>CM068835.1:5205841-5529404 GCA_028554795.2 Sinohyriopsis cumingii
GACTGACAAACACTTACCAAGTTTCTAATAGTATCATATCATATTATGTCATATCATATCATATCATATCATATCATATCATATCTATAAATGGCCATAAGGATGTGAAAATATCATGTTATAAAGAAAAATGAACCAAACGATAAAATGCTATGCTCGAATGGAGAAACATTTGAACTACAATACTCAAACCAGTAAGGGCAAGCAATTTGATGAACGTGAACTCAAAAGCTGAGAAGCGAAAGATTAATCACGCTGAGCCAAATTGACGCTGACTTCAATCGAAGTTGAGTCGAATTTTTCTTATGATGAAATCAGTGGATATGAAGCAATGATATTGACTACACGTTTCTGGAAAGGTATAGACGGGATTTGTTTTAGTAATTACTGATTATATGTCCACATTAAAACTGTAGCCTAATTCGGACAGTGACAAAATATAAACCACTATGTCAATAGGTTTTGTTTGTGGGTTTAATGCCATTTTTCAGCACATGATAAGCTCATTGTGGCCAGTATATTAGGTGGAGGAAGAACCCGGTAAAACCCTGAAAATAGCCACCGACCCACAGGGAGATATTGGCAAACTTGTTCGTATACTCACGTTCACCAAACCGAGGACTCTGATCTACACGGACATAGATGACATGTCAGTGATATGTGAAGTCGAGCGTCTTAGATGTCAGTGATATGTGAAGCCGAGCGCCTTAGATGTCAGTGGTATGTGAAGCCGAGCGCCTTAGAGGCTTAAACCACTCCGCCCCTTAAGACCCTATTATGTCAATAGACAATAAGCAATACGTAAGAAAAGAAAGCCTCAAATTTTCATTACATGAAATCACTTGATGGTGCTCATTTAATGCAATTGAAGATTGTGAAAAGAAGTTGGAAAATGTTTCCTTGATATCAGTAGTATTGTGTCCCCCATTCGAAGTGAACTTACTATACGGATTTTTTTTTAACATATTTGTCATTGTCAAAACCATGGATTTTGAAATGTTGCTAAATATGAAAGTAAAGGCCTCTCTGAAACAAAAACCTTCATTTAGACAGTAAAACCCAATTATATTATATTAGAGTTAACATTACATGGATAGTTATATTTTTCTGGTCATGACAGTGGATAAATAATGGGGAATATTATTCTCCAGGTAGCACTAACAACAACATCGATCACCTTGTTAAAGCGTGTTTAGGACTTGATTTACTTACTATTTAAATCTTAAAAGCAAAGATTCAATAGTAGTTAAGGTTCTGGGAGAAACATAACGAGTTCTTTGTGCCGACAACGACCCAAATTGTGCAAATTCTGATTTGTGGACACAAAGTACAGATAGAGGTCCAGAAAAGGTAATGGGAAGAGACGTTAAAATGCCTATAGTAGCCAGAAGTGGAGGAGAAAAAAAGAGACAATACAAGGATAACAAACCCAAAGATGAGATGGACTACTGTACAGAAACACACGATAAACACCCGAGATGCATGGGAAGTGAAAGTCTGGAGTTGCCGGGTTTTGATATGTACAGCGCGTGTGTGTGTGTGTGTGTGTGTGTGTGTGTGTGTGTGTGTGTGTTACAGCTCAACCATCATAACGATGACAGTTCATTGTCACTATGGAGATGTTATGGAGACAGCTGCACTTGGGATACAAAATGTGTGTCACCCAGATATTTGCTGACATTCTATTATAACCTCGCTGACTGATTTAACCTATAGAATGTCATGCAAGTAGTATGTGATCGATAACAAGTATTTAAGATTTAGGTGCAAGGTGTCTATGTTTATTAAATATTGTTATGCGAAAATTGCACCGTGTGTTACGGTTGTGTATTCCCCGACCGTCAGTGAATATCCATTATAGCGATATTTTAAAAGATTGAGTCATATCTTTTAGAAAGTAATTATTTTTTTAAGGAAAAATATTGAATTAATTTCTAATCTCACTATTTAGTGTCTTTTTTTCTCTTGCTCAAATTCGTTGTTCAAACACACGCAAGTTTTTGAAACGGGATGGAAGTCACGGCCGTAATGAAATGAAACAAATTTGTTATATAATCATCAAATTAAACACTATAAATTGGACCTTAATGAAACTTATACCACACTATTTATGTATATACTTGCACATTTTAAACAATTTTAACACATGGCAAAGAATTTAAATTTTATTTTTTATTTTTTCAATAACTCTTTCAGATTTTTATGTAAATCCCTTAAAAAAATGTGTCCTGGAAAGTACGAAGGACTTTTCTACACGAGAACATAATTACTGTTATATAGCTTTTAACGAGAACATAATTACTCTTATATAGTTTTTAACGAAAACATTATTACTGTTATACAGCTTTTAACGAGAACATAATTAATGTTATATAGCTTTTAACGAGAACATAATTACTGTTATATAGTTTTTAACGAGAACATAATTACTGTTATATAGCTTTTAACGAGAACATAATTACTGTTATATCATATATCATTGATCTGCTAACTATAGATGGGTAAACAATTGGAGCCATAACTTAAAAACTCTTCACGATCTCGACGCTCGAGAAAGCTAATGAAATGATACCTTTTAATCATCTGATCTCTACATGTTAATATAAAAGATACAATAACATACACAAAGTGTGGGAAAAAATATGCCGTTAAATTTGGCAATGTTTATTAAAGTTGTTTATCCATTTTAACAAATATTCACAAGACACATGCCGGCTCAGCTTTATAAGTAAGTCCGAAAAAAGGTTATATAACCTCATTTTTAAATCTGAAAAACAAAACACGTTTTCATAGAAGATTGTATAAGGATCATACTAAGCAATACTGTTTCTATCGTGGTGCGTGTCTCGATAATAGTTCAGGATTAGGCAGTAAAGCGTATGAGTCTTGCTCACTCTTCTCCAATGCATTTTCAAGTTACAGGCAATATCCCCTGGTACCACCTCAGACTGATGTGAGTGAAATAAGACTATCCCTTGCTACACTTTGCTCCAGGCTACAGAGAGGGATGGAAAGTGGGTAGGCCCGGTCTTATAGTTTTGAGAGGCCCGAGGCACCACACTGGCAGTGGAGCCAAAAAAAATTGTCAAATGTCCAAGGCTAATGCCTTTCACTCATTGCCAAAATACTGATGCTGGAAAGGGGCATCTGTTCTTTTCAAACGGCGTGCACTTTTGGTATGTGCGTGAACCAAGCGCTTACGGCAGATAATAAAATAAAAAATTACACTTTGGTTACACACGTAGTGTGTTCTCCAAGTGTTTAAAACTCGTTTCAATGGCACTGCTTTTTACCGTTTAAGAACGGGGTCCAGGGGCTCGTGGAATTTTGAATTTATGCCAGTAAAATGTTTATGTTGAGAAATGGATGGGCAGTTATTAAAATACTGGACACCAGTCTAAATCCAGATCAGGCACGTGCCATATTCTAAGTGAGTTGCCTATTCGACTTGTAAAACTGTGTTATTTAATTTCAAAGAGAAACCCATCAACAGACGGTCGAAATGCTGCAGTTTTGTGTCCCAGTTCTTGAAAGACATATTCAGCTACCTATTGAGACTCCATTTGTAGGTTTTTTCAGCCTTGATGCAGATCGTCTGATTACATGTATCGCACGCTATAAACTTTGTGCACCAAGTGACCCACGTGATCTGTTAATGGCAAACAATATTAATTATGTTTCTATATTTTTTAATGTAAATCTTTGTACATTTATTTCTTTTTTTAAGACCTCAAGTCATTTTACAATTCTAAAAATAAATCATTCTTTCTTAAATGAACATTCAAATTTGATTGAGTAAGTACAAAAATCCATTATGCTTCGAGTTCGCAAAACTGTCAACAGGAGTCCCTTAAAATATTTTGAAAGATAAAGATTAATTTCACTAAGTACGTTTTAAAAGACAAATACATACGGGCATTGCTCCAAAATTCTCTCTCTCTCTCTCTCTCTCTCTCTCTCTCTCTGTCTCTCTGAGCATTTTACATTATTTATGTTTACCACTGTATATGTATGAGTTCAAATTCCCATGGATACTAATAAATGTTTGGCACTAATATTAAACAATGTCACCATATAGTGTTTTGGCAAGTTTTCTTTCGTATAAAACTGTGTTAAGCTATACAGATCAAATGTAGGATAAATGCATATTCGGAGTTCAATAGTACAGCGTACACGTAAAGAAATAATTTAGGCTCAATAAATTTTCAACAAAAGCCTCTTAAAATGTTTTGATAGATAAAAAACAATTTCACACGATACATTTTCAAAGACAAAGCTATAGTACATGGTTTCAAGAATTATTCTCTCTAGGGGAACATTTTAAATCATATTGTAAGTAATGTCTTGACAAGTTCAATCTACAATGATTGCTAGTAACGGTTGGACACTAGCATTAAACAATACCAAACTTATTATGTTTGGCAAGTTTACTTTTGTTTGAAACTGTCCAGCTATATAGAAGACAATTTACTGCACTACAAATACAAGATATGCTAAACGTAGGATACATGTATAGTGACATAATTAGAAAAGGGATATCTAAATAAGAGAAACATTCTTGTTATATACAATTACTCCCCCACAAAAAGCTCTAATTATTTCGGATAAGTCACCCTGGTTTGTACTGTATTGACCCACTTCAATGTCCATGCTATATCTGAACAACAAATGACATTGGAACAAAGTAACATGATTTTACACGAGTAGATTCCACGATTTGAATTGCTCACCCACTCAAAGCCAGTCCTGCATCTTCTAGAATAATGACATATCGTCTATACCTGGAAAGTGTATATAAATTTGTCACGTTGTAGATTTGTCCGCTGCAAGTATTGCACACTTAGCTTTTCCATCTTTTGTTTTATTCATCAATGCGTGCGGCCTTAGTAGATTGCTTGTGTGAGCATTGCTTCCCTTCTAAGGAATACCGCTTGTCTCAAATCACCGATGCTGACAGAGTTACATTATAACGTATGGAGTTGCAATTTTATCGTAAGCAAATAAACACTGATATATTTTTCTTAGAGTATGTCAGACTTTTGTACGTACGTAATATTATAAAATATGTTGGATTGTTCCAAAACATGCACATTTTTCCTGAATGTGTGAATAGTACACCCGCAAAAAAAATAAAGCCTTATTGACTCGCGACATATTATCGATATGTTTACTGAGGTTTTTTTAGTTTACTCTGAAATTACACAGAGCCGGGTTTAACGAAAATAGACTCTTTATATTATCTGTTTCCCAATATAGTTGCAAACAAACATAAACCTCGTCAATGATGAACATTTAATAAGTCATTGTTTCTGTCAAAAACTGTATCGTCATATTACCAATCGTTGCCACCACAGCAACATCAGACTTCAAGGATAAATGAAACTAGTTTAATTCTTAAATATTATTGCTTTTGTCAAAACCATTCTTTTTGTTATTTATTTGTTGTGTGGAATTAATTACGTCGTATTTACAAGTGATTATTTACTCTAAAATAGTTTTGTAGATGACATGGTCGCGCCCCACACTTATCGCAAGTGTGTGAGAGACATTTTAACAAAACAGCTTTCTTTTTACATCCGTTGGACAGAAACACACGTTTCGTTATATATAAATGTGACGTGAACAATATACATCATTTTGTCAACCGGATGCAGTCTTATATGTGTTTAATGAACTGATTTAGTTTGTAAAGATAATATGTAAGCAGCATATTAAATACATGCAACTAATTTCTTTCCATGATTGTAGATTGTGCTTCGCGATAATGCAAACATGTTTATTATATGTTCATTTTTGTCTCCGTTAACTCTACATTGTCAGAATCGTGCAATATTTTACGATGTTGCACACCTTCATACTGCACTCAAGTTCACGACAAGTATGCCCAATAGTGTCTTAGGAACTACTTTGTAAACAAATCCTATACACTCATGTAGTAGACGCTTTACGTTTTGGTTGATTAAATTTGTTGCTGAATGAACTGAAGCAGATGTTTCGTGGACTGCCAGTACCAGCCGCTTTGCAATATTCCGTATTAACTTTTTTGACTTCGGACTTAGGATAGCGATAGATGCCGGGCAGGTCATAAAATACTGAGTCACGACAAATAACATGCAAGTGACAAGGCATAAACATGTATTCTTTGGCTTTTAATAAGAATGCTAAAATATACTTACATTTATACATCCTTTATTTCCCCAAAATGTACTCTCTTAGTTTTGCAAATCTGAATTACATGAGCCATGTCATGGGTTCCAAAGATTTCGAAACTGTACTGTAATTTCGACTACATTCCTAGTGCAATAACGTACTCCTTAATGCACTCAAAATGACATGAACATTATATTCGTTAGCCTCTTTTTGATAATTACAATTGAAATAGTTCATATTTTCCCCACATTGTGATTCCAGACATTCAATGACAGAACAGAAAGATACTTGCAGATAAGTCAAGACACTGCACAAATCAGATGTTACTTCATGCAGAATTGACACAGATAAATCCAGTCCATAATCAGCAAAATTTATTGGAATCGGCAAAAATACAAAATTCGATTCATTCCAGATAAGATGGAAAGTAGTTACAATGCGCATTCATTCACAATATGACTCTAAATTGCAATTTTTAGTAGATCAAAACGCCAGTTTCGTTCGAAAGTGATGTATAGCGCGCATCTAAGTTCAAATTTATCTGGGAGGAGTTATGTGTGCATTAATAACGTTGTTGTTGTTGTTTAGCCACATGTATAATTCGTCTGTGGTAAAAAGAAAGCTTAATGTATAAATCTTTCTTTTTATTTATGGGTGGAGTGTTATCTATATTTAATTTAATTATATCTGATTAAATATATATTTATTTCAATTTAATTGTTTGTCAGTTTTAATTTTTTTCATTACATGATATTGTAATGTAAATTTATTCACTAGAGAGGATACATTTTTCATAAAATAGTTTGACCTTTACTGTTAGCTTATAAACACTATGTGTTGATCTAAATCCTGACCTTGTTTCTGAATTTACAGCAACCATCGTAAACAAGTTCTATCTTTATTTTAAAATGAATGGTTGTTGTCGAGGTCATGATGGGACTTCGTCTTTAAGATGTAAACAATTTGTTTTAATTTTTATTTCTTAGAGTAAAATGATCTGGGTAGACGTGATCTTTAACAAGTACGTAGTTTCTATAACCTTCTTGAAGATGATCACATGAGCCCTTGTTTACGTTTCAGAATAAGATATAATCCCTCTTTTGGAAAATTATTCTCAACGGAAGCTGGGCTGTTAAATTGGAAGTTGTATGTTGTGCTGCTTGGAGTTATTTCAAATTACTTGGATTCAAAAGGATTAATTCTGTTATGCTCATGTGAAATTGATGAATAATGACAGTTGTTTGTAACAATTTATTCATCTATAAAAAACCGGAGTGATAATTCTTGTTTCTACAAGGAACTGTAGAATTCAACACTACAGATTTCACCATACGCCATCGTCTTCCATCTTGGATTCTTCGTCGGGATTCGAACTTGAAATCAGTAGAATTTTTTATTATTGGAAGTTGAACAATTTTATTCAATGATTATTATTGAATTATTTTTTATTTGATTCTATAAAACCGTAAGTTCATATTTTTTTCATTTTTACAGAATTTTTCCTGGGAATAAATTATTGTATTTTTTTGAAGGCTTGTTGGGGGGCCCCGAGTGGCCGAGTGGTCTAAAGCGCTCTTCGTTACGGATCACTGCCATCTCACTTCTGTCTGCGTGGGTATCCAATCTCAGATTCAGCTAATGTGGGTATGTGAGAAAGCTTGCCAGTAGTTTCTCGTGGGTCGGTGGTTCTTTCCGGGGTTTTCCCGGGTTCTTCCTCCACCATTAATACTGGCCGCCATGTATAGCCTATCGTGTGCTGAAAAATGTCGTTAAGCCCTACAACAACAACAACAACAACGTTTGTTTTCTTTATCACTCTTTCCTGTGTTACTGTTTATTAGAGCCTAAACACGTGACATAAGAAATGATGAATCTGCGCTTGTGTATTTGGTTTGGAATACGGCATAAATTCAGTTACTTTGTTTCTTGTAGTGTACTTTTGTTCATATAATTAAACCTTAGATTGAGTAACAAATGATCATATAATAAAAAGGTTAATACATTTGTTCGGGAAAATATTAACTCGTTTAGTCGGATGGATATGTTGGACTCCCAAGGTCGTACAGTATATCCATCCGAAAAACTCGCTCATATTGTAATAAATTTGGAGTATGCGCATTTGGTTTTAAGGAAGTCTTAGAGTTTTAAGGAAGTCTTAGATTTTTGTGATTACTTGTCTGATTATTGGAATTCGGTGCAGTGAAATCCTTAGCCCGACATAGTTAGCCAGTTATTAGGAGCAAACGTCACGGAGTGAAGTGTTAGTTTCCATGATGTCATGGTTCACTAATAGTGAATTCAAGTCAAAACCGCATGAGATTTCTCTGGAGTATCATAGTCTCTATTAAAATATACTGGTGTACATTGGTAGTGTGACTGCACCGACAGTATTTACGGTAGAAACCGGTAAATTACACAATGAAATCAATAAGAAGGGACTCGGCAGATGCCGTGTATGTCGCCATGATGGCTAATGTACTGGCGAAATGTGCCTGGAAACCCGGTATTGACTGGCCTAAGGTGCCGTAGTACAAAATGTTCCTTGTGTTCGGGGATCGTTGCATAGTTTCAAAGGAATGAACTGCTGACGGTACGGAAAGTTGGTGAAAAGAAACGATGCGGATGTGCGGTTGATGTATATTTGGCAAGTTGTGAGATTTGTGGTCTTGCATTGATTAGAGTAAAATTTATGTATAGAACGGACACGTCGGGCTTTCTAATTTACAGCTGAAGTTGAACAGAAGTCTTTGGAAATTTGCTGTAAACTTGCGATTTCTAGCAGGAATCGCGCCTGGGTTTGACACTGCTCGGTCAAGCAAACACCCCTGGCTTGTAACAGTGTTTTCCCATACAAATGCTGTAACCTATAACGATAAACCCTTTTGACTTTAGAAGGTTATAGAATACGACCTACCTTTTGTCTCGTTTGTAAGTTACAAATAAGATGAGAACTGTTATTGTTGTTGTTTTAAGGTTTAACGCCATTTTTCAGCACACGATAGGCTATACATGGCGGCAAGTAATAATGGTGGAGGAAGAACCCGGGAAAACCCCGGAAAGAACCCCAGACCTACGAGAAGGTACTGGCAAGCTTTCTCACATACCTGCATTGGCCGAATCCGAGACTCGAACCCACGCAGAAAGAGGTAAGATGGCAGTGATCCATAACGCATAGTGCTTTAGACCACTCGGCCACTCGGGACCCCCCAGTTGTGAACTGATATTTCAGTTAAATGACTAGGCTTAGGATGTTCTGGATGAGAATTTGTTTACAAATTTGATGGGAAAATGACCCAGATATCTGGACATAGTACCTTGTCTTAGGGTTTATTCTACGTTCGATGTAAATAATGTTGTTTTTTTCATTCCTACTTTAAGTTCAGTTGTGTTCCTATATAACTTGAGAGGAATCGTTCATTTAAAAAGTATTCATTTGAATTACAGCATGCTGATTTACCTTTTTGGACAAAATTACAGTTTTCCGATTATTACAGATTCATTCAAGGACATTCTGGATTATAGCATTTGATACATCAAGACTGTTGGGCACATCAGCTCATCCAAGACTATTGATACATCTACACTTTCAATATTGGATTCATTCGGAACATTATACGTTTGGACTTGTGATAGAAGTTTTTGCACTATATGGGATTTAATCCACATTTACAATACTCTAAGTTCCTTTTAAATTTTAACTTTGAGATTTAGTGAACTAAATCATGCATTTACTTTTACTAAAAGTGTTGGTTTTGCTTTTTATATTACTTAGTTTAAGACCATAGAGTCTTAAACGCGAATATAACAAAAATAAGAGCCTCTTGAAATGGAATGGCGTTCTACTGGCGGAAAAGAATTTCCAATAATTAAAAATAAGACCGGTTATTTATTTTAATTTCTTTGTATTGTAACCATGCCTGATATTCTTCATCAAGATCAATATTTTCAGGATGACTGCCATGGCAGATATATTGAATGTACGATACGCACCGTTTCCTTTGAGGATAAACTATATACGTTTATAAGTCTGTGGCCATTCAGGACACACGGTACTAATTATACGGAAGAACTGTGAACCAGTCTAGAAATGGGTGAAGAAATAATAGAGTATTTACAGGTTTGGTGGTCCATAATTGGTTAATAATGAAAATTAAAATTTTAGGAAAAATATCTTTTGAGAGCTTATTCTATATGTAATGTAAAAAAAATATTGACAAATTTCTACTGATGCAATTTTAGCATTTTTACAGGCTTGACTCAGGAGTACTCAATACTGAAAGTAGCACCTGATTCATTTGGTGCAGAATCAATAACACGTGTTTCATGCACATGTATGTAAACAAAGTGCCGCGGGTCATATGGTGTTCTCAACACATAAGCTTGCACCAAGGTTAGATGTGCATGAAGAATTATAGGTGTCATTATCAGCACCCATAAATTTTAAGTTATTGAATTTTGAATATGATAGTGTTTCCATATGTTTACCATTGGAGTGGAATTAGTACCGTGAGTCCTTCAGTGCAGATTCAACTGTCCATTCAGGAGGAGTAGAGATATATATATAAATTAAGATGGCGGACTCACTGGCTGTCAGATCGGCATTATTTTCATTTAGGACTAACTAGACTCCATAAAAAGCCCTCTGGTAAAGCAGAACACGTGGATATGAATATGGGTTTATACTTAATGCTTTTGTCTTCCTAAATGCCATATAAAAACATGACCTTAATTTTTCTTGCATAGTTTATTTTCTTTTATTTGATTATATTAAAACCTCAATTCAGGAAACTATTTTAGTATGCGTCTTTTTTTAAAACACATGAATACCGAATTAGTGGGAGCCGTATTTTGATTTACGGGTTATGACTCAGATTTCAGACGTAAAAAGGAGAGAAACTGTTAGGTCTTTTCGACATGGAATACAATTCCAGTAAAGGTACCAAAATGTAACTTTGATATGTTCTTTATTTGTCATAAATAGACAAACCCATACATTAATTGAGGGGTGCAAGGGGAATATTGGTTCAGAAAATCTTTAATTTATTATAATCTTGAATCCTAAAGTATGTCGATTACACCCCTTTAGACGGAGTTAGATAACTAGGATGGCTTGAAAATAACATTTCAGTTTCTTAGAACCCTCTACACTCCCTTCACACTTAAAAAATCCAAATAATTGTACATAAATGTGTTAGCGAATAGAAATGCAGACGTATTAATACAGTTTGAAATACACGTTTTTGTTTTTCTCGTCGTGATAAAATGCATTATTAGTTTCCTGTTTTTATTTTGTTTGATATGAAAATCGGGGCCTTAGAAACATTGTCGCCTTAATACTGTATTCACTAAAACGCGTATGTGATACTTCTGTCGCCATAAGTATGTGTTGACTGTCACAGCTGTGTGTAGGCATTATGGTGACGCATTCTTAAAGCGACAAATATAATTTCTGGTTTGAAATTAAGATTTTCAGATTCAACCATAAACATTTCATCATGATAATAGGAATTATAATTTATTTTCATGGATTCAGTTACAAAAATATGTCAGTTTCATAACACAACATAATGTCATTCTGTAACTTTCATGATTCTCTGTGACGTCGTCACCCGAATGCTAGTTACGTACTCTGGCTCGGAAATGACTACCGTGTATTACACACCTAACTGTTTCTTTGAAGATTAAGTCAGCATGAAAAAGATATTCCTTCAATATATTTTGTTTATATACTGTATAGGTGTGTGAGTCAGGGACGAAGTTACACTAGTAACACTGTACATCAAAAGAAACTGAAAGCTTGCAAACAGAATAGAGATAAAATAACATACAGCAAAAGTAGATTTTATCTGGCTAAATCTTCATGGATACATATCTAAAATATATGGCTATCGAAAGCTAGTTTCAAATCCTTTACTCATATTCAGTCATCAAAGAACATGTCAAGCTACGTTCACCGACTTTAATCTTTGAAATCTTAATTGTGTTTTTCATTGAAATACATTTTTCTCAATATTTAAAATCATGATAGCTAAATGATGTGTAAGTCGCTTTAAGTATATTATAAAATAAATCTACCCCCCCCCCCGGCCGAAAAAAAAGGGATTGTATTCTATTAGGAAGTTTATTTTGGGTCTGGATATAATTTGATGAATTAGTCTAAATTGATCTAAAAAGAATTTTAAAAGGCGCTAAAAAAAAAAGCAACGATCTTAAAAAGTATGTGAGAAGGACATCTCAAGCTCAGATGTAATCTCAAGTTTTTGTAATATTTCGAACTCATTTATAAACCCTCTCATGGCGACTCAGAGAAAGAGACTAGCGTTCCGGATGTAGTCGTACTTCGTATTTTATCCCAGATGATTGGAAAAGTCTCATATAAAGATAGATATTTCCCTTCCTGGAATACTCAGTGGGTCAAACAAGTGCTACAATTCTAAATTTAGCAGTTATGTACATGTACATGTAAAGCGGTATACAGGAAGAGCTTTTATAGCGATATACATACAAATGTGTTATTTTTAACTCACCGTATTTTTCCGCGCCTACTGTGTACCCAAATTTAAACAGACTAGACCCAGATATACCATTGTAGACTGTATCGACATATCTAAGTCTAGATTATTCATTTCAAATGATAGAAAAACAACATAGATCCTACTTTGCCGGCATATTGTGCGACAAGTAATCATGTTAATGGCTGTTAGCAGCTGGTTCGCTATACACAGGACATACGCGTATGAAACACAATGGTAGGGCCTATAAATGAATCGTACTGTGAGTAATCGTCTTTTCTTGTTTTCTTTTCATGTAGTACCTAGCATGCAAACACTGAATGGTTTACATCCAAAATAGATTTCTAAAAGACTAATAACATAGTTCGAGCAGTCGTTAAATGTGATAAAAGGCATAAACATTTCTTCAAATCTTCCAACTAATTATAAAAACAACGTTGCCAAAAAGCATGTTGTTTTATTTATTTGAAAGACCTCGATTACTTTTGAAACCATCGTGAATTTCTGAAAGGGTAATCCATAACTGGACTGACACCATATTTGGGTTTTTTGTTTCACTGTTTTACTTGAAAATACAAAAATAAAAAGCATTCATGACTGACTAATACGTGTAAATTGAGCAAGCTGCAATCACGTTAGTCATCACAATTTATAGCATATTATTCCTTACTGGTGTTGCTTATTCTATTGAAAACAGAATCCCGCAGAATATCATGGCGTTTCTTTTAGCTACAGCATGATCTTTATCAGTCGTTTGTGGTCCTGGTCCATCTGTTGTCTCCCCTCTTATTCTCTTCCGATTTTGACCACTCTGGGCATATGGTTTTCTACTCCCACTCCCAACGTTTGTCCACTATCGACACCTGAGGCCTACGAATTAGAATTTGCACATTTTGGGTCACAATGGGCTCAAAAGTGTCCAGAGTTGTCGCCCCTTAACTACTATTGAGTCATTACTTTGGAGATGTAAATTGGAGTAAAGTAGCTCGAAAAACGCTTTAATAAGGTGTCTTGTATACTACCGTTTAATTGGCAGAATATTATCAACAGTGCACAACTTTCTTCCAGCAATAAATGAGCGACTTAAATGAAACGAGCAAAAATTTCACATTTCTTTCTTCCAATATTTATTTTATGTATATATACACATAATCGTTATCATATTACCCCACAAAATGATTCAAAGGTTGTATGAAAAGACGATAAAAACATGTCGCATGTCACATATGACCTATCAGTTGGCAGAAGTCCATATAACACTACAGTGTTTCTCATGTATAATATAATGTGGCTATATTGATTTTTAATTTTAAATGGAATCATATTCCGACGTTGAGTCACCACGATTCACGGAAGTCTATACAATGATTTACCTTAAATCAATACACACGATTCCAAGAAGGTGCGCTCTCTGAAATGCTTACCTACCTGAAAATAATCACACTTTATGTCTGCCGATTGCTTTTGAAGTTTATCATAAACTAAAATAGTAAAAACAAATCTCGAGGAAGAACAGCACTTTCAGCACTTTCAAATTAACACCTACGCTTCTTGCCTTATTTGCTATTTGCAAATGAAGAACTATAGGCGATTTATTATTATTATCATTATTATTATTATTATTATTATTATTATTATTTGCATATATTTTATTTGACTGGTTGTCTTTATGGTGCAGTCCTCATACATTTCCCACAAAACAAATTTTTTATCGGAAATTAGAAGAGAATAGAAAATCTTCCAGATTCACAATTTCCTTTACCCTGGAGATGCAGAAGACTTCTGAAAATTCAATATTTAAAACGAATGCATTCCCGCAAGTAATATACATCGTGTCTTGACCATAGCAAAACCTAAAATAGTCATTTATTCCATATATTGGGCGACAAGTAATACTATTAGAAACAAGATCATATTCCTGTGCTTTCTCTATTTAAATACTCAAATGCAGATCTTCCCTTGTGAATCATTCATATTTTTGGATAAATGCTACCTCTTACAGGTATGCGAGAAGATTAAAATAAAATAGTAAAAAAGTCACTAGTCCATTCATAATTTTGTGCATTACTATCTCGATGGAAAAATTACAACAAAATCACAAATTGAACAAATGCATTATACCAGTCGGGTTTAAGGCTATTATTTCACAAATTAAAGTCACAAAATAAGCCATACCGTTTTGCATCTCTTTTTCGTATAAAACATACAAGAACACTATTTAAACTGAACATAACTAGACCAGTCTGATTCAGAGATATTTTAAGATCGTTTAAAAATTACTCAGCCTCTGTAAAACGGAAATTTGTAATTACATCCATAACGGATGCATAACTCCTTTTCATCCTTGATAGACATAAATTGTATCACTGATGAATACACAACAAGCTATCATGATCAATATATGTCAGCCAAAACACACTAAATCAGCCAGACTTCAAAATAGTCTGAAATTATACTGCTACAATAAACGGATTTTGCAAATTGCTACAAGTAATGCATTATCTAAAAGCATGCAGACGAAATGGAGAAACGAAATACAAACATGAAATGTTGCTCATTTAGAAAACACTTTAAATGGTGAAGATACAAAGCGTATTTAATATGCTAAAATGTTTTGATGATTGCACTTGTAAGTGTTTATGTGGTAGAATCATTAACTATAAATATTTTCATAAAAAAAGATTAAACAAAAATGAAACAAAATCAAAGTACGGTTGTAATCGACCCAATCAATTTTGAACTACGATAGAAAAAAGGAGACGCTTTACATTTTTGTTTTACATTTCAGCTTATCAGTCTTCTTTGCGTTCGTATAATATTCTGTTTTTGACTATTATTTCATCAACGGATACCCTCGAATTTCATCCTTGACATAGTTAGTATAAATATTGGATATTTTTTTCGTGTGGTACCAAAAACTTGATATGTTAACGAATGGCGAAGCTACAAGTTAAAATATATAGATTTTGATACTAGAAGATGAAATATATCCGGTATTAACGTTGGAAACGAAAGGTTTCTTTTTATTGTATAGCAAACTTGCTCCAGAATCGAAGTTTACAAGATTAACTCACTTTTTAGTATAACACCCTCCCCACCACCTTTCTGTCAATTCACCTCTTTTATAGTCTGATTATATAACTATACTTGACACAGGAAAGCAGCGGAATTTGGTTGACCAAATCTGTCGCAGTAAATTAAATTTTTGTCATTTTGTAAACTGTTTGACCCTATCTGAAACACAATGCAAGTTCGATTCAGCAATGCATCACAGCGGATTTGTCGCGGTTGTTAAGTAAGGGGAGATAACTTCAGAGTGGCGCGAAGGGCGTCTGGTCAGAGTTATTTATCAAAGATTAATTTTCATATCTGAAATGTAAGACAGATTCTTTTTATTTGTTCTAGCTCACAAAATATTCGTTTTGTTGCTGCGGGAACAAATTTTGCATTCACACGGTATATCGTTGCATGACATGATGGGAAATCTTGTATTTTCACATCGGAAAATATAGGAATATCTGTTTCACATGTAAACATATAGGAATTTTTCACATGTAAAAATATAAGAATGGAAAAAATATGAAAATTATTTTGCGAATAAGTCTTTCTATTTTACACTTAGCTATATAATAAGTTGAACTATGAGGATCATCAAACATATTACATACTCTGTGTAGGGCTATGGAGTTAAAACTAGTAAATTGTCAACAAGTCGCAACAGTATCTTAGATAATACCATTTATCAAACACATGGTCAACAAAGACATATGAAAGCTCTTCCGCTCTTCCACGTCCACTACATACCTATCGAACCCCACCCCACCCAAAGGGTTTGTGTCATAAGGAAGCAGCGACATACAAGTCATCATTTAACGTGTATACAAGTTTGCTCTTCACGCTGTCACATTATTTTAGGTTCACATGAAAGGAATCATTGTTGATTTTATAATGTTCTTTTTGTCTGTGACCGATCCGGTGACCTAAGTGGTTAGGGGCTCCGTCTCCGATGCGGGAGCTCACTGGTTCGAACCCTGGCCGAGTCATACGAAAGATTTATAAAAATAGTAATAGTAACTGCCTCGCTTGGCGCTCAGCATTAAAAGGTCAGTATTAGGACTGGTCAGTCTGGTGTCAGGAAAATGTGACAAGGGAGGACATCATGTTACGTATCTGCTGCTGCTAGACACCACTAAAAACTGCCACACTGCAGACATCGTAGCGATATCACTCAAACATTGTCAAAGCTACGTTAAAAATCCAAATCACACACCCCAAATCCAAACCTTTTGTGTCAACTTAACATTATACAATGCAACTTGTTTCAATCCAACACTGTGATGACTCCAAAAATACCATGACAATCTCACAAATTAGCATTGCGGGTTTAAAATCCGCCTCGGCTCCAGAGCCGTTCCCTTGGCAAGGCAATGGATTCTGATTGCCTCGGTACAAAATATCACTTTCATCAGTCTATCAAGCTTTTGGAAATGACGATACAATGTTAAGATCTCTTTGGATGGTAAATGGGAGTTATTTTTAATAGGAAGAGGCATTGGAAGTGACAGACAGGAGTTGCCTGGTTCTGGGAAGTATGTTGTGTGTATCTGTGTATGAGAGAGAGAGAGAGAGAGAGAGAGAGAGAGAGAGAGAGAGAGAGAGAGAGAGAGAGGAGAGAGAGAGAGAGAGAGAGAACAAAACATAATCTGATATTATCATACCATTTAGTCCGGTGGAACAAAGCCGTCAGAGACAGATATGAAACAATTGGAATTTAAGTTAAAATTTATAGCCTATAATTTCATAAAAGAGGATTGAGTATAGATCTAAAATATAATTTATATATAATTCTAAAATGTTCCTTCAAAGATTAAACCACCGTGAACAAAATATATTCCTTCATTACATTTTCTATACATACTGCATGTGTGTTGTTTGTGAGGGAAGAAACTGCATGGTAAATGGTTTCACTAACAAAAAATAAAAATTCGCAGATAGAATAGACACGAAATAGCATAAGACCAGATTAAATTTGACCAGGTTAAATCTTCATTGATATTTTAGGCATATCTTTAATTTAAAATGTCTTCATATTTTAAGCCATATCTTTAATTTAAAATGTTGTCTTCATATTTTTAGCCATATCTTTAATTTAAAATATTGTCTTCATATTTTAGCCATATCTTTAATTTTAAATCTTTTCTTCATTTTTTTAGCCATATATTTAATTTAAAATCTTGTCTTCATATTAAGATGCCAAGAATAAGTCAAGCTATGCTCATCCATTGAAATCACAGAAATCTTATTTGCGGTCTTAACTGGAATAAGTCTTTCCGGAAAATCAGAACCAGATCAACTTAATGATGTTTCAATATATATTTAAGTATATTATTAAGTAGGGCTAACCCCAAATAAGGATTCTGTTCTATTTGGGAGTTTATTAATACTCAGTGTTTTGGTCCGGAAATAATTTAATATTTTAATCAAGTTGCGTTTTGTTGGTGCAAGTGCCGAAACAAAAGTAAATATATACGTAGCATTTACGTCCGACTTCTTCAACTGAAACTTAATCTCATGGACTTGGAATCCAACTGATGCTGACTCAGCAAAAGAAATTCGCGTCCCAGCTGTAATATAACTTCACATTTTATTCAAAATTCTTGGAAAGGAGGCAGTTTAAATATACCTTCTTTCATTCTTGGAATAATTGACTAGTACACAGAATAAAAATACATAAAACCCTTCCTCGAATGCTTGGTGAGCACACAGTCCTTGAGTTGACATCTGACATAAAGGAAGTATATAGACAGCAAAAATGCGAAGTGATCAACGGTTTGAAAATGTAGGCAAGTGACTAAAGAATGGTATTTAAAGTTCAAAGGACTTCACACTTCCGGAATAGGGTCATCTGGACAAATAATCAAGGTAGGCTTGATATTTATCTACGACTTAACACAAGTTTAATTATACACTACTTAGCTTACACAGTTTTAGTATACTGGGTTCAATGATTTTATTTTATTTTTCTCATTGTTTTATGAGAATGAATGCATGAGCACTAATCGCAAAGACGACGACGGGGGTGATGGAATAAAGGGCTTTACAGAATAGCTACGTACCATTTCCTAACGTTCGGGGTGGTTTAAGGTTCTTTGTGAATTTATGTAAGTATTCGGCATTCAATTCGATCTTTTTTTAAGATGAAAAAGTAATAAAATTTGTGTGTATTCCAAAGAGTATAAAATTGCCCTTGATTATTTTTAAAATTTGATCACATCTCGTTGAAGTTGTATATCAACAGTACTCCTACGACTTTTAAAGGTCCATGCATATTGGGTTTTGTCTTGAAACGTCTTTAAATTTCACAACTGCAAATTATTGTTTTCCTTCAAAGATTCATGTTGTGGTGGGTGGGGGGTGGGGGGTCGCGGTGTTCTTTTTATGTAAGGGGTTGGTTAAAGACAGGCATTTTGTTCTGCCGGAGGTCTTGTATATTGTTTACGAAAAAATTAAAACGCATTTAACTTTTCCCGAACTGCCTTGAATTTAACAGGAAAACACAGTTCGACAACGTATTTGTTTGTGTCACGTTTCCTCTAACAGTTCGTAAATTGGCTATAGTTTTGTTTTTATTTCCGAACCGAGCTATTAATATATAAATTGCTTTAAGCAAAAGCTCTAATTGTAGGTACACACAAAACACTGACCTTGCTCATTTCAGTTAAATCATAGCAGACCACGATTCATGAACTGGTTGTTTATAGCAACGTCAATCAAAAGACACTCACATTCAGACTCTTCCTCTATATTTGACACAGGAACCTTGTCAAACTTAGTCTTTGGGAAAGAGCATCGCACTCACACTGGACGCCCTCTACAATCAACGCTTTCAAGTCGGACTAAGGCAGCCGCCGTTACACTCAATCCGAAACGATATTAAGAGAAATGAACTCTCTCTTCAAAATTTGGAATTCTGCAATAAGCCGTTAAGAAAATAGCAAGAGCTGTAAGATAATGTTCGTGAGACTCAAGTCAGATATATGATTCATAAATTATCAGATGGGGGGGGGGTGACCAGCAAAAACTGACGTCTTGTATCTTTCATCTAGAAATTAATAATTACTCTAGTGACTTGACTAGAACATTACTGTATGAAAAGTACATGAAACAAGTGTTTGCTTTCTGCATAAGGGTTGTGTTTTTGTGAGTATGAGAGAGAGTGAGAGAGAAAGAGAGACAGATATAGTGGACATACATACATACATACATACAAAATTCCTTCACTTATTCCTGTACTTATTAATTCATTCACTGAATATGAGAAAATAAATACAAAAATACAAGAAAAGATTTTTGATGTCATACAAGTTCAATGCATCAGTTATGTGGAATCAAATATTTCGTTTAATCACACATTTTATTTACATGTATATTTTTTTACGTAAATCAAACTGTCAGGAATAATGCTTGTTAATGTAAATAATATTTTTATATCTGATATTTCATTCAGATATCAAACATTGTAATCCACACACGAAAATTTCACATTTAAAAACTCATTTATACTAAATTTTACGTACAGTCGTACGGGGAGCTTCAAATGATTCTTTGAAATATCAGAGTACTGTCTTCCCCATAATACAACTGTGCATTAAAATACTTTTCAAATGCTGCATTGGAGGCCCTGAGTGGCCGAGTGGTCTAAAGCGCTCTCCGTTACGGATCACTGCCATCACACCTATGTCTGCGTCGGTTCGAGTATCGGATTCGGCTAATATGGGTATGTGAGAAAGCTTGCCAGTAGCTTCTCGTGGGTCGGTGATTCTTTCCGGGGTTTTCCCGGTTTTTTCCTCCACCATTAATACTGGCCGCCATGTATAGCCTTTCGTGTGCTGAAACATGGCGTTAACCCCTACAACAACAACAACAACAAATGCTGCATTGAATTTCTTCTTCACGAAAATCTCTTTGTTTACAAACATTTAGTTGCGCGTGCTTTTCTGACGCTTATTGGCGAATTAACTTAAATATTCGCAGCATGACCAATATTCTTTACATTATAATTTTTGATTTGTTGAAAGACAAACTTCCCTACATACAACTAATGTGACTGAAAAGTCAGTTACATTTGCAAGCTTTCTAGACAGTTGAGACTGGTTACAAACCTTATCAAAAACATGTTTCTAGACAGGTGAGACTGGTTACAAACCTTATCAAAAACATGTTTCTAGACAGTTGAGACTGGTTACAAACCTTATTAAAAACACTGTTTCTAGACAGGTGAGACTGGTTACAAACATGATCAAAGACAACTTTTTCTTCCGTACTTTGCACTTTAAGCTTATGCGTCTTTTTACCCAAACATTCAGTATTAAAGAACATCACTAATTACACACAGCAACAAAAAAAAAGGTTTTTAAGTTATAGTACATGTATCCGATGAAAGGTGTACACAGGAAATGGTTTAATAGCAACATACATACAAATGTGTCATTTATATCTCACTATTTATTCATTTCAACAGTGCACCCAAATTCGAACGTATTAGACCCAGATATACCCTTGTAGATTGCATCGACAGATCCAGGTCTAAAATTATTCATTTGAAATGAAAGAAAGGCAAACAGCGTACTTCCTACTCTGCCGACACATTGTGCGACAAGTCATCATGGGCTATGCTATTAGCAGTTGGTGTGCTATACACCAGACATACGGTTAATAAAAACACTACTATAAATCGACGATACCGTGAGTAGTTGTCTTTTCTTGTTTTCTTTTCCTGCAGTACAGCTACCTCGCATGTAAACATTGAATGTTTCACAAATATATTTATAAAATTATAAACCAATGCACAAGTATTTTATCCTTTACTTATACAGTCTTTCCTTGCATAACATTTCAACAACCACAGAACATACTGTGATACGAAAAACAACAGATATTGTAAAAGTACATAATGTGCGTTGTTTCTCTCTCTCTCTCTCTCTCTCTCTCTCTCAGACAATAAATATATTAAAGCATCTAACATAATTAAATAAATTCTAGATACAGACTAATAACATAGCAATCGTTAAATGAGCAATTTGTTCAGTGTGATAAATGCATAACAATTTATGCAAACCTTCAAATTAAATCAAGAAAGCACCGTTGCGAAAATCGAACAAACCGTAGGTTGTTTATCAATTTGAAAAACTTTAATTACTTTTGAAACAAAGGTAAATTTCTGACAGGATATTCCACAACTTTATTGACACCATATTTGTTATTCAATGTATTATTTTGAGACACAAAATAAAAAGAAAATATTGTGAATATTAGTTGTGGACACATTTTAAATTTCACAATTAATCAATGAATGGATCTTAGGTACTATCTCTTATGATCCGTTACAAAATGTAAAATATTAATGTTGATACCTCCACGAACGATGATAACGACGTCACTATAATATGTATGCTTTGCAAGGGAGACAATATGCTGAGCTTGTAGATACGGCAACAAATAAAAAAGAGAAATAGACGAAGTTTTGAGTTTCGGTTAGATTTAGTTCCCCTACAAAAGAGTGTTTGTCATTGTTTGGGTCATCGTTTCATGCATGTAGCAATTGTGTTCCATTTGACAAGACTGGACAAAGTGCATCTTGCCTGCAGTCAGTAAAATATTTGAAAAATAGTATGTTATTTTGTCAATACAACTAGGTTTATGTGTCTGTGATACTTTTCAAAAAGACATTGCTGCCTTTCCTAACTTTGGTGGAACATGAATTCAAGAGACAAAATTACAAGATATTATTACGTCATCTGAAAACTCACAACTCAAAGATAGGATAATATCATATGCAGCACACTCTATGAGCATTTTTACAAATAAGTGTGTGTGTGTGTGTGTGTTGAAATAATTTCCCAGTTGTTGTTTTCTTACCGTTAAGAGTACTTGTATACTTGTGTGCATTGCCCTGACAAAAACAACATGGTAATTCCGACAGCAACAACAAATTGTTGCAATACCATTGTGATGCTGAAGTTTATACAGCTGGCTAATATGCTGAAGTCTGCAGTTTGCTGATCGGTAAAACTTAATCCGGAGTCGATAGGCTGCCGTTATATCACTATGGTATCATTTTACATTTTAACTGAAAAGAAAATGTGATTGAACGCGAAGAGGTGAGAAACGCGATATGCTCGTCTTTTTCATCCTCTTTATCTTCGAGGTATCCTTTTGAATGAGCGCATAAATCAACCTGAGAGGACAGCGACAATGTCATTGGGGACAAACGGTGTGTGGAACACAACTTTTGTCGAGTGTTGATTTCCACCCTTTGAAATAGAAGTTCTTTGAGGCTGTACCATCCGAGAAAGTTTTGGTATATTCAGGGAAATGATGTTTATACATTACAATTTGAATCATGTTCTACGGATTTTTATAGCTGTAGAGAATACCAGCCTGGCAAAATAGACGAGTAAAGATAAGGCGCCTTTGATGTTCGTTGGTAAATCCAGATTAATTTGCTTTTCTTCACGTTCTTGACTTGGAAAACCTTTTGCTGCATATACAATGACAAGACATATCAACAATAAATAAAAATACATACGATCATACCTCTTCTTGCATAATATAACCTGTGTGCTTGATCGGATAGCTGTGTCTTTAAACCTGTGCCATCTTGGAAATTTGGCTTATTTTGTCATTTTCGTCGTTTAGCGTCAACATATTAATTAATTTCGACTAAACACAATATATTGACCCGATTTAACCCTGCTTCGACTGGCCTCATATGTAAACTGAACTACTTTTTAATAATTACCACATTGTGCTTTGATACCTTATTTACAAAGTAAATGTAAAGGACATACGCTAGATACTCAACGATTAACTTTCTCTCAAAAGAAGCTGGTCATTTCAGGCGTAACAGCGTAAACTTTTCAGTGTGATTCGCAGATATTAAACAACAAAAGATTTTTGTATGGCATACATTTGTACTAAGACACCGTCGGGGATGCAATGAATGGCGCCTGTATACTGTATAATGCAAGTGTAAAAAGTCTATGTTTTGTACCTATGCAACTTTGGGTTTAATTCCGACACAAGTGTGATTGGTCGCCGTGAATACGACACTACGCCAACATCTAAGCTGTTGAGAGATCCTGATATCTGCATAACTGACCTAGCTGTACAACTGTTGCAAAACTTCACGCAGTGTAAAGGTCAAGAAATAACTATCTGGAATTTCCATGGTATATTCACGTCTGCTGCACTTAATAGCGTTTTAAGGTGGTGGGACCCACTTAAGCAATATCGACAAGGGGGACACTGCCCCTCACCCTCATAAATCAGTTTCAGTTCACCACATTTGCTCCAATAATAATCCGGCCTTTGCTGCATTTCTTTATATATCTTATGCTAAATTTGTTCCGAATTATTATATCTTCTGAAGATAAATTTAATGATTTGTCCCATAAGAGATTTTTGTTAGAATACACGAAAAATGTTTTTCCTACGTATTTCCTGTACAGTAATTGGTCCATATAAATACTGATCCCTTTCAGCTTCCACCATTTTGCATGTTTCGTCATATTCAGCTGTGTTAGGTTTAATCCTGCAACTGTCGCCCTGATGTGTTGGTCCGAGTTGTTCTTGGTTTGAGTTGTGTCTTGTTCATGGTCCGAGTTGTTCTTTATATGTATATTTCGAAGTCGATAAACTGAAAATTAAATGTGATTATAAATAACATTTTACCACATCGTGTCACAAAATTAGCTTTTTTTTAAATTCTTTCTTGCCCATAATGACATGACTTCATTTTTACTTAACCGCAAAAATCTCATTGTGTAGATGACCAAAATACACATTTCAGTCTGAGAATCCATATCGAAAAAAGAAACGTTTATTGTACAATAGAAAAATAATATCACAGTAGAAGGTACACGTTTATAGTTTGCAATGGTTCAACTGAGTCGAGGCACCGTTCTTTTAAACTGGATAATTTTGTACATATCTGCATTTACTTTAGTTATTCTAATATACTCCCCGAGGGCGGAACAATTTCCAAAGGGGAGATGGGGTTGATTACCCTACATCACTGTTTGACTGAAAACGTTCGTACATTAAGTTGTTTCGATTTTTCGAACAGTTGTTGGATTATTCATGTACTTATTTTAGTTATTTGGAAGTACGATAATTGATATATACAGATCTATCAAACTCTTTATAACGTAGGAAAGTTTGTTTTGGGGAAAAAATTGGGGTGGGTATTAGAAGAGAGGCCTATATTAAAATAAATACTGTACGTTTATGGTCTAAAAATTGGTTTGGCCGCACCACCAGTACCACCCTCATTAACCGAGACCCCTGTCATCTAGGCGTTCGTTTCTCAGATAGCTATTTACACCTACAGTTAAATTTAAGTTAACGGTGTTGGTGTACGTTGTATTAGCAGCTCCAATCGGTTTATATAATTTTTAGTACAGGAACAAACTTAGCAGATAACGAATCAAATATGAAGAACTTATTTCTTATGATCAGTGAAATTATTAAGAAGAAATAAAATGTGTCATTGGTTTGTTGCAAACCATTGAAAATGCTCGCATGGTCAAGGTAAATCCAGACCTTCTTGACAAACGTTATATCTGTATAAGAATTCACATTCCTTTAAATCTATAAAATACATACCAAAGTGCTTCTCACAAATGCAAAGGTTTGGCTCTTTTTTCCTTGGTCTGGTTGGAACGGAAGGTGACGGATCAGGTGCACTAAGGCTATGAAGTTTTCCGTTCACACACTCGTAGACGTCGGTGTAATACAGGAAGTTTGCTAAAATAAAAAGAGGGGTGTGGATACAATTATCAATTTAGCTTCAACAATAATATATATATATATATATATATATATATATATATATATATATATATATATATATATATATATATATATATATATATATATATATTCTTTTCCTACATGTTCCCGCGTTTAACTAAATTATTCATGACCCCACTCCCGATTAGCCACGTAGGCGAAACCCCCCATCCCCAAGAGGTAAATCAAACATTCTAAGACGATCGTGTACATCTACTCCCTCAACTCCTCCCACCGTCGCGACCCAACCATCAATACCTTTTAATTTTATATTTGTCTAATCATAACAAAAACGTGGGATGAGTTGAAGAAAAAGTTTATTCCAACGCACACATTCACATACTGACGGTATTGCACAGCTCCTGATTTTCGCTAAAATGCAGATATTTTATTGACATGTCGGGTTTGTGAGGAAAATGTTCCGCCCACTGATAGACATATGGGCATGAGGAACGCTCTACTTACTGATATCTCGGATTAAAAGAATGTTCCGCCCACTAATTGGCTTGACGTATTGGAGGACAAAGCTCCACCCACAAAATCGACATTGTATTTGACGGACATATATTCGAGAATGTTATAACTGACATACCCAGCTTAAAGATTATATCGGGCAGCGATACGTAGAAATATATCATACGATGGTTGATTGACAGACACATGTTTCACCAAACCGGTTAAGTCACACGGTAACATATCGTATTTTAACAGAATGGGATTCATCAGGTACGCTGTATCGCAGAGACTAAACATTGGTTCCTTCAATTTAAAAATCATTCAGAAATGATATATTGTTGGCGGGAAGAATTTCGTTTTTATTCTTGATCTAAATGGCTAACATCTTTCAAAGTGTGCACAGTCTCTGTTCCACTTTTGGTATCATTAATCTGCTACCATTATCTTAAAGTTTGTAGGCATTTTACAAAATTCTAACAATTTTATGATGTATATTTTATTTTCTTGTCCTTCGTATTCATATTTATCTGGAAAGGATTTTAACTCATGAAATGTTTCGTTAATTTCTTGAGCTTTCAATATTTCGAACTTTACATTTTGTTATCGTAATGTAACCACTGTTGTGCTTACATTTCCTAAAGGGCTTCTGCATACATACGTACTTACCTGGAATTAATATTAAGTATCATTTTTTTTTGCCTGTAAAAATTCCTTTATTCCATCGGGTTTAAAACGCTATCAGCCTAAAACAATGAAGACCTACACTACCATTCACATAATGTCATCACTGGTGGAGATTAACAGATCTTAATTATTTTTGCGTAACTCACTGACTAAAATTTGAAAATGTTATGAAACCCAAAGCTAGTTTTATGATGTTCGCAGTTATGGAGACATTATACTTGCAGTTGCAACTTACAGCAGCAGTCACGTTTTCGTTTCTCGACATCGACTCTTGGATGTACCTTTTTGTTGCAGCATACCTTATCCCGACCGTATACTTCGAAAGCCCCCAGACTCCCACACAACCGTGAACCTGAAAAATATAAATATAATTGCAATTCATTTATTACATTTCCTCGGGGAGGAGGGTGTTCGTTTGAGACGTGTGTGTGTGTGTGTGTCTGTGTGTGTGTGTGTGTGTGTCTGTCTGTGTGTGTGTGTGTTTTAATATTTTCCTAAATTCGAATACTAGCACGATACATTGTAGCAATAGTAAAAGTACTATCAGTATTATTTGCCACATTCATTCGAAGTGAGACAAGGATATAAGTGTGATAATAAATAGAAACTGATATTCGCATAAACCCCTCAAAACATAATAGTGATTTTTAAAACTTTCATTTCATTTGAGAGAAATATTTTTCCCACGTAACTGCAATCAGTAACACTACAGATATGAAGATATAGTCGATAGCAGTGTAATATCATCAATAGCAGTGTAATAGCATCAATAGCAGTGTAACAGCATCAATAGCAGTGTAATAGCATCAATAGCAGTGTAATAGCGATTACAAAGGGCAAGTTGATGGCATTATTGTGAAAGTGGACTAATTTGCCTGATTCAAATGTACGGGATATACCCGAAACTTATGTGTAATGTCAATAGATACAGCATCAATGCTCTACGTAAGGAAAAATGCCTTTTAATTTCATTTACATAGCTCAGATAAGAAATTTGTAATAGCTTTTGCGTGCTAATATTAAAACTCTAATGTATTCATTTGACAGCGAAGGTTGAAAATCTGTCTTACATTTTCTTGGTTTTACGTAACACTACAATTAACGAAACCTTTATTGATAATTTGAAACAAACAAGGCGATGTTGTTAACTTAGTTCCAATGGCGAAATGGTCTGGGTGGAAAGACTTCATTAGGACTGGCTTCATTATCGAAAAGGGGAGAAGAATGCACTTATATTCTTTAAATGTTAGGTTTTTCGC
Source organism: Sinohyriopsis cumingii (assembly GCA_028554795.2). NCBI lineage: Eukaryota > Metazoa > Mollusca > Bivalvia > Unionida > Unionidae > Sinohyriopsis > Sinohyriopsis cumingii. The sequence continues at coordinate 5,233,755 of CM068835.1, forward strand.
ATCGTGTTTAAGCTAGGTTGCTCCTTTCCCTCGCCTCCCACGCTGCTGTTGGGTGTTGCAATTACTTGGATTTGTGAGAAGCGAATGTAAAGAAAATCAACGGTATACGTTTATTTTGTAAATTTAAAGACTTGATCTCAGAGATAAAAAATTATGCAAACCTTAATTTACGAGCAAGACTGTCAGACGAACGGACGGAACGGACGGACTAACGGATATAAAAGTTTTCTTACAAAACACATGGAAATGATTGTACTTACCCTTTACATCACTGAGTGTGCTTATCAAAATAAGTACGACAATACGAACTACATCCAAACGGCTCATTGTTGTCTTATTTCTCAGTTGATATTAGTGGTCATTAGTCGGTCCTTATATATCCTAGTTTCAATATATACGCTATTATTTTCATTGCACACGTATTGACTTGGAATTCTGTACACCATATAAATATACCTGTACAGATTACACTCCCTTTTCATGGTAACAGGGTGAATATTTTCAACGTGAAACTTCAGCATTTTTGGACTAAAAATAGCCAAAGAATTTCCATAGAGCAGTAAAAATAGTATCAATAGCTGCCACTAAAAATAGAAAACAATGTCATTCCTCTTTGGTTTGACTTTTATAACTCATGAACGTTTTCATTTTGTCGCTTTGATGACTATCCTCGAAAGATTGAAAGAATTAAACAAAAAATATACGTATTTTATAATTTAGAGAGGTGAGGAAAACAACTACGTATTTTTATTCGTTTGTTAAATATTATCTCTTTTGTGATATATTTGTTTTGTTTATAATGTCCGTGGATAGATCTTTTCGTAAAATCCAGTACTGTCTATGCTACAATTTTGATAACGCTATCTTATTAGGGCATCTTCTGATAGCTAGCTTGACATAGACAAGTCACAAAATGACACATGCCGTAAATTTGATATTCGATGCAATACTAGATCATTATCTGTAATTATGTATATAGCAGGAGTAGTGAATGGGGATGATATATGGACAATGGGAAAATACATTACAAGACCCCTCTGGGATGATATACGGACAAGACTTTTGAGATCATCCTGGGACGATATACGGACAATGGGAATTTAACATGGGGAATATTGGGACTATATACGGACAAGCTGATTTGTTGTATAGCGATAATAGGAATGGAACACGTGAGGTGACGTCCCGGTGCTGGACATTGGTAACAATAAGGCAAGGGTTTGATCTGAAAAAGCGCTACTGTAGGTAACGACAAGTACAGTAGAGACATAAAGATAGACACGTTCACATACCATACACATACATAGATTAGTGAATATCAATCAATCACACAAACACTATACAACCAACTAAATAAAATTAGGCAAGACAATACCTTTGGAGGCAAACATAAAATATAAAATCGACTAAAAGAAATGTTTAGGCATAAGAGCAAATCAAAACTTTTCGAGTCAATGGAGTGGCCCTGAAAAGGTTTTTTGTGGGTTTTTTTGTGGTCTTGTTCTTCTAATTTATTCTTTCCTCCCCCGTCCTCTTAGTTTTGTAATTGCTGTTGTCTTCTCTTTTTCATTTTTTAATTCTCCTGTTTTTCCTTCTCATCTTCCTCTTTATTCCTTTCATTTTCTTCTTCCTTTTCTTTTTCGTTATTCCACTTTCTCATTCTCTGTATAACCTCTTGATCCTCTTTCTCCTGCTTTTCTTCTTTAAACATTGGTCTCATTTGTTCTTCAGCCTTTTTTAAATTGTACAATTCCAATTTTAAGCTGTGTGGACAACAGGCCATATTCTCGATTCTCTCTTGTAGCACATCTACCATGCCCATCGTATCCCCCACTTCCTGTAATTTCAACATCTTATCCATATGGTTGTTGGCCACATTCGTCTTTGGTTATTCCGTGTAGAATGGTGCGAATCAGTCAATCAGTCAATAAGAATTGAAGTAGCTTACGCAAACTAAGTGCTTTTGCGACTGTTTCAATCCTGATAGGCAAGATTTGTAATTGGTCGGGGCCATAGTAATGGTGCCATAACGACTCTGCTTTTATATGCGAATGTCGCATTTTTATTTGCTATTGAGCCCGGGCAAGGGAAGGGAGGAAAGAAACCCTCGGGGTGCGACAAAAGCCATCGGAAAGCCTACAATGCCAAGACCTAATTGATCAACTTTAGTCCAGTTATTCGAGTGCACAATAAAGATATTCCAACAAAATGTGGGCCCTTTGTGTAATTAACCAAATCCTACGAGTCTTAAAATTTTCTTTTTTATCATTTGTATTAGTTTGAATTTTGTGTACGCAGTGTACTTGGATTTTCTAATTGTTACCAATCAGCTAGATGTTAGTCACCGGTATTTCTTATGGGGGGAGGGTTGGGGGGGGGGGGTCACGCAGTATTTTTCAGGTTTCTAATCGTTAATTTTGAAGGTGGTATGGAAAGGATCGTATCTGGTCAGTGTGGATAGAGCTATTTCCTAAAGAGGTCTTTAATACCCAAAAGAATAACCTCATATATTATTCAGGCAGTTATGAAAGTCGTTCTTTCTTCATCCTTGGTTGTTCATCTGTCTATGGTTATGGCATCGTCCGAAGATAGATTGTTCTCGTTCGACTTCCTTGTCACTTCAGGCCTGATGATTTACGACTTTTTGTTGACTGCTGTTGTGTTCTCGTTGTTGGTTATGTTAATGCCTTATGATTTTCTAATACTTGCATTGACTGCATGATGTTTATTTGAATACCATTTGTGCCTCATATTATTGTGTGTGTGTGTGTGTGTGTGTGTGTGTGTGTGTGTGTGTGTTTTAAATTATTTTTTGTTGTTGTAAGCAATTAGTCTAAGATCATTGCTGGGTGATCATTACTTAAATTTAACGAGTGGGTGTGTTAATAGATTATTGTCTGCTTGTAACTAATTTATTTTAGTTCCGCCTTGTGCGGGGAGGGGGGGGGCCTGATGACTGGGCTTTGATCACCTTACAATGCTTAAGTGTCGAGCTTGTGTTTTGCTCAGACTGATGTTAGTGTGAGAGTGGTTAGGGTTTGTTAGATACATGCATGGATCTCAAGGAAGAGGGAGAAGAGAGATGGAAAAAAATCCCCTTCTTCTCTTTCCTCCTCTCCCACTCCTCTCTCTCTCTCTCTCTCATAACTTTTCAGTGCCTTCCCTTCTTGTTGTATTTTTATTAATTATTATTTACTATTGTATTGTTGCGTTTATTATTTATAATTGATTTTGATGTGTGGATGTGTTTTCTCCCCTGTGTTTCCGGGCACGGGGTGAGCGACGCCCCAACCCCAATGGGCTTGCGCTTAAACTATCAGCGTCGAGGTCTTGTGTGGCTGCTCTGGCCCCAGGGATCTAGCGCGGCATTCATCCTCATATGTCTAATCATTGGTTGTTGTCAGATTTTGTTATATTTGTCAATTTGTTTTAAGAACCATATTATGTTTTATACGTAGTTTCTATGTTGACATTACGTTTGATATCTAGGAAGGCCGGGTCCTTAAGAGGGTATCTGATCCTTTTTTGGTATGCCTGAAAATCAATTCTCTAGGTGTGGTATTTCGGGCACTTATTGATGACTTGTTACAGGGTCTCTGTTGCACTGAAATGTGGATAGTTCGTTTCTCTATTTGGTTCTTTGATTAGGTGTTTCCCCAAGTTGTCTTTTAGGGTTTTCCCGGTTCTTATCCCGTTAACAATCTCGAGATTAGAACTTTCCAGGTTTTTTGGTAATTTCTTGAGCTTTAAATATTTCGAACTTTACATTTTGTTGTTTCTTTATGTAACCACTGCTGTGCTGACATGTCGTAAAGGGCTTCTGCATACATACGTATTTACCTGGAATTAATATTAAGTATCATTTTTTTGCCTGTAAAAATTCCTTTATTCCATCGGGTTTAGAACGCTCTCAGCCCAGAAAACGTGATGTTTCTAGTGACCTTTTAATTTTTGCCACTGATAAAGGTGTCTGCCTTTGGTGGTGTTATTCCAAAGTTGTTTTTATTTGTTCTGTGATTTTGGTTTTGATTCGGCTATATATCTCGTGTACGATGTAATTTATGGGCTCTATTGTGTTATTCATGAGCCTGGACTTTGCGTTTAGGTCTGCTTTGTCATTTCCTGGTAAGTTGATACGTGAAGGGACCAGGACGAATCGCCTGTATGTTGCTTGGATTCTATTTCCCTAATGGTTTGTAGTGCTTCTTCAAATAGGTTCCCTCTGCTTTTAGAGATGCCCGATTCAAGGGATATGAGCGCACTTAGGGAATCGGTTATGATAACAAATTGGTCTCTCAGATAGCTATGTACACCGACAACTAAATTTAAGTTAACGGTGTTAGTGTACGTTGTATTAGCAACTCCAATCGGTTTATATAATTTTTAGTACAGGAATAAACTTAGCAGATAACGAATCAAATATGAAGACATTATATCTTATGATGAATGAAAGTATAGAGAAGAAAGACAATGTGTCATTGGTTTGTTGCAAACCATTGAAAATGCTCGTATGGTCACGGTAAATCCTGACCTTCTTGACAAACGTTATCTCTGTATAAGAGTTCACATTCCTTTAAATATATAAAATGCATACCAAAGTGCTTCTCAGACATTCTAAGGTTTGGCTCATTTTTCCTTGGTCTGGTTGGAACGGAAGGTAACGGATCAGGTGCATTAAGGCTATGTAGTTTCCCGTCCACACACTCGTAGACATCTGTATAGTACAGGACGTTTACTAAAAAAAAGAGACGATTGTGGGTACAATTATCGATTCGGCTTCAAAACATATACGTATATACATGATATTTTCCTTAATAAAGTCGATAGGACATGTTCCCGCGTTTAACTCAGTTATTCATGACCCCACTCCCGAATACCCACGTAGGCAAAACTCCCCATCCCCAGGAGGTAAATCAAACATTCTAAGACAATCGTGTGCATCCACTCCCTCAACTCCTCCCGCCGTTGCGACCCAACCATCAATACCTTCTAATTTTATATTCCATAGTGTTTGTCTATTCATAACAAAAACGAAGGATGAGTTGAAGAAAAAGCTTATTCCCACGCACACATTTACATAATGACGGTATTGCACAGCTCCTGATTTTTGCTAAAGTGCAGATATTTTATTGACATGTCGGGTTTGTAAGGAATATGTTCCGCCGACTGATAGACATATCGGCATGAAGAATGCTCTCCTTACTCATTAGATATATCGGATTAAGAGAATGTTCCGCCCACTAATTGGCTTGACGTATTGGCGGACAAAACTCCACCCACAAATCGACATTGTATTTGACTGACACATGCTCGAGAATGTTATACCCAGCTTAAAGATTATATCTGGCAGCGATACGTAGAAATATGTCATATGATGGCTGATTGACAGACACATGTCTCACCAAACCGCTTTAGTCACACGGTAACATATCGTATTTTAACAGAATGGGATTCATTAGGTACGCTGTATCGCAGAGATTAAACATTGGTTCCTTCAATTTAAAAATCATTCAGAAATGATATATAGTTGACGGGAAGAATTTAGTTTTATTCTTCATCTACATGGCTAACATATTTCAAAGTGTGCACGGTCTCTGTTCCACTTTTGGTATCATTAATCTGCTACCATTATCTTAAAGTTTGTAGGCATTTTACAAAATTCTAACAATTTTATGGTGTCTATTTTATCTTCTTGTCCTTCGTCCTCACATTTATTTGGAAAGGATTTTAACTCATGAAATTTTTCGTTAATTTCTTGAGTTTCAATATTTCGAACTTTACATTTTGTTGTCGCTATGTAACCACTGATGTGCTGACATGTCGTAAAGGGCTTCTGCATACATCCGTACTTACCTGGAATTAATATTAAGTATCATTTTTTTGCCTGTAAAAATTGCTTTATTCCATTGGGTTTAGAACGCTCTCAGCCTAAAACAGTGAAGACCTACACTGCCATTCACATAATGTTATCACTGGTGGAGGTTAAGAGATCGTAATTTGTTTTTAATACTCACTGATTAAAGTTTGAAAATGTTATGAAATCAAAAACTAGTTTTATGATGTTCGTAGTTATGGAGACATTATACTTGCAGTTGCAACTTACAGCAGCAGTCACGTTTTCGTTTGTCGACATCGACTCTTGGATATACCGTTTTGTTGCAGCATACCTTATCCCGACCGTATACTTCGAAAGCCCCCAGATTCCCACACAACCGTGAACCTGAAAAATATAAATATAATTGCAATTCATTTATTACATTTCCTCTGAGAGGAGGGTGTTCGTTTGAGACGTGTGTGTGTGTGTGTGTCTGTGTGTGTGTGTGTGTGTGTCTGTCTGTCTGTGTGTGTGTGTTTTAATATTTTCCTAAATTCGAATACTAGCACGATACATTGTAGCAATAGTAAAAGTACTATCAGTATTATTTGCCACATTCATTCGAAGTGAGACAAGGATATAAGTGTGATAATAAATAGAAACTGATATTCGCATAAACCCCTCAAAACATAATAGTGATTTTTAAAACTTTCATTTCATTTGAGAAAGAAAAGATTCACCACGTAACTGCAATCAGTAACACTACAGACATGAAGCTATAGTCCATATCAGTGTTATATCATCAATAGCAGTGTAATAGCATCAATAGCAGTGTAATAGCATCAATAGCAGTGTAATAGCATCAATAGCAGTGTAACAGCATCAATAGCAGTGTAACAGCATCAATAGCATTGTAATAGCATCAATAGCAGTGTAATAGCGATTACAAAGGGCAAGTTGATGGCATTATTGTGAAAGTGGACTAATTTGCCTGATTCAAATGTACGGGATATACCCGAAACTTACGTGTAATGTCAAAAGATACAACATCAATGCTCTACACAAGGAAAAATGCCTTTTAATTTCATTTATATAGCTCAGATAAGAAATTTGTAATAGCTTTTGCGTGCTAATATTAAAACTCTAATGTATCCATTTGACAGCGCAGGTTGAAGATCTGTCATACATTTTCTTGATTTTATGTAACACTACAATTAACGAAACCTTTATTGATAATTTGAAACAAACAAGGCGATGTTGTTAACTTAGTTCCAATGGTGAAATGGTCTGAGTGGAAAGACTTCATTAGGCCTGGCTTCATTATCGAAAAGGGGAGAAAAATGCACTTATGTTCTTTAAATGTTAGGTTTATCGCATATTGTTTAGGCTAGGTTGCTCCTTTCCCTCACCTCCCACCCGCTGTTGGGTGTTGCAATTACTGGATTTGTTAGAAGTTAATGTAAAGAAAATCAACGGTATATATTTATTTTGTAAATTTAAGGACTTGATCTCAGAGATAGAAAAATTATGCAAACCTTAATTTACGAGACAGACAGTAAGACGAACGGACGGACTAACGGATATAAAAGTTATCTTACAAAACACATGGAAGTGATTCTACTTACCCTTTACATCAATGAGTGTGCTTATCAAAATCAGTACCACATTACGAACTATATCCAAACGGCTCATTGTTGTCTTATTTCTAGGTTGATATTAGTGGTCATTAGTCGGTCCTAATATATCCTAGTTTCAATATATATATTATATTATTTTCAGTGCACACGTATTGACTTGGAATCCTGCACACCATACAAATATACCATGTAAATATACCTGTACACATTACACTCCCTTTGCATGGTTACAGAGTGAATATTTTCAACTTGAAACTTCAGCATTTTTGGACTAAAAATAGCCAAAGAATTTCCATAGAGCAGTAAAAATAGTATCAATAGCTGCCACTAAAAATAGAAAACAATGTCATTCCTCTTTGATTTGACTTTTATAGCTCGTGAACGTTTTCATTTCACCGCTTCGATGACTATCCTCGAAAGATTGAAAGAATTAAACAAAAAATATACGTATTTTATAATTTGGAGAGGTGAGGAAAACAACTACGTATTTTTATTCATTGTTAAATATTATCTCTTAGGTGATATATTCGTTTTATTTATAATGTCCGTGGATATATCTTTTCGTAAAATCCAGTACTGTCTATGCTACAATTTTGATAACGCTATCTTATTAGGGCATCTTCTGATAGGTAGCGTGACATAGACAAGTCACAAACTGACATATGCCGTAAATTTGATATTCGATGCAATACTAGAACATTATCTGTAATTATGTATATAGCAGGAGTTGTGAATGGGGACGATATATGGACAATGGGAAAATACATTACAAGACCCCTCTGGGACGATATACGCACAAGACTTTTGAGATCATACTGGGACGATATACGGACATTTTTTGTATACCAATACTAGGAATGGAACACGTGGGGTGACGTCCCGGTGCTGGACATTGGTAACAATAAGGCACGGGTTTGATCTGAATAAGCGCTACTGTAGGTAACGACAAGTACAGTAGAGACATAAAGATAGACACGTTCACATACCATACACATACATAGATTAGTGAATATCAATCAATCACACAAACACTATACAACCGACTTAAAAAAAATTAGTCAAGATAATATCTTTGGAGGCAAACATAAAATATAAAATCGACTAAAACAAATGTTTAGGCATGAGAGCAAATCAAAACTTTTCGAGGCAATGGAGTGGCCCTGAAAAGTTTTCTTGCGAGTTTTTTTTTTGTTTTTTGTCTTGTTCTTTTAATTTATTTTTTCCTCTCCCATCTTCATAGTTTTCTAATTGCTGTTTTATTCTCTTTCACATTCTTTTTATTCTCCTGTTTTTCCTTCTCATCTTCCTCTTTATTCCTTTCATTTTCTTCTTCCTTTTCTTTTTCGTTATTCCACTTTCTCATTCTCTACATATCCTCTTGATCCTCTTTCTCCTCCTTTTCTTCTTTAATCATTGGTCTCATTTGTTCTTCAGCCTTTTTTAAATTGTACAATTCCAATTTTAAACTGTGTGGACAACAGTCCATATTCTCGATTCCCTCTTGTAGCACATCTACCATGCCCATCGTATCCCCCACTTCCTGTAATTTCAACATCTCATCCGTATTGTTGTTGGCCACCTTCTTCTTTGGTTATTCCGTGTAGAATGGTGCGAATTAATCAGTCAGTCAATGCGAATTACAGTAGCTTACGCAAACTAAGTGCTTTTGCGACTGTTTGAATCCTGATGGGCAAGATTTGTAAATGGTCGGGGCCATAGTAATGGTGCCATAACGACTCTGCTTTTATATGCGAATGTCGCATTTTTATTTGCTATTGAGCCCGAGCAAGGGAAGGGAGGAAAGACACCTTCGGGGTGAGACAAACGCCATCGGAAAGCCTACAATGCCAAGACCTAATTGATCAACTTTAGTCCAGTTATTATATTGCAAAATAAAGATATACCAACAAAATGCAGGTCAGTTGTGTAATTAACCAAATCCTACGAGTCTTAAAATTTTCTTTTTTATCATTTGTATTAGTCTGAATTTTGTGTACGCAGTGTACTTTGATTTTTCTAATTGTTACCAATCAGCTAGATGTTAGTCACCGGTATTTCCTATATTGGGAGGGTTGGGGCTTGGGGGAGGGTCACGCAGTATTTTTCAGGTTTCTAATCGTTAATTTAGAAGGCGGTATGGAAAGGATCGTATCTGGTCAGTGTGGATAGAGCTATTCCCGAAAGAGGTCTTTAATACCCAAAGGAAGAACCTCATACATTATTCAGGCAGTTATGAAAGTCGTTCTTTCTTCATCCTCGGTTGTTCATTTGTCTCGGGTTGTGGCATCGCCCGAAGATTATTCTCGTTCGACTTTCTTGTTCGTTCGACTTCCTTGTCACTTCAGGCCGATGATTTGCTACTTTTTGTTGACTGATGTTGTGTTCTCGTTGTTGGTTGTGTGATGCCACTATGATTTTATTACACTTGCATGTGCCTCATTATTTTTTGTGTTTTTTAAATTATTTTTTGTTGTTGTGAGCAATTAGTCTGAGATAATTGCTGGGTGATCATTACTTAATTGTAATGTGTGGTGTGTTAATAGATATTGTCTGTAGGTAATTTATTTTAGTTCCGCCTTGTGCGGTAGTGGGGGCCTGATGACTGGGCTTTGATCACCCTACAATGCTTAAGCTTGGAAGGGGGGAGACAGTGTCGTCCTGGTGTTTCGCTCAGACCGATGTTAGTGTGAGAGTGGTTAGGGTTTGTTAGATGCATGCATGGATCACAGGGAAGAGGGAGATGAGAGGTGAAAAAATAATCCCTTTATTTTCTTTCCTCCTCTCCCCCTCCTCCCCCCTCCCTCCCATAACTCTTCAGTGCCTTGCCTTGTTGATGTATTTTTCTTTATTATTTTTTACTATTGTATTATGTTTATTATTTATAATCGATTATGGTGAGTGGGTGTGTTTTTTCACTCTTCTTCTGGGCACTGGGTGAGCGACGCCCCATCCGCAATGGACCTGCGCTTAAACTATCATCGTCGAAGTCTTGTGTGGCTGCTCTGGCTGTCACAGAATTGTAACCGAGGGGTTTTTGGACGAAATGAACAAGCCAAACACAATGTAAGAAAGATGGAAATTTATGAATGAGTTAATAATGATAAATATATGATGTAAACATATAATTGAAAATAAACAAAACAAATATTGAATAAAATGAAGTGCAGATCCAAGAACCCTCATGGACTGCACTTACCCCTTAAACAGTATGTTGTTCAACAAGAACAAAATTATAAAGATTCAAAAATAGTCTTTGAAACAACTTAAGATTCAAAATAATCTTTGACACACCTAAAGATTCAAAACAATCTTTGAAACAACTAAAGGTTCACAATAATTTTTGACACAACTAAAGATTCAAAACAATCTTATCACGACTAAGATTCACAATAATCTTATCACGACTAAGATTCACAATAATGCTATCACAACAGATAGCGTTGTTTTGGAAGCTCCAGATGACTCCATGAAACTTTAGACGGCTTCGTACAGCTTCGGACCGCTCTAGTTATATTCACTATAACCTTTCATATACATTCACGGCTACAGACACGGTCAGCTACCATAATAGACAACTACTATAAAAGTCAGCTACAAACAGTCAGAATCATCTTCAAACACAGTCAGAAACAGCTTCCAACACAGTCACAGCTTCCAACACAGACACAGCTGCCAACACAGACACAGCTGCCAACACAGACACACAGACGCACAGACGCAGCTACAGATTCACATACGCAGCTATAATAAAACCAAATGGGACATAATAGTTTATGTATAATTTCTATATATATATGATATTACTTTTAAAAATCTGCGTTGTAATAAACATTATTACGCGATAACACAGTACAAACCGAATAAGCTTCGCCTATCAAATAAATAGAATGTAAATTTAACACTTACCCTATGGCTGGAGAATAAAGGAGAGTGTATACTCCTTGACGTGATCCAAAAATGACCAGTGTGGTTTTTCGTGATTCGTCTTACTTAAATCCATAGGAGAGTGAGTACAAGTCGGGGTAGAATACCCGTGCACCTCATGTTAGTCATGATACCCGACACAAGTAATCTGTGGCTAGGTACATGTAATACAGTCGCTTACCTGGAAAAACACATTCACCCTATATAACGTTGTACGTATGTACAACGAGAAATAGTCTAATTGTTTTCAGACAAAACCAAGTTATTTCTTTGCCTAATTCTGTGACACTGGCCCCAGGGGTCGAGCGCAGCATTCATCCTCGTATGTCTATGCATTGGTTGTTGTCAGATATTGTTGTATTTGTCAATTTGTTTTAAGAACCATTTAATGTTTTATACGTAGTTTCTATGTTCACATTATGTTTGATATCTAGAAAGGCCGGGTATTTAAGAGGGGATCCGATCCTTTTTTGGTATGCTCGAAAATCATTTATCTGGGTGTGGTATTTAGGGCAATTATTGATGACGTGTTACATGGTCTCTGTTGCACTGAAATGTGGATAGTTCGTTTCTCTATTTGATTCTATTAGATTATGTATTTCCCCAAACTGTCCTTTAAGGTTTTCCAAGTTCTTATCCTATTAATGATCTTCAGGTCATAATTTTCCAGGTGTTTTGGTAATGTGATGTTTCTAGTGACCTTTTTGCTACTGATAAAGGTGTCTGCCTATGGTGGTGTTATTCCAAATTTGTTTTTATTTTTATTGTTGATTTTGATTTTGATTAGGCTATATATCTCGTATACGCTGTATTTTATGGGCTCTATTGTGTTATTCATGAGGCTGGACTTTGCGTTTAGGTCTGCTTTGTGATTCCCTTGTAAGTTCATGCGTGAATGCACCCAGAGGAAATCGACTATGTTGCTTGGATTCTATTTCCCTAATGGTTTGTAGGGATTCTTCAATTAGGTTCCCTCTGCTTTTAGATATGCCCGATTCAAGAGATTTGAGCGCGCTCGGGGAATCGGTTATGATAGTAAATTGGTGTGGATTTGGGGGTTTTATCCATTTAAGTGCCTCATTTATTGCCCAGAATTCAGCTGTGTAAATTGAACACCCATCCTGGAGCATGGCACCAAATTCGATGTGGTGTTCCGGAATCACGATTGCCGCTCCCGTATATTTAACTCTTTAAATATGGATCCCACTGTAAAGATTTTTTAAAATATATGTTGAGTGTGTTTCTTCGATGTTTTTTTGAATTCCTGTTAGTGTTCCTAGTGGGTTGTTAAGTTTGGATCCAAACTTTAGAGTGTTTAGGTTGACGTTGGGGATGTTATTTTTCCATGGTGTGGGATCATTTAGCCGGAGTTGTTCTGCTTGTATCCCCAATTTTCCTAGTTCTTCGCAGAGTATATGAATCATTTTAGCACCGGGGGTTCCGGAACTAGTTTTTTTTTACTAAATAGACTACTACACTTGGTAATCATGGCTTTAGTTGGATTGTTTTATTTTTGTGTATGGAGTTCCTGGTGGCATATACATGAGAAGGTGTTTCCTCCTTCTTAAGTGTAGGGGTAGGTACCCTATTAAAAGCTGTAATTCTTCTAGTAAAATGTTCTGCATAGCTTTAGTACTTTGTATTGAATGTTGCCAATTTGTTGAGTAAGGTCTTGTTTGCGGACGCATATATTAGGCAGCCGTAATCAAGTTTAGCCCTAATTAGTAACCTATATAGCAGTAGCGTGGTTTGTTGATTTGCTCGCCACGTTGCTCCCCTTATGTTTTTCAAGAGGTTTAAGTCTTGCTTGCATCTTTTGATTAACTTGATTATATGTGACTTCCATCTTAGATTCTCATCTAGCAGCATTCCCAAAAAAATAAGTTTATTTAACAAAGGTTATAGGGGGGTTTTGTATATATAGTTTGGTACATGTGATGTTTTTCTTGTTGGGCGGTGAGATGAGCATTCCTACCGTCTTGGTGTTAGATATTTTAAATCACCGGTTGTCTGCCCATGTACCATTCGCATTTTGACTTTGTTTTAGTTGGTTAATGGTGTTCTGGCTGGTTGGGTTTCCAGCTTTCTATATCCCACTATCATCGTCAAACTGCGATAGATCAATGAGTATGTTGCTGATACATTTTCTGAGGTCAGTGATCATGATGTTGAATAGAGTGGGGCTAATCACACTTCCCTGTGGTGTTCCAGTGTCCAAAGTATATGTTTCGGAGTGTGCGTTCCCAATTCTGGTTTTAATTTGTCTCCCCGTAAGAAAGTTTGAGATCCATCGATATTGATTAGGTTTAGAGATAACGCCTTTGGTCCAAACCAAGTCAAATACTTTTTCATGGTATAGAAATATTGCAATGAGGTACCTATCCCTTTTTCGGTTTGTGTTAAAGGCGATCGGTATGCGGTCAGATTTTTGGGGTCCTTACCTGGTTTGGGTATGGCTATAACGACGGCTTATTTCCATGATGTTGGGATACTTCCACTCTGCCATATAAGATCAATTAGATCAAGTAACATTGTCTCCATGTTTGCTGGTAGATGCTTATTTATTTCATAGCCTAATTTATCTTCGCTTGGGAATGTAGATTTTCATTAAATAATGCTTTCCCCCATTCATTTTTACTAAAGTGGTTGTTGAGTGGTGATTCGTTGTTGTCTAGTTTGTCCGTAAATAGATGTGGAAATTCGTTCTCCAGAGTTTGCCGTAGCTGTATGAATTGTGGTGAATGGTTATTGTTACTACCAGAGTTTGCAAAATGTTTTGCAAGTTGATCTGCTTTGTCTTTATTGTTGTCCGCTCCTTGTAATTTTGGTAGGGATATCGGGCCTTTTCCTTTCATTGCCTTAATTTTCGCCCATACTTGCTTAGAACTACTGAGACGATCGAGTGTGGAGCAGTATTTACGCCATGAGTTGGTTTTTGCGTCTTATATTACTGTTATTGTTATGTTTTCTTTTTGTTTGTATGTCGTAAAGTCATCGAACTTGCCCGCTGTCAGGTTTATATACCACGCAACCATCGAGATGGGTGTTTTTAGCTTCTTTTCCATTCGTCAAGAGATTTTCCAAGTACGCTCGATAAAGGTAAGTATTCATGGTGCTGCTGACCAGTTTATTATTCAGGTACAAATCCATTTCACTGAACAATGAATGCGTGAAATTATTGACGGAAGATATTGCCTCGTCGGCATCTGGATTGCTACCATCCGTATCATTCACTTTGACTTTCAAATACAGGTATCTACTGCTCAGATCGATGTAATCTTCCGGCTGTCCTTTGATTTCAAATTCGATGAGACCTGATGCCATCAAAGAGGCGATGGTATCAAATTCAACTCATTGGGATTCTTGCATCGTCATCATGGTCGGTGGCATGGTAAACAGATCAAGTTCTGACTTGTAACACTCGCAAGACTCTCGGTGCATCATTTTCTTTCTTTCTTTATCTCTGTGGTTGTGGACTCCGGTTGGGTGTAGACTCTCTGGGTCTGGGATCAGACTCACTCATGTCATCTTTAAAATCGCTAGCATGAATTTGAACCAAGGCTTCAACTACTGTGCTAGGTGATAAATCCCGTTTCTGCCTCTGACTTTCTTCTCCTTTCTCCACGAAATGATGCGATCGTTTCATCTTGACTGTGAAAAAGTCAAATGACTATATTTTCAAAGCCATGGCTCCTTATATTTTCATATCAGACTACTGTATATGTAGAGGGATAGTGTCTTCCCTTCCAGTATTTATTTCACTCTCGAACCTGCCAGAACGATGGAAGAGCAAACAGCATAAGAAATCTTTCTTCAGACATGTGTACGGACTACTCCCCCTCAAGTCAAGATATTTATATATGTGTCAGAAACAAATGCATTTGGTTACATATTGTCCAGATGTCAACAAAGCAATATATGTGTCAGAAGAGACAAAAGTCAAGATACCTTTCATCATTGTCAAGAGAAAGGACATTTGTATTCAGACTGCCCTAAGAAACAACAGGAACAAGAGGAAGAGAGGGGTTTCGAACAAGAAGGAAATGTACCCTACCAAAAGGAAGAACCCAGACACGTTAGAAAGAAAAAAAAAAGAGAAGAAAAGAAGACAAGGAATTTAAAAACAGAGAGAATTAACAAAGACATAGAAGAAGTCTATGCACTTTTTAAAGTGTTGTGTTTTGAATTGGATTGTAAACCTTTTATCAGAAATAAAAACGTAAGTACCTCTTGATTTTGATTTTTTGTAATAAGGACCTTCACTCACGTACCCATACACGTACATCACGGGACAAAAAAAAGGGGATTTTGAGTTTTAATTGATTTTGGCAAAATAAATACTATCTCTTTTCGAGAGAAGTGGGTGGCCCTGAAAAGTACCGTTTGGTTATATATATATATATATATATATATATATATATATATATATATATATATATATATATATATATATATATATATATATATATATATAACCAACTTAGGAACGGGACGCAATCAGATGTAACTATCTTAATCCTTTGTCACTGCCAAGGCCTACTTCTGGACTTGCTCCTGTCGATGATTTGGTAGAAATCACTAGGGCTGGTATCTCAGGCGTAATAACAGGGTTGAGCTGTTTGGCTCGGGAATGTCTTTTTCTTTTGGGTCGTATTAAAGAAGTCTAATACATTTGTTTCAGACTCCTTAACTCTGCCAAATGTATAAGAGTACCGTCACTGTTTGACTTTCGTTGTCGTCCTTCTCTTATACATCTTGTTTCTTCTCTGCTTCTATCTGTCGTTTCCTTCTTCTTGTCTCTTCTTCTTGCTGTAGCTGTTGAAGGAGAAAAGCTTGTTCTGGTTGTTTTTTCTCTACTGGAAGTAGGACTGTGTTGACTTTGACAGCCGCTCATATGCCATCGCTTCTCGACTCCACGGCCGGTGCACTCTAATTCATTGTCTTCTTAGTTTCTGTCAGTTTTGAAAGCTCTGTCGCACTGATTCACTGCGGAAGATGCTAGCGCATCTATATATCTATATAGGGAGTGTGATGTCACAGGCAGCTCTCTTCGGATTCAATGACAGACTCCGTATTGTGACTGAATTTTGTAACGTGTATTGGGATTGGTGAGAAAAAAACTCAATCCGTTTCGATCCGCTCTTCCAATATAAATAACTGCGGTTCTCTTCATTCTCTTCACCTGTTCTCGTTACAAGATATGGATTAACGTTGAATCATCTACCCTCGTATCGTCGATGCTGTTCCATACGGACTTACCCATGTATGTCAAATCATCATGGACAATCATCCGGATTACCGATGCGAGTGTTTGGAAAACAAGGATCTACGTGGAGGGACAAAACTGTCTGTAGAGAGTCCTCATCTACAGTCCATAAGTCAGACAAGTTTGAGGAAGAGAAGACTTATGCGATGCCCTCTGCGTTAATAGAATGGTGTTAACAACACAAAAAATTCCCTTTTCACGGCCAATCTATTGTCTCGAAAAGATTTGCTCTCTTACCTAATTTTTTTTAAAAGTCGGTTGTATAGTTGTTTGTGTGATAGATTGATGTTCAGCAATCTATGTATGTGTGTTGTATATGTCTATATCTCTACTATATTTGTCGTTACCTACAGTATCTCGTATTCCGATCAAACCCTTGCCACATATTATCAATGTCCAGTACCGTGACGTCACCTCATCGGTTCCATTCCTATTATCGCTATTCAATAACCCAACTTTCCCTTGTCCCTATACAGACCCAATATTCCCCATGTTAAATTCCCATTGTCCGTACATCGTCCCAGGGTGTGTGTCTTGTAATGTATTTTCCCATTGTTCGTATATCGTCCCCATTCACTAACAGTAAGCTCACTTTACTTATTTAAAAGAACGGCAGAAACGTACCATAATGACATATCTATAAATAGTTTCTCCTCGATTACCCAATCAATATGTCGATAAATAGAAAGGGAAATTCTATCAACCGGTTTCAGTGAAAGGATACTTGCCCAAGACCATGACAACTAGGGCAGAGTAAAGAAACAACTACAAAAACAACCAAAAGTATTTGCTTGTAAAATACGTATTTGCACGCTTAACCCACTCCTAATATTTGAGTCGCTTGACCAACTCTGTTGGTTGCGCACAAGAGCTAACGTTGGTTGCTTGTCAATTTTCTAACATACTGAGCACTGTCGCTAAAGAAATTACCGTATATACTCGCTCATAAACAAAGCACAACTTGAAACTGAACAGACCCAAAGCTACCGTCCCATTTCAGGGGTTACTAGCATATCAAAAGATCGATTTTGCACATTTCCTCAGTCCGAAACTGGCTTTTGCCAAGAAAGTATGTACATATTGAGACGTGGTTCACTTTTGGACGTAGGAACCTGCATGACACAGGGACTATTTGGTGAAGCGTATGACCCAACTAGCCGCCCGTTAATGTTAATTAGTAACAGGAGACTAACGAGTCTACTATCAGTAACCACTAGGCTGACCAGAAGGTATTTGCATATTTTTTTTACAACTTGTTTTGAATGGTTAGAAACGTGCGTTCCGTCTGCTATACCAATCTGATATACCAGTCAAAATTCGTACGAAGCATTTTCTACCTATCCCTACAAGCGATCGAAGGGCTTTAAACGGCGGCCATTAAATAAATTTATTTAATTTTGAAACAGATACATTTTAATTGAATCAGCATACTGCATATACAAATTTATACTGAAATATACTGAAATAGCATTTATTAATGCCAGTGAATACCGTCGCAACATACAGTTCCACAGTGTCACCAACGTCTGTGCATCTTACTTTGAAATCTCGAGTAAATAAGATCTCGATTTCAGAATGATGCGGAATCTCGAAATCGAGAACTTTATCAACATAAATTTTGAATTATTTGTGAAACAACATAAGAAAGAATTCAGTCCTTTTTGAGTAGTGAAATTTAAGTAAATACAAGTGACTTTTTAAAACCACTAGCCCTGGACCTGTGTTTAAAGAAATTATTTTGTGGCTCAATTGAAGATAGCCACTAAATTGCGCCATTACCCGAATTATCGCCACTTCTATATTTCAATCTGAATTTTCTTTGCAACGGTATCATAATGAAGCACCATAGTGAAGCTTTGAAGTGTTTTAAAACCAATATTTATCAGGAATGTAAATGATACACTCATAAATAATATTTGATCACCATATTGAATCCTTGAATATTATAAATGATACTTGGATAGTAATGAAACCCCAACAGACTGTGTCGTTCTACTTTGTATACCGACATCAAACATTTACATCCTTTTGCAGGAAATTGTTTTACCTGAAAACCATTATTTGTCTTAATAACGATGTGCATTATGCGGAAACAAGAAATCAATTTATTCAAATATGTTTCATATTTAAGTGTGTGTGTGTGTGTGTGATAGAGAGAGAGAGAGAGAGAGAGAGAGTTACCTTCAATATCATTGAAATTCGCCGTAATGAGGCAAATTATTAAAGCTATTTGTAGAAAGACTTCGACAGTTTCAATAATCGTTCAGGACAATTTATTGTCAGTTACTGCAACAGTCATAGACTTGGATTGTTGCAGCAATTTACAACAATATTTTACATCATAAATCACGGACACCAATTTATATACAACAAAATTCTTTCCGTGTATACGGACACTCCCTCAACCTTAGCTATATGGTATTCAATCTCTTTTAATATTTGCGGGCTGAAATCGCATATTCGTATAACTTCATATATTTTTGAAAATGTATGTTGTATAAAGGACTGTATAGGTTTAATCAAATGCTTTTACCTGTTGTGGTTCGGAAATTCAGGCCATAAACAGTCTATTAACACTAATCAATAGAACAAACAAGATACACCCTGATCTGCCGGAGTTGATGATCAATGTAAATGTTCTTTGTAGCTGGACTGGACTCTTACGCTAGTATATTCGTACTTTTGCATTTGAATATCGATAGACATCGTCAGAAACGCTACGTGATGTTGATGCTGATTACACGAATTTGGTAGAGAATCATTGGCATTGTATTAACAGAAAGCGCTGACCTTTCATATATATAGCATACTCTCCCGGTTGAATTTTCGGTTTAAGTTTACTTTATGTTTGTAAGTTCCATACACTGAGATGGATAGTATCTGAAAAATCATTAATTTCAGATATTTTTTCATTAACTGAATCCGCTTATAGCAATGGCGTCACTTACCGCTCCGGTGGCCAAGTGGTAAGAGCGTCGCCTCGGGAGCGGGAAGTCGTGGGTTCGATCCCCGGCCGCGTCATACCAAAGACTTACAAAAACGGTTCTAACAGCTGCCTCGCTAGGCGCTCAGCATTAAGAGGGTTGTGTTAGAACTGGTTGCTGGTCGGCCTGGTGTCAGGATAAAGTGACTGGGTGGGACATAATGCTACATGTCTGCGGCATGATGCCCTAGTGCTAGACATCACTATAAACTGCCACACTACACAAATCGTACTGATATGACTGAATAAATATTAAAGCTACGTTAAAAGTCCTAATCACATACACACACAATGGCATCACTAGGGTTGGTGTGACCTCCATGGAGTTTTAGCCTTGTAGGTAAATTGATATAGTACATGCAAGCTGGGCTTACGAAAAATGTTTTTGTGGTTATAACTAACTACAGGGATATTTTTTAAAATTATAAATTTCTGCTGAAACACTGCACAAAAATGTTATATACAGTCATTTTGGTATCACCTCTATGATGGTGTCACCCGCTGCGGTCCGCCCCCCCCCCCCACCCCCACCCCCATCCCGCACCCTAATAGTGACGCAACTGAGATTAGCGTCCCGGTAGTAATATTGTCCTATATTTTAACCCAGATTCTTGGAATGGTGTTCGTTAAAGGTTGATATTTCCCTTCCTGGAATACTCGGCGGGTAAACACTTGCGTCATACCTTAATTTAATACTATATAGAGGTAGTTCAGTATAAAGACGGTCAAATTGCCAAGTGATGAATGATTTGAAAATGTAGAATAGATGACCGTGAATAAAAATGCATAGTAAATTCCATGGATTATACACCTCGAGAATGGGATAGCCTGGATATAGCGGGCAAATCTTATGGATGATCAAGGTAAGATTACTATTTATGTACAACTTGACAAAATTTTAATATACACCTAGAGAACTGGATTGCCTGGATATAGCAAGCAACATCAAGACTTGGATAAAACTTACAGATGAGTAAGGTAACCATGGTAATTATCTACAACTGGACCAAAGTTGAATTATATACCACATAGCTTACACAGTTCTGTGTAATGGGTTCATTGAATTTCTAGTTATTTTATGTGAATGTATGCACGAGCACGAGGTAGAAATCCGAGGACGAGGTATTGGAATAAAGAGAATTGCAATATTAACACACAACAAATCTACAATTTCCTAATTTTTTGTTGGCTTGCTGTTCCGTGTGAATGTCTATTTGCACCAGGCTTTCAGTTCGATTTTTTAAAGACCCAGTGCCGCCGTTATGTGCAAAAACTCGTATGTGCCAAATCATCTGAATAATACAGAATCTTTAAAGATAATAGTTCTAAGCACCGTTGGGTTCCATTAAAACCAGATAATATCGACGTTTCATCAAATTATGAGCCATTTAATTTCTCCCCTGAACTGATATACCCTGCCAATTTTCACATGTGTACGAATTAATGTGATGCTGATCGGCGATATCAGTGGGTCAATCGATTTCAATCGAAAACTGGAACAAAAGATTCGATGACGTCACCATTGCAAACATAATAGGCCAACACCACGCTATATGTCGGACACAACTAGTGATCCTTATGTGATACACTAGTCTCATTTTCAGTTTGATATGAAGCAGTATTCGGCTCCGGTGGCCTAAGCGGTTAGAGCGTCCGCACTCGGATGCGGGAGGTTCGAGCCCCGGCCTAGTCATACCAAAGACTTATACAAATGGTACTAGCAGCTGCCTCGCTAGGCGCTCCGCATTAAGAGATTTATGTTAGGACTTGCATTATTCTGGAGTCAGGATAATGTCACTGGGTGGAACATAATGCTACATGTCTGCGGCATTGTGTCCCAATGATAGACGTCACTATAAACTGCCACACTGCAGATATTGTAGAGATGTGACTGAATATTTTTTAAAGGTACATTAAAAATCCAAATAAATAACTCACTCTTCTCATATCCGCATTTTGTCCGTCACATGCGAATGTTGTTATCGGGATAGCCACTGACGGAACTCGTTGAATGTAACACATAACTACTTTGGGAGTAATTCCGGAAAAGAACAGAATTACGAGCGACTTTGGTGACTAAATTAAGGGGTGGCACCTCTTAAATCTATACTGAAGATCGTTTAAACCTGACATCTTGATTATAGTATTAGGTCAGAATTGTTTTAGCAAAAGTAAAAAGATTGAAATTTAATATAAATTTCATTAAAAGTAATATTTCTTTAAATTATATTGAAAGTAATTTTCTATTAAAATATATTCAGATTAAATTCATTTATTTCGGTATTACAGTTATATACTACTTAATGAAGATTGCTCCCTTGAGCAAAAAGGAAAAACTCTCTTGCACTATACAGTTCCCTTGTATCGTAAGTCAGCAAAAACTACACCAGATTCCTAAAATTTTCTGACTAAGATATAAGCACCACGCGCAGATTTGGCAAATATTGTCTGTCTAATGACATACATAGACCCATACGATAGTCTGTAAGAAACGATGAAGCCTCACTTTGAGATTCTGGCGAATTTCAAGAACTAGACCTGTGACCATATTTGGCTGCGTCCTAAGAAACTGTATAAAAATCGAGGAGATTTGCCTACGAATTAGTCCGTTCGTCGGAATCCCAAAGAGGCCTGTATTGTTACAGGTAAGATACCGCCTGCGTACGATTTTAAAAATAAAATAGTATAAGGATTTTTAGTGTTAAAATGTTGATCTAACATTGGATTATTTTAATATTTCTTTACTATTCTTTAATATAATGTATTGGAAAGTTTAATTGTTTGAAGAACTTATATTTACTTGTACTTACATTATTGATTATAGTATTAAAAAAAACGACCTTCGCTATCAACCTCTTAGTAATAGTTAATTCAGAAATAATATACTCTTTAACGAATAGAGTCTAATATGTTGACATTTTAGATTACATTCAGTCAAATATATTTCTACTTAATGATTATGGTATTAGTCTGAAATACTGAATTTTAAATTCTTTGGCTATCGTGATTGTATTCAATATTTAATCATCTGTATTATATTCTAAAAGGCAGAAATTATACAAATGTATGATGCTGGCAAGTGAAGGAATGTCGTAGTTTTATATGTATCTCTTATATCCGTAATTTATGTTATGTAGATTGATCTTGGAGTTTAATTTTATATGTTTAGTATTTTAATAAATTTAGTCCGTTCGTCGGAATCTCAAAGGGGCTTATATCGATACGGAACCCCGTACCTTCGCTTGCCATATTCCCAGATGTAGCCATATCTACGCCGTCAAGTGACACCACTTTCAAGAGATTTTGAAATTCTTCTTCTTCTTCTTCTTCTTCTCTCTCTCTCTCTCTCTCTGGTCATAAAAAAGCATTACTAAGAGTTTATGAGACAAACAGTCTCGTAAAAATGTCAACGAACGGTTTATGTCAGAGAGCATTTTATAACAAATCTTTTCCTTCCTTACAAACTTTAATTAGTTCGAAACAATGGTGAATTTGATGAAAAACGGCGGTTTGGGGCTTTAATGGAACGAATCATTTTGTGTCTTAACTTAGATTCTGAAAATAATAAATTACCCTGATTTTCATAAAATTGATAACAACGTGTTATATCTCCATATGATTTGTACAACTTTTAAACGTTGTTGAATATTGGGTTTTGTTTTGAAACGTGCTCAAATTTAACAACTGCACAATCATTGTTTTTCTTGTATGATTTATGTTTCTGTTGTTTTCTTTTCGAACTGGGAAGGAAGTTACTTGATATTATGTACGTTTTACTTTTCAAAATTGAAAACCCATAAAATTTTACCAAAATTGCCTATAACTTAATAGTGGAGTACACAGCTCGAGAAAGGATTTATTTCTGTAAATTTTTCATGTCATTTTGCAATGAGGCTATAGTTTATTTCCGAACCCAGATATAATGTGTAAGTTCCGATATGAAAACATCATATTACATTAACCGTTGCTACTCATTTCAGTTAAATCATATTAAACATCAGTCATTATGTTTAAATGAATTGATCTTTGGCAGTGCCAGCCAATATACAAACATTCAGACTCTTTGTCTATATTTGGCATTCATACCTATCACTTTGTGATTAGTTCTCTCTCTCTCTCTCTCTCTCTCTCTCTCTGAAAGCGCTCTGTACTCAACAAGAGCTCCGCGAGGGTTGTATAGCCTGGTCTATTTTACTTGTGGCAAAAGCAGCCGCCTCTACACTCCATTTGAAACGACATTAAAAGAAACGAATGCATCCTTTAAGATTCGGCGAAATACCTGAAACGTCCATGAAATGTCTTTAAGATAATTACAAGGGTTGTACCCACCACCGAGAATGCTAGCGATATTCAAGTCACGTGAACAATTAATAAATTCCTGGATAAAAATACAAAATTGGAAACCAACAAAGATTTGTTTTATCAAGCAATTAGCAATTACACCGGTGACATGATTATAGATATATAAATGTATTTCAAACCAGTTTTAGCATTTCACATAAAAACCGTGTTGTTGTGGGTACAAGAGAAAGAGAGTATGAGAGAACATACATACATACATTACGTACGTACCTGCGTGCGTGCGTGCGTACGTACGTACATACATACAATCATTTATGTAATTATTCATTCACTGATTAAGAGAAAAGATAAAATAAAGAGAAAACAGATTTTTGACGTCATAAAAATGTAATGCGTAAGTAAAATCAAATACAAATGAAAATTTTCTTTAATCACACATTTTTTTTACTTTATGTACATGTATGCATTTTTACATAAATAAATCTGCGAAAAATAAAGTTCATATAAATATTTTGTTTCTAAATCTGATTTTGCATATTTTCATTTTTATAAACTCATTCATACAAAATGCTACTAATACCCGTAATGAATAATTCAAATGAATCTTGTTAACATTGAAAAGACAAAAAAGACTGTGTTCCTCTAAAACAATTGTGCATTACAAGCAAGTTTCAAACGCTGTAACGAATTTCTTCTTCACGAAAAGAAAATGTTTCTTTTTTATTTTGAATTCAGTGAAGAGTGCTGGTTAAAAAATGAAATCCCTAAACATGTGAATTGGAATTTGTTTCTTCAAATTGTCGTTTTTGAATTGATTCACATTATTGTTTTTTTTATCGATCCACACTATCGTTTTTTAATTGGTTCACATTATCGTTTTTGAATTTATCAAACACAGACCTTCCTACATATTTCTGTTTATGCGTTCGAAAAGTTAGTTGTATAACATGCTTTCCAGATAGTTGAGTCTGGTTATAAAATTTGGCTAAGTCATGATTCCAGACAGTTGAATCTAGGTACAAAATTTGTCAGACTTATTATTATACCATTCAATCTAGTTAAAAAATATGTCAAAGACATCTTTGAATACAGCTGAGTTTGGTTGCACAGTTTCGCTAAGTCATGTTTCTAGACTGGTTACAAACTTTGCCAAAGACATGTGTGTACTTTCTTTCTTCTTTAAAATTAAGTTGACGAATCTTTATTACTTAAGCTTTAAGAGCACTGCGAATGACAGCAAAACAGAATGGTTTTAAAGATGCAACGTTCATCTGAAACAAATTGTACAAAGAATAATAGCAACGTATGTATACCTGATATACTGAGTGAAAACCAAAGTAGTTGGGAAAATGGTAGGGATGTACAAAGCAACATATTGACAATGCAAAGTTCGCCAGCCTATTTGAATGCTAGGGGAGAAAAAGAAGCAATATTAATTGATCAAAGGAAGGCTTTTGACAAATTAGACAACTACGTGGATGCAATCCTAGAAAAAAACGTTTTCGGAGAAATATTCCGAAGTTTGACCAACATTCTGTACACAAATATCTTTTCTGAAGTACATGTAAAAGGTGCAGAAATTAATAACTCAAACTAGAAAGGCCAACTGAACAGGGATGCCCCCGCCCCCGTTGATGTCATTATAAGTAATAACAATTGAAGTTCAATGCTCCACGATTAGAAACAATGAAAATATAAAAAGGTACAAGAACACTACCTAACCTTAAAACTCTTCAACGCGAGGATGACTGCTCAGACTTTATAACCTAATTGAACTCCTTTATGCGCCCAGAATAAGGATTTCTTGACTCCAAGAAGGCATCTGGATCACAAATTAACGACGATAACACAGACATACTATTGATAGAAAACTAGCACCTAATCGCCCTGGACTCCTACCACATAAATGCATAAAGTTTTATCTTTAGACAAAATGTTAAAGGAGAGAACTATAAAAAAATATAGCGCGGAAAGTTGAAAGAAACATAGATACTTGTGCATTGAAGCCTGTAAACACAATTTAAAAAGTACGTGTTGATTTCTCTCTCTCTCTCTCTCTCTCTCTCTCTCTCTCTATATATATATATATATATATATATATATATATATATATATATAGAGAGAGAGAGAGAGAGAGAGAGAGAGAGAGAGATAGATAGATAGATAATACAACGTCAATTATTTTAAGTCCATAGAACTGGACAGTATGGTGTTACTTATAATATTATATAAAGGAAAGTCATCGATTTCATATGGCATGGGAACTACATTATCTTTGTAAGGAATATCTTTATGGGAATTCGGAAGAGGGTGAGCTTAATATATCGAATTTAATACTACTCAAAATATCAACTATAATAAACAAAATTATAAATACGAAAGACAAACCCAAACGAGGCTTTATGTACGTGTTATTTTGGTTTTACTATGAAATTTAGAGTAGGGATATACAGAACAATAACTTATCAAAATTATTAGAATCAGCAAGAACGCATAAAGATATAACGGATATTATTTTTAAATATATGGATCAAAGAACTATATAGGGTGGGAAGGGGAAGATGATAGCAAACATATATTACTATAAAACATGATTTCACACAGAAACCAGTAATCAAAGTGCAGTTTAGGAATATACAAGTTAATCGCTCGCTAGTATGGAAAATGTGGGCACAAATGAAATTAACAAAGCAACAAAGTTTAATGTTAATGTATCTTCAAGGTGTATGGGTAACGGGTGATGTTGCCCAGCGCAGGCACATCAGTGCCATACCAAACTGCCGTTTATTTTATAAAAATGCATATTTACAAAAATGCATATAATGCCCAATGTACGGCTGAACAGCTAGATAGAAACAACATCAAGAAAAAAGTATAAGAAATCAGGGACGATGGCATGATGCTACGGCAAATCTGGGTCTGTGCAGTTTGCATTTTGACTCAACTTATAAGCGAGTACATACGTTGAGTACAAAAAGGCGTACAAATGCAATGAGGGACCTCTATTTATCGGGAAGTAAGTACCATAGAGACTGAACGGCTATTTTACGTGGCTCACGCTCGTGAGACAGTGCTGCAGAGACGCCAAAGGAAACCGTTAACGTGTTACAAGGACCAACAAAACAAAAACACGTGGAGAAACACATATACATACACAGTACACTAACAAATTTTCCCTTTAACGAAAGGAGAGTATATAATTATGTGAAATGCCCTGGCAAACCTTTGGCTGCATTTCCCGAATTTGTTCTAAATTAGTATGTCTCTTGCAGACAAATGTAAGGAATTCTCCCTTGTGAGATTTTTGTCAGAATACACGAAAACCGTTTTTCCTACGTATTTCCTGTACAATGATTGGTCCATATAAATCCTGATCCGTTTCAGCTTCCGCCATTTTGCACGTTTCGGCATATTCAGCTCATTTCGGTTTAGTTCTGCAACAGTCGCCATGATGTGTTGGTCCGAGTTGCTAGTCATGTGTATCTGTCGAAGTCTATAAACTGAAAATTAAATGTGATTATCAGTAACTTTTTCCCATATCGTGTACAGAATGAACTTTTTAATGCTTTCTTGCCCTTAACGACGTGTATTTCTTTTTTACCTTACAGGCAAATATCTTAACATGTAGATGACAATAACCAAACTACGTAAAAATGGTACTAACAGCTGCCTCGTTTGTCACTCAGCATTAAGAGGTTGGTGTTAGGACTGGTCGGCCTGGTGTCAGGATAATGTGACTTGGTGGGACATCATCGTACATGTCTGCGGCATGATGCACCAAGTGCTAGACATCACTATAAACTGTCACACTGCAGACATCGTAACGATATGACTGAAAATGTGTTGAAGCTTCGTGAAAAATCCAACACACACACACAAACTAAACATTTCTTTCTGGCAGTATGTTGGTTAAGCAGAATAACATTTATATTAAAATAGAAAACTAATATCACAGAAGAAGGTACACATTTGTAGTTTATAAATGATTAGCTAGTCTCATGGCACTCTGCTTTAAACTGGATAATTTTCTACATATATTTTATACACATGTATGGTCTAAAATTGATAAGATCATGGCCGAGTCAAGCGTACCATCAGCACAGCAGTCATCGACCTAGAACAGACCTAGACTCTGTCATCTACGCGTAAGTTTCTCCAAGAGGAATTTACGGATACAACTAAATGTCATTTGACGGGGTCGGTGTACGTTGTAAACACAGCTCCAAGCTTTTTACATTTTAAGTACATGAACAACCAATAGCATCTAACGAATCATGTATAAAGACTTTATTACTTATGATGAATGTAGGTACAAGGAAGAAAAAAATATGTGTCATTGTTTTCTTCCAAAGCAATGAAAATACTCATATGGTCAAGTAAATCGAATCCGTCTTGACAAACAGTATCTCTGTATAAGAGTTCACATTACTTCAAATACATGAAATACATAAAAAGTTGCATCTCACTTAGTCTAACGTTTGGCTCCTTTGTCCTTGCTCGGGTTGGATCGGGAGGTAACGAATCAGGTGGATTAACGCTATGAAGTTTCCCATCCACGCAGGCATAGTCGTCGATGTAATACAAGATATTTGCTAAAATATAAAGAGGGGTGTTAATAAATTTATCACAATCTTATCATTCATAAACTTCGTAGGACATGTTAATGAATACTGCATGTTCCCACGATTAACTTTATTATTCATGACAACACTCCTGACTACACAACTAGGCCCAACTTTCCACACACCCAATCAAACGTTCTAAAACAATTGCGCACATATGCATCACTCCCCTTCAACACACACACACACACACACACACACACGGCTACAGCGCCATCAATACTTACTATTTTTTTATATTCCAAAGTTTTCTCTTACAATAACAAAAACCTAGGAGGACTTGAATAACAGTGGATACCCCACTAAACATGCACAAACTGGGGGTATCACACGGCCCCGACTTTTCATTTCTCTAGGGAAATGTTCCGCCCACTAATTGACGCATTGCATTTGAGGAAAATTCTGCACCAATTAACTGACATGCGGATTTGAGGATAATGCTCCACCCACTAATTGAAATCGTATCTGACTGACAAAATACATTCAAGAAAGCTGTGAAACTTCATGGAAACTACCGAGTTTCAAAGACTTGAAACTGTACATGTATGACCATATCTGTCTAGATTCCACACTCGACTGGACAAAATCAGTCCGAGTGCTAATCAATACACGAACATCAATACCACATTACACCCAACTTTGATGATCCTATTGGTCAGTGGTCCGTATGACTGTTTGTTATGCAATAGCTAATTTACATATCACCCAACCAATAGATCCAATGCTAACTCGCTGTCCTTTTCTAAGGGATGCGATACAATGGTTAAGCTCGATCGCAGAGACGAAAGCTCTACTCCTTCAATTTTAAAATCATTCTGAAAGACTCTCTGGTAGACGGAGAGAATTTCATTTCTATTCTTGATTTACATGGCTGAAAATTACTGACTGGTGCACGGTTTCCGTTTCACTTATGGCATCATTATGCTGACCATGTAAGGTATACAACTAATTAACCAAATTATTTGAAGATATTTTATTTCACAATAATTCTGCAAACATCGGTATAAAATGCATACGGTGGAAAAAATTAACTAAAAGAAGTCCCCAAAGCATAACAATCCTTGCCTCATTTCAAACAAACCTTTTTATGTACTGAATCATATGTATGTATGTATGTATGTATGTATGTATGTATGTATGTATGTATGTATGTATGTGTGTGTGTATGTATGTATGTATGTATGTATGTATGTATGCACGAATGTAAGAAGATAAGAAACATTTTGAAATATGTAAAGGTACTTAAAATCAAGAATGAGACATCGATAATTATTTAAACCAGTTGTAAATTTGCCTGATTCATTAATTAATACATTAGAAAGATTATCAAATATAACATTATAATATTTTTGAATTTTTTTAAAAGTCAAAACAACCTTTTTCTATCTGAACTTTGTTTTGGTTGTATCATGTAATATCTAATATTCTCTACGCTTCGACCTTGATAAAGGCATGTATTTTTAAAACACCTGTTTTTATTTATTATAGAGGGTTGGAAAGGGAAATAATAATAATAATAACAATAATAATGTGCAATCTTGAAGAAACTGTATGATGATGTGGTACTATAAAAATTTCATATAATTGTTGAGGGAATGCAGTTAATATAAGGGGCCCCGAGTGGCTGAGTGGTCTAAAGAGCTCACCGTTACGGATCACTACCATCTCACCCCTGTCTGTGTGAGTTCGAGTCTCGGATTCGGTCAATTTGGGTATGTGAGAAAGTTTGCCAGTAGCTTCTCGTGGGTCGGTGGTTCTTTTCGGGGTTTTCCCGGGTTCTTCCTCCACCATTAATAGTGGCCGCCATGCATAGCCAATCGTGTGCTAAAAAATGGCGTTAAACCCTACTACAGCAACAACAAGAACAACAACAGTTTATATAACAAATTTTACCATATCTTTTAAGGAATTTATATGTTTTACCTTTCTCATCAACTTTTTATGCATTTTACAGAATTGAAACATCTGTACGATTTGTATTTTATCTTCTTGTGATTCGTTTTGACATTTATTTGAGAGGGCTAAACTTATCAAAGTTTTTGTGCAATTCTTGAGCTTTACTTTTTCTTCGAACTTTACATTTAACTGCCGCCATATATCCACTGCTGGTCTGACGTCCCCAAAAGAAAAACGTTTTCGTATACACGTACTTTCTTGGAATGAATATTATGGAATTTCAGTTGGATCTTTACGTGCCTGTACAATTTCATATTCGTTTGTCTTTAGAATGCGTTCAGTACCGATCTGCGTAAACCTAGATTTATCATCCGCCAGTTTGATCAATGTTATTCAATTTTTATGATTGTAAGGACAAAGTATAAACCTCTATCTGTCGATGCATTATTTAGTGACAGATCAAATCTCGGGACGAGAAGACTTCCCAAGATTTAGATTTTTACTTCAAACTGAATCGTTAGAAAGTCACATTGATTTGCTTTCAAAATTGGTAAACACTTTTGTAAGTGTTAGGTAGCTGAAGTTGACATTTATAGTTATCACTTTCTTCAGTAGCAGATATTAAGTGGTCTTAAAAACATTTTGTAAACCCACTGACTCCATCTTGAAAATGCTATGAAATCAAGACTTTGTCATATGATGTTCGCAGTTATGGGGACAATATACTTATATACTTGCAGTTGCAACTTACAACAGCAGCCACGTCGTTTTTTGTGCTCATCCACAACTGAAAATAATTCTTTCTTGCAGCATATCTTATCCAGACCGTATGTTTCCAAAGATGCCGAATCCCCACACCACCGTAAACCTGAAGAAAAAACAAACAATTGAAATTAATGACATTTCCTCCTTAGGTCTGACCTCATTATCGAGTGGGGGAGAAGAATTAATTTGTATTCCGTACAAGTTTGGTGTTTACTATTTTTAGGGCCATGCTGCTCCTTTCTGTCTACTCCCCCACCCTGCTCTTGGTTTATGTTGGTTGGCCTTTTTTCTCGTATTATGTACAGTGTCGGAAAATAAATTGTTGAGTGTACTCGATTGTAAGTCTAGTCCAATGTCTGCAATGAGACATAATGCACCGGTAGGACTGGGTCTATTCAGCTTCTTAGGGGTAATCACTTCAACAAGGAACATAGATCCCATTATACCGGAGCATTATGTGATAGCAGGTCATCGTCTTCACTGCTTGCAGTTGCACACGAATTATCAGCGGTTACATACATCGAACTTCATTTCAACCTGGAGGGTGGGGGGAATATTCCAATTAAATAAAAATCATTTATTTTCTTCATCCAAAACTACACACTTCTGCATTTCATTCTGGATTTTCATCACATATGTGTGGTGTGAAAGCATGATGAAGGCTTGAAATAATTAAGTATAAAACCAACATTTTTAATCTAAATGATAACAAATAGAAGATATTTAATACTTAGAAAACAAAGCAAACAACAGACATTATTGTTTTACTATGTATTCCGATATCGAACATGTACATACTGTGTCGGAAATTGTTGTACCTGAAAACTATTACAATTCTATCTCTGACAGTGTACTTTATGTGAACATGCAAGATTGATTTGCAAATATTTTGCATTTTGTCAAATAGAACACGAGAGACAGAGAGAGGTACCTTTACAGCCGTGAAGATTCCACGTAATGAGACAAACTATTAACATTGCATTAAATATTAAATTGTTCAACATTTTCAATGATTATCGTCAAAGACACCCTCTTCTCAGGTAATGAACAGGCACCGTGATAAGCTGTAACTATCGTCAACACTTTATAGTATATTACACCCGAACCAATTCTATAAATAAAAAACTACAGTATTATACAGACACTCTCTCGATCGTAGCCGAATCCCTTGCTATGTGGTATCCCAGCTCTTTTAATTGTTGTAGGGTGCGGACGTATAACGACATAACTTCATAAATTTTTTAATGGTGGTTGTACAAAGCGTTTTATCTTTGTAACAAAATCGTGGTACCTATTATCACATATGGCTAAGAAATTTGGGATATGAAAATTTAGGAAATACAGAAACAGATAAAATTCACTTTTACAAAAGCATTTTCAATGTTAAGACATTAATACAATTTTGTGAAGTCAATGTGAACTTGGCAAATTTCACTGAAATATAATTTACTACCAAAAACAACTGATAATCTGCTCGTGTTAATCAGAGTAATGCAATAGTTGGTCAAAACTCTCTCTGAGCTAGTAAATTTTGATTGTTGTATCTCTCACGACAACTCAAAATAAGCATTTTGACTTTTGACATTGACTTTGAGAGGGCATAATTGATACTAAATAACCTGATACTACTGTATATTTAGGGACACTGGAAAATCTCCGCAACTAGAAACTTTTATTAACATCGTCTGGAAAATCCACATTCGTAACATTAAAATATTTCTAGATTTAGTTATGACAAACGAAATAAGCGTTTGTATAAGCGTGTATGATGTTCCGATAACATATGCCTGAACATTGGTATTGTACTCGTTTGTAAAACCTAGCTATGCATGGAATTTCAAAGAATTAAAGAAAAAAAAAAAAGAAGTCTCATGGAGGGATCATTTGTTTGTTGTAAGGGAGACAAATGGGGGGCAGAACTACCGCAGCCGGGTAGGAAACAAAGAGAAGCTGTAATACGCAAATCTCTCGAAACATTACCGTGAAAGAGAGACACCCACAAAGTTCGTGCTTGCTACAGTTGTGACTGAAGATCCCAACGACAACGGAGGAGAGGCGGAAGTACTCCCTAGTTGTTCTTTGACAAGGAAAGAAACCTACGTCGACATTGTCCTTGACGAGACGTTAACGTCAGAGCAACATAAGGAAGTGGAGTCGTTACTCAAAGACTATTCAAGCGTCTTGACAGAAAGACCTGGGAAGACGGAGTTGGAGGAGTTCACCCTGAAGTTACTAGATGTGAAGCCAATGAAGTTTAAACCATATCCGCTACCCTATGCGAAATTATAAACTGTCCGAAATGAAATTCAAGCTACGATAGACTTGGGAGTTATAAATCTAATTGAGTCGGCTTATAGCTCTCTTGTTGTTGTGGTACAGAAGAAGATGGTACCCACTTGTGTTGCGTCGATTACAGGAAGTTGAACATGATCACAGAATTCCAGGCAGAACTGTTACCTGGTCCAGAGTCCATATTAGCCGGGCTGACCAACTCGAAGTATTTATTCGAAAATAGATCTGTCAAAGGGATACTGCAAGTTCCAATCCGAAATGAAGACAGAGCAAAACATGCCTTCGCAATTCCAGATGGGACCTACCAGTGGGTAGTGATGCCATTCGGGGTCCAGAATGCACCGAATGTCTTCACGCGTATGATGCAAAAATTACTCAAACCATTAAGGGGGACTGGAGTTTCAAACTTCATTGACGATTTACTTCTAGCGATAGCAGCCGTCTCTACACTCCATTTGAAACGACATTTTAAAAAAATCAATGCATCCTTTAAGATTCAGTGAAATACCTCAAACGTCCATGAAATGTCGTTCAGAAAATTACAAAGGTTGAACTAACCACAGAGAATGCTAGCGATATTCAAGTCACGTGAACGATTAATAAATTCCTGGATAAAAATACAAAATTGGAAACCAGCAAAGATTTGTTTTATCAAGCAATTTGCAATTACACCGATGACATGATTATAGATATATAAATGTATGTCAAACCAGTTTTAGCATTTCACATAAAAAAACGTATTATTGTAGGTTTAAGAGAAAGAGAGAGCGAGAGAACATACATACATACATACACACACACACACACACACACACACACATACATATTGACATTACAAAGTTCGACAACCTATTTGAATGCATGGGGAGAAATATTAGCAATATTAATTGATCAAGAGAAAGCTTTTGACAGATTAGATTAGATTAGACAACTACGTGGACGCAATCCTCGAAAAATAGGTTTTCGGAGAAATATTCTTAAGATTGACCAACATTCTTTAGACAAATATTTTTCCTGAAGTACATGTGATTTGTGTTTTTGATTTTTAACGTAGCTTTAACAATTTTTCGGTCATATCGCTACGATCTCAGCAATGTGGCAGTTTATAGTGATGTCTAGCACTAGGGCATCATGCCGCATACATGTAGCATGATGTCCCACCTAGTCACATTATCCTGACACCAGGCCGACCAGTCCTAACACTAACCTCTTAATGCTGAACGCCAAGCGAGGCAGCTGTTAGTACCATTTTTTTAAGTCTTTGGTATGACTCGGCCGGGGATCGAACCCACGACCTCCCGCATCCGAGGCGGACGCCCTGAAGTGCGTATAAATGCTGCAGAAACTAACGAATTCAAACTAGAAAGGCCAAATGAAGAGGGATGACCCCGCCCCCGTCAATGTTATTATAAGTAATAACAATTGAAGTTCCATGCTCCACAATTAGAAACAATGAAAATAAAAAAGGGACAAGAACACAACCTAATCTTAAAACTCTTCAACGCCAGGATGACTGCTCAAACTTTATAACCTAACAGAAGTCTTTTATGCACGCAGAACAGAGATTTCTTGACTCCAGGAAGACATCTGGATCACAAATTATCGACGATAACACAGAGATATTATTGATAGTAAACTGGCACCTAATCGCCCTGGACTCCTACCACATAAATGCATAAAGTTTTATCTCTAGACAAAATGCTAAAGGAGAGAACTAAAGAAATATATTGAGAAAATTTGAAACAAAGATACTTGTGCATTGAAGCCTGTAAACACAATTTAAAAAGTACATGTTGATCGATCTCTCTCTCTCTCTCTCTCTCTCTCTCTCTCTCTATATATATATATATATATATATATATATATATATATATATATATAAGAACGTCAATTATATTAAGTAAATAAAACTAAACAGTGTGGTGCTCAAATAATATAGAAAGGAATGTTATCGATTTCATATGGCATGGGAACTACATTATCTTTGTAAGGAATATCTTTATGGGAATTCGGAAGAGGGTGAGCTTAATATATCGAATTTAATACTACTCAAAATATCAACTATAATAAACAAAATTATAAATACGAAAGACAAACCCAAACGAGGCTTTATGTACGTGTTATTTTGGTTTTACTATGAAATTTAGAGTAGGGATATACAGAACAATAACTTATCAAAATTATTAGAATCAGCAAGAACGCATAAATATATAAGGGATATTATTTTTAAATATATGGATCAAAGAACTATATAGGGTGGGGAGGGGAAGAAGATGATAGCGAACATATATTATTATAAAACTGATATCACACAGAAATCAGTATTCAAAGTGCAATTTAGGAAGATACAAGTTAACCGTAAGCTTGTATGGAAAATGTGTGCGCAAAAGAGATTTACAAAGCAACAAAGTTTAATGTTAAAGTATTGTCATGGTGTATGGATAACGGATGAAGTTACATTCACGTCATAAGGGTCATACCAAACTGCCCTTTATTTATTAAAAAAAATGCATATTTACAAAAATGCATATGATGCTCAATGTACGGCTTAACAGCTACATAGAAACAACATCAAGAAAAATTATAAGAAATTAGGGACGTACTACGATTATCAATTTCTTTACATATATAGAATAACTAATACATGGGTATATACGATAGCGGTCCATTTCGGCATAATGAACACGATCAACAGTAGTCAAGCCACCATAGCTGCACCTGGAAGAAGTGTAATTAACATACAGATTATCTAAAAGAAAACGAACAATTTCTAAACACGACCTAATTACAAAAGGACCTTCGCCAGAGGGAACCTAAAAGATTATGTATATCATGAATGTAGGTACAAAGAAGAAGAACCACTGTGTCATTGTTTTTTTTCCAAAGCATTGGAAATACTCATATGGTCAAGTAAATCTAATCCATCTTGACAAACAATATCTCTGTATAAGAGTTCACATTACTTCAAATACATAAAATACATACAAAGTTGCATCTCACTTAGTCTAACGTTTGGCTCCATTGTCCTTGTTCGGGTTGGATCGGGAGGTAACGAATCAGGAGGATTAACGCTATGAAGTTTCCCATCCACGCAGGCATAGTCGTCGATGTAATACAAGATATTTGCTAAAATATAAAGAGGGGTGTTAATAAATTTATCATCCCAATCTTATCAGGACATGTTAATGAATATTGCATGTTCCCACGTTTAACTTTGTTATTCAAGACAACACTACTGACTACCCATCTAGGCCCAACACACCCCATAGGTCAATCAAACATTCTTAAACAATCTGCACATATGCCTCACTTCCCACTCACCCCCCCCCCCCACACACACACACACAGAGACACACACACACACACAAACACTCCAGGCGACACAGCCATCAATACTTTATATGTTTATATTCCAAAGTTTTGTCTTACAATAACAAAAACGTAGGAGGACTTGAGCAACAGTCGATACCCACCTAAACATGCACAATCTGGGGGTATCACACGGCCCGGCTTTTCATTTATATAGGTATATGTTCCGCCCACTAATTGATGCATTGCATTTGAGGAAAATTCTGCACCAATTAACTGACATGCGGATAATGCTCCACCCACTAATTGAAATCGTATCTGACTGACAAAATACATTCAAGAAAGCTGTGAAACTTCATGGAAACTACCGAGTTTCAAAGACTTTAAACTGTACATGTATGATCATATCTGTCTAGATTCCACACTCGGCTGGACAAATTCAGACCAAGTGTTAATCAATATATGAACGTCAATACCACGTTACACCCAGCTTTGATGATCCTGTTGGTCAGAGGTCTATATGACTGTTTGTTATGCAATAGCTAGTTGACATACATGTTCCTCACCCAACTAATAGATCCGATGCTAACTCGCTGTCCTTCTCAACGGGATGCGATTCAACGGTTAAGCTCGAGTGCAGAGACGAAAACTCTACTCCTTCAATTTTAAAATCATTCTGAAAGGCTCTCTAGTAGACGGAGAGAATTGCATTTATATTCTGGATCTTCATGGCTGAAAAATACTGACTGGTGCACGGTTTCCGTTTCACTTAAGGCATCATTTAGTTGACCATGCAAGGTATACAACTAATTAACCAATTTAATTGAAGAAATTGTATTTGACAATAATTGTGCAAACTTCGGCAGAAAATGCATACGGAGTAGAAAATTAACTAAAGGAAGTCCCCAATGCATAATAATCCTTGCCTCATTTCAAAGAAACCGTTTTATGTACTGGATCATATGTATGTATGTATGTATGTATGTATGTATGTATGAATGCATGCATCCATGCATGCATGCGTCCATGCATGCATGCATGCATGTATGTATGTATGTATGTATGTATGTAAGAAGATAAGAAACATTTTGAGATATGTAAAGGTACTTAAAATCAAGGATGAGACATCGATAATTGTTTAAACCAGTTGTAAATTTGCCTAATTCATTAATTAACACATTAAAAAGATTTACAAATGTAACATTACATAATATCTTTGATTTTTTTAAAAAGTCAAAACTACCTTTTTGTATCTGAACTTTGTTTTGGTTGTATCATGAAATATCTAATACGCTTCGACCTTGATAAAGGCATGTTTTTTTTAACACACTGTTTTTATTTATTATATAGGGTTGGAAAGGGAAATAATAATAATAATAATGTGCAATCTTGAAGAAACTGTATGATGATGTGGTACCATAGAAATTTCATATAATTGTTGAGGGAATGCAGTTAATATAAGGGGCCCCGAGTGGCTGAGTGATCTAAAGAGCTCACCGTTACGGATCACTACCATCTCACCTCTGTCTTTGTGAGTTCGTGTCTCGGATTCGGTCAATGTGGGTATGTGAGAAAGCTTGCCAGTAGCTTCTTGTGGGTTGGTGGTTCTTTCCGGGGTTTTCCCGGGTTCTTCCTCCACCATTAATATTGGCCGCCATGTATAGCCTATCGTGTGCTAAAAAATGGCGTTAAACCCTACTACAGCAACAACAAGAACAACAACAGTTTATATAACAAATTTTTACCATATCTTTTAAGGAATTTATATGTTTTACCTTTCTCATCAACTTTTTATGCATTTTACAGAATTGTAACATCTGTACGATTTGTATTTTATCTTCTTGTGATTCTTGTTGACATTTATTGGTAAGGGCTAAACTTATCAAAGTTTTTGTGCAATTCTTGAGCTTTACTTTTTCTTCGAACTTTACATTTAACTGCCACCATATATCCAACTGCTGGTCTGACGTCCCCAAAAGAAAAACGTTTTCGTATGCACGTACTTTCTTGGAATGAATATTATGGAATTTCAGTTGGATCTTTACGTGCCTGTACAATTTCATATTCGTTTGTCTTTAGAACGCGTTCAGTACCGATCTGCGTAAACCTAGATTTATCATCCGCCAATTTGATCAATGTTATTCAATTTTTATGATTGCAAGGACAAAGTATAAACCTCTATCTGTCGATGCATTTGTTTAGTGACAGATCAAATCTCGGGACGAGAAGACTTCCCAAGATTTAGATTTTTACTTCAAACTGAATCGTTAGAAAGTCACATTGATTTGCTTTCAAAATTGGTAAACACTTTTGTAAGTGTTAGGTAGCTGAAGTTGACATTTATAGTTATCACTTTCTTCAGTAGCAGATATTAAGTGGTCTTAAAAAGTTTTTGTAAACCCATTGACTCCATCTTGAAAATGCTATGAAATCAAGACTTTGTCATATGATGTTCGCAGTTATGGGGACAATATACTTATATACTTGCAGTTGCAACTTACAACAGCAGCCACGTTGTCTTTTGTGCTCATCAAGAACTGAAAATATTTCTTTCTTGCAACATATCTTATCCAGACCGTATGTTTCCAAAGATGCCGAATCCCCACACCACCGTAAACCTGGAGAAAAAACAAACAATTGAAATTAATGACATTTCCTCCTTAGGTCTGACCTCATTATCGAGTGGGGGAGAAGAATGAATTTGTATTCCGTACAAGTTTGGTGTTTACTATTTTTAGGGCCATGCTGCTCCTTTCTCTCTACTCCCACCCTGCTGTTGGTTTATGTTGGTTGCCCTTTTTTCTCGTATTATGTACAGTGTCGGAAAATAAATTGTTGAGTGTACTCGATTGTAAGTCTAGTCCAATGTCTGCAATGAGACATAATGCACCGGTAGGACTGGGTCTATTCAGCTTCTTAGGGGTAATCACTTCAACAAGGAACATAGATCCCATTATACCGGAGCATTATGTGATAGCAGGTCATCGTCTTCACTGCTTGCAGTTGCACACGAATTATCAGCGGTTACATACATCGAACTTCATTTCTACCAGGAGGGTGAGGGGAATATTCCAATAAAAAAAATCATTTATTTTCTTCATTCAAAACAACACACTTCTGCATTTCATTCTGGATTTTCATCACATATGTGTGGTGTGAAAGCACCATGATGAAGGCTTGAAATAATTAAGTATAAAACCAACATTTTTAATCTAAATGATAACAAATAGAAGATATTTAATACTTAGAAAACAAAGCAAACAACAGACATTATTGTTTTACTATGTATTCCGATATCGAACATGTACATACTGTGTCGGAAATTGTTGTACCTGAAAACTATTACAATTCTATCTCTGACAGTGTACTTTATGTGAACATGCAAGATTGATTTGCAAATATTTTGCATTTTGTCAAATAGAACACGAGAGACAGAGAGAGGTACCTTTACAGCCGTGAAGATTCCACGTAATGAGACAAACTATTAACATTGCATTAAATATTAAATTGTTCAACATTTTCAATGATTATCGTCAAAGACACCCTCTTCTCAGGTAATGGACAGGCACAGTGATAAGCTGTAACTATCGTCAACACTTTATAGTATATTACACCCGAACCAATTCTATAAATAAAAAACTACAGTATTATACAGACACTCTCTCGATCGTAGCCGAATCCCTTGCTATGTGCTATCCCAGCTCTTTTAATTGTTGTAGGGTGCGGACGTATAACGACATAACTTCATAAATTTTTTAATGGTGGTTGTACAAAGCGTTTTATCTTTGTAACAAAATCGTGGTACCTATTATCACATATGGCTAAGAAATTTGGGATATGAAAATTTAGGAAATACAGAAACAGATAAAATTCACTTTTACAAAAGCATTTTCAATGTTAAGACATTAATACAATTTTGTGAAGTCAATGTGAACTTGGCAAATTTCGCTGAAATATAATTTACTACCAAAAACAACTGATAATCTGCTCGTGTTAATCAGAGTAATGCAATAGTTGGTCAAAACTCTCTCTGAGCTAGTAAATTTTGATTGTTGTATCTCTCACGACAACTCAAAATAAGCATTTTGACTTTTGACATTGACTTTGAGAGGGCATAATTGATACTAAATAACCTGATACTACTGTATATTTAGGGACACTGGAAAATCTCCGCAACTAGAAACTTTTATTAACATCGTCTGGAAAATCCACATTCGTAACATTAAAATATTTCTAGATTTAGTTATTACAAACGAAATAAGCGTTTGTATAAGCGTGTATGATGTTCCGATAACATATGCCTAAACATTGGTATTGTACTAGTTTGTAAAACCTAGCTATGCATGGAATTTCAAAAAATTAGAAGAAAAAAAAAAAAATTAAGTCTCATGGAGGGATCATTTGTTTGTTGTAAGGGAGACAAATGGGGGGCAGAACTACCGCAGCCGGGTAGGAAACAAAGAGAAGCTGTAATACGTAAATCTCTCGAAACATTACCGTGAAAGAGAGACACCCACAAAGTTCGTGCTTGCTACAGTTGTGACTGAAGATCCCAACGACAACGGAGGAGAGGCGGAAGTACTCCCTAGTTGTTCTTTGACAAGGAAAGAAACCTACGTCGACATTGTCCTTGACGAGACGTTAACGTCAGAGCAACATAAGGAAGTGGAGTCGGTACTCAAAGACTATTCAAGCGTCTTGACAGAAAGACCTGGGAAGACGGAGTTGGAGGAGTTCACCCTGAAGTTACTAGATGTGAAGCCAATGAAGTTAAAACCATATCCGCTACCCTATGCGAAATTATAAACTGTCCGAAATGAAATTCAAGCTACGATAGACTTGGGAGTTATAAATCTAATTGAGTCGGCTTATAGCTCTCTTGTTGTTGTGGTACAGAAGAAGATGGTACCCACATGTGTTGCGTCGATTACAGGAAGTTGAACATGATCACAGAATTCCAGGCAGAACTGTTACCTGGTCCAGAGTCCATATTAGCCGGGCTGACCAACTCGAAGTATTTATTCGAAAATAGATCTGTCAAAGGGATACTGCAAGTTCCAATCCGAAATGAAGACAGAGCAAAACATGCCTTCGCAATTCCAGATGGGACCTACCAGTGGGTAGTGATGCCATTCGGGGTCCAGAATGCACCGAATGTCTTCACGCGTATGATGCAAAAATTACTCAAACCATTAAGGGGGACTGGAGTTTCAAACTTCATTGACGATTTACTTCTAGCGATAGCAGCCGTCTCTACACTCCATTTGAAACGACATTTTAAAAAAATCAATGCATCCTTTAAGATTCAGTGAAATACCTCAAACGTCCATGAAATGTCGTTCAGAAAATTACAAAGGTTGAACTAACCACAGAGAATGCTAGCGATATTCAAGTCACGTGAACGATTAATAAATTCCTGGATAAAAATACAAAATTGGAAACCAGCAAAGATTTGTTTTATCAAGCAATTTGCAATTACACCGATGACATGATTATAGATATATAAATGTATGTCAAACCAGTTTTAGCATTTCACATAAAAAAACGTATTATTGTAGGTTTAAGAGAAAGAGAGAGCGAGAGAACATACATACATACACACACACACACATACATATTGACATTACAAAGTTCGACAACCTATTTGAATGCATGGGGAGAAATATTAGCAATATTAATTGATCAAGAGAAAGCTTTTGACAGATTAGATTAGATTAGACAACTACGTGGACGCAATCCTCGAAAAATAGGTTTTCGGAGAAATATTCTTAAGATTGACCAACATTCTATAGACAAATATTTTTCCTGAAGTACATGTGATTTGTGTTTTTGATTTTTAACGTAGCTTTAACAATTTTTCGGTCATATCGCTACGATC
Source organism: Sinohyriopsis cumingii (assembly GCA_028554795.2). Taxonomy (NCBI): domain Eukaryota; kingdom Metazoa; phylum Mollusca; class Bivalvia; order Unionida; family Unionidae; genus Sinohyriopsis; species Sinohyriopsis cumingii. The sequence goes on from CM068835.1 coordinate 5,276,444, forward strand.
TCAGCAATGTGGCAGTTTATAGTGATGTCTAGCACTAGGGCATCATGCCGCATACATGTAGCATGATGTCCCACCTAGTCACATTATCCTGACACCAGGCCGACCAGTCCTAACACTAACCTCTTAATGCTGAACGCCAAGCGAGGCAGCTGTTAGTACCATTTTTGTAAGTCTTTGGTATGACTCGGCCGGGGATCAAACCCACGACCTTCCGCATCCGAGGCGGACGCCCTGAAGTGCGTATAAATGCTGCAGAAACTAACGAATTCAAACTAGAAAGGCCAAATGAAGAGGGATGACCCCGCCCCCGTCAATGTTATTATAAGTAATAACAATTGAAGTTCCATGCTCCACGATTAGAAACAATGAAAATAAAAAAGGGACAAGAACACAACATAATCTTAAAACTCTTCAACGCCAGGATGACTGCTCAAACTTTATAACCTAACAGAAGTCTTTTATGCACGCAGAACAGAGATTTCTTGACTCCAGGAAGACATCTGGATCACAAATTATCGACGATAACACAGAGATATTATTGATAGTAAACTGGCACCTAATCGCCCTGGACTCCTACCACATAAATGCATAAAGTTTTATCTCTAGACAAAATGCTAAAGGAGAGAACTAAAGAAATATATTGAGAAAATTTGAAACAAAGATACTTGTGCATTGAAGCCTGTAAACACAATTTAAAAAGTACATGTTGATCTCTCTCTCTCTCTCTCTCTCTCTCTCTATATATATATATATATATATATATATATATATATATATATATATATATATATATATATATATATATATATATATATATATTAAGAACGTCAATTATATTAAGTAAATAAAACTAAACAGTGTGGTGCTCAAATAATATAGAAAGGATTGTTATCGATTTCATATGGCATGGGAACTACATTATCTTTGTAAGGAATATCTTTATGGGAATTCGGAAGAGGGTGAGCTTAATATATCGAATTTAATACTACTCAAAATATCAACTATAATAAACAAAATTATAAATACGAAAGACAAACCCAAACGAGGCTTTATGTACGTGTTATTTTGGTTTTACTATGAAATTTAGAGTAGGGATATACAGAACAATAACTTATCAAAATTATTAGAATCAGCAAGAACGCATAAATATATAAGGGATATTATTTTTAAATATATGGATCAAAGAACTATATAGGGTGGGAAGGGGAAGAAGATGATAGCGAACATATATTATTATAAAACTGATATCACACAGAAATCAGTATTCAAAGTGCAATTTAGAAAGATACAAGTTAACCGTAAGCTTGTATGGAAAATGTGTGCGCAAAAGAGATTTACAAAGCAACAAAGTTTAATGTTAAAGTATTGTCATGGTGTATGGATAACGGATGAAGTTACATTCACGTCATAAGGGTCATACCAAACTGCCCTTTATTTATTAAAAAAAATGCATATTTACAAAAATGCATATGATGCTCAATGTACGGCTTAACAGCTACATAGAAACAACATCAAGAAAAATTATAAGAAATTAGGGACGTACCACGATTATCAATTTCTTTACATATATAGAATAACTAATACATGGGTATATACGACAGCGGTCCATTTCGGCATAATGAACACGATCAACAGTAGTCAAGCCACCATAGCTGCACCTGGAAGAAGTGTAATTAACATACAGATTATCTAAAAGAAAACGAACAATTTCTAAACACGACCTAATTACAAAAGGACCTTCGCCAGAGGGAACCTAAAAGATTATGTATATCATGAATGTAGGTACAAAGAAGAAGAACCACTGTGAGCAGCAGAGGGGGCGAATCGGACATTTTGTCCAATCGTTATTTGGCTTAATTATTACTTTCTGCACTCAACGATCTAGTGTCGTCAGCGCCTGGTAAAAAAAAAACGACGACGTCGTTGGGGGATCGTCGCGTCGTCATTTGGTTTAATTAACACCTTCTGCGCGCCGATCCCCAGCGTCGTCAGCGTCCGGTAAGCACATCGACGACCGCGTCGATGTCATCGCCCCCTCTGCTGCTAAGTGGTTATTTACAATGATCTTACAAACAGAGTGATCACTAACTCCTCCTCTTGCAGATCAATTAGGTTATTTGACTGATCGGTAATTCTAAAATTAATTCTCGTTAAAAACCGATCATGGCATCGCATATAGACCGGATTAATCGGACTCTCAACGATTAAAAATCCCGGAGGGGCTGTTGGTGAAAATGAATAAAGGATATATCCCTGTTGAGCCTGATTTGATTGCTTGGTATCCACCTGGTAACTTCCTTCGATAGCATCACACACTAGATTAATCGCTATCACCGATGCAATATTTACGTTGTATGGAGCAATATGCCTACCACCATCTCCGTTATCGTGTCTGAGGATAGTTGATGGGGGGGTGTCCGCGGGTGGATTCTCAGGCCATCCTAGTATGGTTCTTATTGAACTGTTATAAATATCAACCATATACCCCGGTGTGCTTATTTCAATCGTCGACGATAACGTCGGTTCATGAACCGTAATAGCGATTTTTGATTCCTTTCCTGTGATCGATTTTATCCTGCGTTGAAATTCTTTATTGATTTGCTCTATTTGGTATGACCCAGTTGGTATTGTAACCTCCTCCCAGTCTGGGGTCCCATCGGGTTTATTTGTCCGTGCAAAAACCAGCGAGTTATTAGGTTGTTGTCCGTTAAATGCGTCCGCTCGGATATTAGGCCAACTGTGATATACTCGCAATTTTGCCAGTGCTATTTCCTTTACTGGAACCGGTGATGGAAAGTTTACACTGAATTCGGGTTTCGTTGATGTTATCGATATCATATTTGTTTGTACCGGAGTGGTGTTCTCCACGATCCGCTGAAGTAATTGAAACCCTTCGGGGTTCAGCGACATTATTATTATTCGTTGTCTTTAGTGTCTAATTTCAACAACCAGGTGGTTCCGGCTTCCAGTTGAAAATCCTCGATTTTTGACATCGCGGAGCTATACAACTGGACCATCGTGGAGAATTCAACATCGGATACGAACAAATTATCAATCGATAACGAGATCAACCCGGATAATTTCGAGTATGCGTCGGATACTATTTGATGTTTTACTGTATACTCGTTGAGTTTTTTCTGAAAACACGATGATATCTTCCTAGTGATTGCGTTGGCAATTCCAGCAACTGTTGTCATTGCGGAGACAGCGATTGGAACAGCGATCGGGGTTATCGTGGTCACCGTGGATAAAATAACACCGGCGCCAGCTACTATACCCGACACCGAGTACACGACCGCGTCGATGGCGGTTATTTTTCTGCGGTATTTTTTTATTTTTGCACGGTATTGTTCGGAAAGCGTTTTCAAGTTCGCGGAAAATTCTTTTGCGGTATCGAATCGATATTGATGTGACGTCGGTGATACCTCTGATTCAATTTCCTTGGTGGTCATTTTTATTTTAAAAGAGCTAGTGTTTTTAATTACTTAGATTCGCTACAAATTCCACATACCATGTAATGTTTGCCCTGGTTAAATTTCCATCAACGGCATAAATTGTAAACGGTTCAGTTGCGTCCTTGTCTATAATTGTTGATATTGTATTGTTAAACCCGGATGAACTCGACGATAATATATTAAACTGCATCATTGAAACCAGTGTCAGTCGATAAATGCCCTTAACAGTTGCGGTGATATTTACTGTATTCTGTGTAAGAGTCCAATCGAATGATCCATGCCGAATTGTGTATACTGTGTTGATGATGTTCTCATGAGGGGTTTTTATTTTTTCGAGTTGCTCTGCCATTCTCGGTAGTCTGTCTTTAATCGCTTCAACATCAGTTATAACTATTCCAACTCCCCGCCAACTCGCGTCTATATTATTCTTGTTCGCTGCAACATTAGTTTTGATTATTTCTATTTCCCGTGTATTCTCGGTCATACTTTTTTTGTTCGCTGCAACATCAAGTTTGATTGTTTCTATTTCATATGTATGCACGTCCATACCTTTTTTATTCGCTGCAACATCAGTTTTAATTAATCCTATTCCCCGCCAATACGCGTCTACATTTTTTTTGTTCGCTTCAACATCAGTTTTGATTGTTCCTATTTCCTGTGTATGCGCGTCCACACCCTTTTTGTTCGCTTCAATATCAGTTTTGATTGTTCCTATTTCCTGTGTATGTGCGCTCATATTATTTATGATCGTTGTAACATCAGTTTTGATTGTTTCTATTTTCCGTCCATGCGAGTCTACATTATTTATGATCGTTGCAACATTAGCGCCGATTATTCCTATTTCCCGTTCATGCACGTCTACACTCCTTTTGTTCGTTGCAACATCAGTTTTGATTGTTTCTATTCTCTGTCCATACGCAGTGATATCATTTATAGTTATTGTAATCTCATCCGGCTTGGTATTTTTTTTACCAAAGAATTTATCAAAGTTGTCATCGATCCTGTTAACATTTTTTCGCAACGGTGGTAAATTGGCCGACATCTCCATAAGATCCGAAATAGCATTTGTTATTATTATAAAATTCGGTTCGGTTGCCGTCGGGGGCCCCCGAAAAAAACTATCGACAATGTGTCGCACATCGTCGAAATGCGTTAGCGTCGACATGAACTGTTTTTCATGCAAGTTAAATTCACTACGTAAACCTTTTAACGAATTTGACATGGTTATATAATTGTCGCCAAGTGTACTTATTTTTCCATTTATCGTCAAGATGGATTCACCCGGTTTGAGTCGTCCGTCGCTGGTATACAGCGCGATAGTGTTCTCGGCGGCATCACGCTGTCGTATTAAAACGTCATTCAGTGACACATTACCGGATTTCAATTTACCCTGGCGGTCTTGAAATACAACTATTTCGCCCGGGTCAACACTTGTTAGATTCAACATATCAGCGATTTCATCCTCAATTAGTTTTTTTATGTCGGCGGCGGCCGTTTCCGTGGATTCTTTCAGCGCCGAAACCGGTCGCCCCCAGATATCAATCATTATTATTGTAAATGTTATTCTCTAAAATCCGTTGAGCTTCTACGACCCCACTAGTGTATTCGTTTACAACCATATGAGGTGGTTTTCGCGATGATGAAATCGCCGCAAGTACGTTCAATACCTCACGGCCACATATCGGTGGGTCGCTTAATCGCTGTGTTGGCAGCGTGGAATAAAAAACCCGGGCCGAACACGCCCGGGCTGAACACGCCCGGATATACCGCATGAACTCTTTCGGCGGGGCTAACCCGTATGAATCAAAATAGACGATCGCACGCGGATCAATCGCGTATGCAACCCAATGAGTTCCCGCTCCGGAGGACCCATCGAGGTTAATTATGCCGGTTTCAATATTCCTTGGTGCCGCCGGTAATTGATCCCTCATAAAAACACCTCTGAAGTTTTTTATCGCTAGCGCGTTTGCGGCGTCTATTAAATCAAAATTAGACATTGGAGTCATAGACTCAGGAGTCATTGACTCCCGAGTTAATAAACGGTTCCCGGTAGTCTTAGACCCTTTCCCGAGTACCATGAATACGGGGTTCCCGGTAGTCTTAGACCCTTTCCGGCCACGGGTCGTTTTTTTTTGTAGCCTTTCCCGGTTGCCTTCTTTAATGCCATTCCCGCCGCGGTACCAACGGCTCCTAACGCCGCCGCCTTAGCCACTGCTGGTGCGGCCGCGGCAATCAACGCTGGAATCGCGGCTAACAGCGGAAATATCCCACCTGTCTTTTCCATGTCTTTGATCGCTGCGGCCGAGAAATCTACCTGAACACCCTTTCTGTTCTTCATCGCATTATTGAAATGTTTTATTTGACGCGCCGTCAACGATATCTTATGATTACCACCTGCCATCTGTGACGGCTTCAGCGTTATTGTGGTTCCGCATTGTTTAGCCGACTTTGATCGTAATTTCTTGACTTGACCATCAGTCAACTCTACACTGACGACACTATACGACATTTTATTGTAAACGCGTTTTGTGCTTTCAATTACATGTTTTCCACTGGCGCATCAACGATTCTCATTCGTCCGCCAGCACCTTCTAGCAGCATTGATTTATCGCTGAGGATGACAGCAATAGCTCTATAATTAGCAATAACGCCGCGAGTTACATTAGCTCGGAAGTGTATATCAACGACGGACTGTCTTGTTAAATCAAGATGTTCCAGCGAAAAGTAATAGATCGGATATAGTTCTTTGAAATCATATTGTGATATTTGCAAACCAGTGTCGACGTTTTGATCACGACTCATATATGACAGCAACCGATGGTACACACGTGCGACATGGTTTTGACCGTAATTAAGTTGTATATCCTCGGATGGTTCCTGCTGGCCGTTTATTCTCAGCGAGACGTCAGTAACGCCTAATCGATCAAATATCATATGGCTGAATAATTGATTATCAACTCTCGTCATATCCTGCAACGCAACAAATATATGACGCGGAGCCGAAATGCCTTGTTGTGATGCCAGGTTCCATGTGAATATACCATTGATATTTGATTGCTTAGTATCTGTTGTTGTTGTTAGCCAACTTAGTAATGATTTTCCTCCCTGCTCCATGAAGGATAGCAATCGTGCCTCTGTGGTAATGGATGGAGTCATTACTGGCATCCACAATAATATTTTAGTTAAAACGACTTTACCAGGGTCATTATTTGGATTTGCAGGATCCGCTGGAATTCTCCAAATTGCATTTCTATCATCACCTTTTCGCACAAGCACCACGGTATGCTTTGCTCCGTAGATAACTTTTCGCACGTTCCTACAAAATCCAAATATATGATGCAGTGGAATCGCGCATGAGAAAGATCTACGCGCCCCTGTTAACATTGATATGCGTGTTGCAGCTCCGATGTTAAAATTAGGATCGCTGTTTATAATCATATTCTCAACATCAGCATCATTGTTATTAGCATTATTTCTTGGTCGTCTTACCACAAATTGCGAGTTTCCAGCAGTGTTTCTAGTATCCTTTGCAAACATCATAGATGGACCCGCTGATCTTGTATAATCGTCTGAATATCTTGCTAGCCCGATTATTGTTGTAGCAACATCAACATCGCGTTCTATAGACTCGATCTCTCGCCCGTCAATGAGATATTTTGCGCTCTCAAACAGCGCCATTACGCCGTTATTGACTAAGCCAACTTTGGTACCATCTGGATACGGTGCTGGTACAGCAGGAGTATCGGCCTCTGTTACAAGTTCTCCTTCGATTTCAATAAACGCTTCACACGGTAAAAAATATTTACTGGTATCATGGACTTGAAGTTCAATTCGCGATCGTATGTCGGGTTGTACTGCATGATAGGAATAAAATTGATAATTACGGACAGAATCATCCTTGTGCACTGGTGCGTCCATATCAAACGCCGGGTCAGCTGTTCGTTTAAACATTTTATTTAATAATAGCTGATGCATCTAAATCATCGTCGTGGTTTTAAACCACTTCCCGCTATTATGTTTGCGATGTCATCTTGATTATTGTTTACCAACGACGCTAGTTTTTCTTCCACGGCGTTATTTATCACTTTACTGACATTCGCAGGCATCACTGTCGTTGATGGCATCACCGGTGGTTTTTGCTTTTTTCTCCTCACCAACGACATTAGTTTGTCCCGCGCGGCTGAAAGCGCCTTTCCGGCAACGTCTCCAATAGCGCTGATTCCCTTATCACGAATAACATCAATAGCCTTCATTCCTAATTGTTTGGCTAACGGCGCTACTTTTGGAGCCATTCTTGTAAATAACCCCGCAATGGTGCTACCGAGACCATCTCCATAGTACGCGCGGTAAACAGGCAATCGCGAGTTTACCACGTAGACGAGTACTGGTTTATTGTGGTTGTAGTGTATGATCATCTTTATTATAAAAACACCGGTTTTCCAATTAATCATCCACGAGTTCGTCTATGAGCGTTCGATATGCATTAATGTCCATGATACCGCCTGCAAATAAACGCTTGCAAATATCAGCGGCCTCATTGATTATTTCCGGAGAGTTATTTCCGGCTCGTTTTCCTCCAATTAGTACCTCTAGCCGTGATATATCACTGAGAACACTACCAGGGCAGGTAACGCCGTAGGATTCTTTACCAACAGAGTATCCTTTTCCTTTTTTTGGTGTTATACTCTTAACTTCCTTGTGGAATTCATCGTAATCGGGATCACCACGATGTGGTAATGCATCTTTATGTTTACTCGCTAAATACACTATTCTTGCCCAGTCTTTTAACGACTTTATATTTTTCTCGTAACCGCTATTGATATGCTTCTTATCTCGTATGCTCTTAGCAAAATTGTTGGCAGCAAAATTAATTAATTCTTCCCTGTTGCTGAAGCCTCTAATTTGATCTATTGTGCTCTTCTTGAGTACAATACGGGGTATATTCCCCTCTTTTTCTTCCGGTATTTCTTCTTCCGGTATTTCTTCTTCCGGTATTTCTTCTTCTGGTTCTTTCGCAGTAGCACCTAGTTCTTCCTCGTCGGCCATTGTAACATAAGGTTCTTGTGGTTCGGTTATAGCGAGTGGTGGTGGCCTCCGTGTTGTAGCAGCCGCTATTTTCGCAGGGAGTGTTTCTAAAGACCTTTTTGTTTGTTTTGTCTCTGCCGCTATCTTTTCAAGCGCATCGAGGACGGGTACAGTTGCCGCCGTAACATCTTTGGTCGCTTTAGTTACCGGGGCAAAGAGTTGTTCGCTTCCAACAGTAAAATCGGTTTGTAGTTGCTGCCGCGTTTGAAGTTGTTCTCGGACCCTGTCCCGTAACGGTATGAACTTTTTAAGCGCCGCTAGCCGCTCTCTGGCTAGCCGAGTAGTGAGTGATTCACCTACCATTATTGCAATTGCGAAGCAATTTCTAATTTCTCGCCGGAGTTTTCGTCTATAATCCTTCTAATGTTTTTGATCTTACTAGAAATCTCCCGGCGTCGTTCATAAACACGTCCGAGTTTTTTTTGTATTATTTCAACGGCAGTGAATAGTCCAATGAATGCATTTGCGTCATTGTGGTACAAGTTTTCATTGATCGTATGTTGTAATCGTTTTATGAAAAAATACTCGCGGGCCAGGGTAAAACGCCCCCGTTTCGACTGTTCGTTAATAATCTCATAATCGGATAATATTTTTTCACTGTCGAGACCATCAGATAATTCAATTCCTTGATTTTTTAATTTTGAAATCTCGGCTAATATATTATTGATGTCTTCGATATTCATTATTCTTATAAAACATCTTGTTTTTAAATAAAAAGAAAAATGAAACCCCGTGTATCAATTCCGAAGGTGTTTAATAATTCGTTAGACGTGACCTCGTCAGCGCCATAGGCGCCGGTGACTTCATCACTCGCTGATTTCTGTTATATATGAAAATCGAATTCTATGTCCGGTCTTTTTTGAGATCGCTGAATTCTGTATTCCTTCTGCAACAAATCGTATTGAGGCGATATAAATGTCAAAATATTTTCCTGCCTCATTCATCGACTGAAATATTTTTTCCTCGTGAGTTGTTGTATCAAATGACTTTACGGGTTTTGCTTTCTTTGGGTATTTACCGGTTTGGCCTTTTTTGGTATTCTGACTTTGCGAGATAGCTTGCAAGTTTGTAAGAGAATTATCAGTCTTATTATTATTAATATGATCAATCACAAGCCCATTTTCGATTAATCCGTTGAATGCTTCAAATACAATCCTGTGAACATAATACTTCTTTTTTCCGGCACCAAACATCAAATACCCCTGATTACTTACGGTACCAACCGGCTTCTTCAGTCTACGATTTCTAACAATGCCGTCGCGAGATGCCTCGTAATTGACGACCAGGGGATGCGGCTGAAATTCTTGGTCCATTTGTATAATAATACTACTTGTCTAATTTATTATTTGGTTTAATTATGAATCTTTCAACGTAGTCTTGGGGGGTTTTAATGACGAAATCGGCGGTGGGGTCAATGACGGCGTTTTTAATTCGCTTGTCATAATAGCGTTTTAGTTCCCTGTATCGCTTTCCGCCACAATTAATACACAACTGCGATTTTCCTCTTACACCGACGTGACAAACCAAGCACGGGAGGGGGCCAAGAGAACCATTACGAACGCTTTGTAAATGATACCCGCAGAATTCACCTCTACATGATTTATTGCACGGGGTTGTCGACCCAATCATCAACCATTTGCAGTGATTCATTATACTATATTCTTTCATTTAAATACTTGTTTTAATTATATGGATGAGTTTGAGAGATTAGCAGTAATTAAACCCTGGAAAAATATTAAGTTCAATCTCGATAGAGTCCTCAAGGACACACCAAAAGCGTTAATAAACGATAAAACCCTGTTGAATAAAATACGCGATTGTATCAATGAATTCAAACGTGATGGTGCATCTCATAGTTGGTCAACATTTCGAATTGATGGTGTTGTTGATGCTACCATGAACGACAACCGCGCAGCAATGATAATATCACAACTTGACGGTAAAAGGTATTTCTTCAGAGTAAAATTCATTGTCCGGGTGGAATCAGGCGATTGGATCATACGTGATAAATTTGAACCAGTTTTCAGCGACAAGAAAACAGTCACTGTCAGCCGCGACTCCAAGCCGGGGTTGTTAACCGGAATTGACAGACCATACTATGAACGAGCGTATCCTGAAACAGCAGTTGTTTATGGAATATACCCGTTAAATAAGAAACCTGATATCGGAAAACTGAAACCGATGAAACAGTCAACGGGGATAAATTGTGTAGCAGAACGAATAATAGAGCATTTTACAAATGCATGTCGAGGAAACAAATTGACTGATTTACGACGTAGCAAAATTAACCAGTGGGAACTAACCGTAAAAGAGCGTGGAGCGACCATCAGCGACATAGCGAGATTAGAAACGTCGTTGAGATTTCCAATAACCGTTACAACGATAACCGGTGAAGTATTATACGAATCGAAGTATAAATCGAAGGGAACCCCAATCAAAATTATCGATCATAACGAACACGCATGGACGCCCGTGATCACAATATTTCCACGGGATAGAACAGTAAAGTATATACCCGAAGAATTTTTAGGAGAAGAATTCTCCAGGGATGGTTTTCTCGCGGAGAGGAAACTATTTGATGCTATTGCCTACTTGTGTAAAAACGACCCTGTATCAGTGTGGTTACTTCGCAGCGCTGAAAACGATGCGGATACCTTTGATCAGTTTGTAAGACCAAACGGCGAATTATATCGCACTGAAGCATTTCACAACAGGATGAAAAAAACCGCTATAGAATTTGAGGAGCATGATGAACAACTGTTAACAAATTGTTTTACGATTCCATCGGTTGTAGCTCATGTTGCAGCAAGGAAAAATGCGTGGAGACCAACGCGCAAGGAATTTCTGCCGGATGTACAATCCAGTTGTTTGGAATACTATCACGGTGGACTATGGAACACTGAATACAACCGCGACGCTATGATCTCGGTTGATATGGTTGCCTGTTATCCAGCGAGTTTTCTCGGGTATGGATCCGCCGCTGAGTATTTCAAACGATTTGGACACCCCAGACATGAAATGACTCGTGTTGCTATTAATGGACCACTGCCCGATTTTGATTTAACCGGATTCGCTCGCATAGTATCATTTGAATTCGCGGCAGGACTCCATCGCTGTTGCTATATTTGGATCGGTAGACACATGTCTGAAAAGAAGTGGCTGCCAATAGCGCTGCTACGGTATATGATTGATTGTAGCATGCTAGTTTCGTTGATTGTCAGTGACGCGATTATATCATACCGGGCACAGACTGAAGTCTGGTTACCAGAACCGGAGCGTCTAGATAGCATAATTGACGAGTCCAGAAAGCGCATTGATGCCGACGAGGAATATATCATCGAATGGTCCAGGAGGATATTCAACCAACGAAACAGAGAGGCAAAAGATCTCGGTAGAAGAATAATTGGTAAGTTCACACAAGGTGGAAAAAACTGCGATTACAAACGATATTGCTCACGGCTGATTATAGATGACGCAGAATATGATTTCGTAATCAAGGACGCAGTGGCGAAAAATAGATACGTGAACTGCAAAACAGCTTTCTTGTCCAATGGAACGAGGTTGGGTACAGTTGTTACCTACAGCGATGGAGACAGCCCGGCGTATCCACATTTGAGGGCGTCTATGCTGGGTTACGCCGCTATCAATTTATTCTCGATGATAAATAGATTTCCCGACACCGCGGTTAGAGTAGCCGTTGATTCATTTTATATTGACGTAAAGTACAAAGAAAAACGTAGCCGAGTTTACTAGTCCGGACGAGAGTTGGGGTACATGGAGAATTAAAAATGAAATACGACGCGATTATTCCCCGTCAGCAGATGTCACCGTTGAGAACGACTACTTACGCGGTGATAAATTGTCAGAATGGTTTAATGCACCATCGTGTTCTGATCCAATTTGTAGACACAAGACGGTTTATTTAAGCGGCTGTGGCGGGTCAGGAAAGACGACTCGGGCAATTGAATTATTTCGAACGCGGGCAAGTATAATCGTGCTTACACCGACCCACAGACTAGCGCGAGAAATAAAACAACGAAATGTTGACGCCGTTACTTATCACAGCTTTTTTCGATACAGCGGCGGTGAGTGGACTCCTGATCGAATGGGTGAAAAATTTATTCCCGACATTATCATCTGGGATGAGATATGTACTGTTTCGTTAGATACTTTACAAATGTTTCTTGAGTGGTTGCTGCGCGCGAATACAGCGGTAATCATGTGTGGGGACCATGGCCAACCACCACCATTTGTCGGCGAGGGTCCACATGATTGGTTAAGGGGTTTTGTGGACTATTATGAAGAAACCGATACTGATTACCGAGCACTTGATGAACAACTGCGCGGGGTTAAAAAACTAATCAGATTACAGCCGGATAAAATTCAATGTGAAATAATTCGCGAGGTGATTCCGGAAACGCCGTTGAATGAATTCTGGGAAACATGGAGACCAAACGATTTGATTGTAGCGAGTAGAAAGATAGTCAGAGACACACTTCAGCGGAAGTTGTTTACGTTGCATAAGGAAAAGTTTCCAACGCGTCCAGTGCCGTTATGTTATAGACCCGCGGACACACGGCGGCAGAACATTGAAGTTGAAATTCCAGCCCCGACAGCGTCGGGGACAAAAAAACAAATTCTCGTGCTGAATGATATCGTGCTCGTTGATATCGGTGTCGTCGAGGACGCGCTACGTGCTGATAAATCCCCGTGGACGCTAGGATACGCAACAACAATACATTCCTCGCAGGGACTAACCATCACGGACACAATTGTTTGGATAGTTGATAATCGCATCGAATGGTCGAATCTAGTCTATCTTGCAGTATCCAGAGTACGAAGGATAAATCAGCTTCGAAGAATTGTTATTGACGAAGCCACCGACGAAGCCGGCGACAAAGTCACCATCGATGCAAGCGTCATTGATAGAAAACTCTCGGGTTACCGCCAACAGGATAAAAAAAAACAGCGGCGTTTTGATATTGATGCCGAATTAATAATCTCGCTACGACAACAACAGAATAATCACTGCGCGAGTTGCAATTGTATAATGAGTTGGCGTTATTCGGATAAAGACACTCGCCAATTTACCGTGGATAGGATCGATAACAGTCTCGGTCATGTCAAAAACAATGTGAGGTTGACCTGTCTTGAGTGCAATAGATGCAACGGCGCTAGTTAAGACCACGTGGGGGCAATTGAGTATCGTTAGGTATCACTTGTAGTTGCTCGCGTGTAAATCCGCGCTGAGGAGCAGTTGAATCCAGTCTATAGATCGGTGGTCTACCAGTTGATCGTGTTATCGTTGATATGTTATGTGTGGTAACACTCCAAATAGGATCAGTAGCTCTTTTTTTACCGCCTTCAAGCTCTCCTGGTTCATATAGATATCTAACAGTGACATCGCCGAGAATCGGCTTGGAAACGCTATTTATTTTTGATTTTCCGGGTATATACTCGTATTTAATCGCGTCGCTGGGCTTCATGTTGATTGCTCGGGTAATCTCGTTATTTAACGCTGCAATTACGCATGGCAACCTTTTAACCCATTCACGAGATCGTTTTTCTTGGATGAATTCCTTCGCGTATTGATATCCAAATAACCGTTCAGCGACAGTCCGATTGAATCGTTCAACAATTGCCTGATCACGATGTAGCGCAGTATGACCTCGTCGTATCGCGACGCTATGATGTTTCAGCGTTGATAAAACAGCGCCGCGAAATTCACTACCAGGATCAACTTGTAATAGATTTGGCCAGCGCAGAGGACCTCTTCGATAAATTCTTTCAAACGCAGCGGCTACTTCAGTTGCCGACTTTGTTTTTAACGGCTCCGCTTGTTTGTATCGACTCGCAACATCAACTACGGTTAGCGCGTATTTGTAACCGTTGTCATGCGGCAGAAATAGTATATCAGCCTGATGAACTTCATTAGGTACGCTGACATCAAAGCGCGAGAAGTTGATTTGTTTAGGCGGTGGTAGATAGATTTGCCATATAGCCTGTTTGGATAACCAATTAGCCGCAGTGGTCTTTGTTACCTTTGCAGCGCTTGCAAGCTTACCAATTGCGGCCTTCCCCTTCCAGTATCCTCTCGGAGAATAATAGATGGATTCCATGTTGTTATTATAAACGCTATCGTTTTCAATTACCAGCACCAGAAGCTCCGCTTCCAATCATTAATTTACCTTTCATAGCCGATTTTACCAACCATGAGGCCAATTTTTCTTTGACGGATTTATCAGGAATAGCATTTAATGCGTGAATTAATTTTACATCCGCGATATGACGCTGTTGCAGATCGCTACTTTTGTAAGCAACATCATGAGCATGACACGCCTTATCGATAGCGTTTATTGGATACTCACCGGGTTTGGGCTGATTTTGATCATCGAGTCTAATATCTAATCGTGTTCCGGGGCCACAGTAGCTATATCCTGGGAGGTGTTTTTCTCCTGGATACTTTGCCCACGGTGTTCCGGGGAGTTTTGCCAATTTGGCTGCGATGTCACCTCCTCGCTTTTTTTTAAAACATCTCCGGGTCTAATAGAAATAAATCTAAATTTCTTTGTACCGCATTGTACACACTTGCCAGTAAGGGCCGATCTGTTATTTCTTGTTGTAGCGGTTGTCATATCATTTGTGCCAGTACGTACTCTACACTTCACACAATATAGATCCATAATTTATGTATAGAGATATGAATATAATTGATTTTTCGGCGACTAAAACAAGAGAACCAGTTAAGCATGTTGCAGCGTTACCAAACTCGATCCGGATGATTATCATCGGACCATCTGGATCCGGCAAGACGCAATTGTTACTCAATTTAATAATGAGATGGATGAAGTGGGATAAGTTGTATTTGGTTGCTCCTAGCGTAGATGATCAACGATGCTACGAGGTGTTGAAAGATTTCAACGAGAATGCATCAGCGATCGCTGAAAAAAATGTTATTGAGTTTATTACAGATATCAATGATGCACCAGGTATCGATGATATTGATGGCGACGTCAACAATCTAGTCGTGTACGATGATGTTATGTTAGACAATCAAAAAAACCCAGCTAGGATATTTTCCAGAGGCAGGCATAAAAACACTGACGTGATATATGTCACTCAACGATACACTCAGATTCCAAAAGTAATCAGAGATAACTGTAATATTCTTGCTGTATTCAACGGCGTTGATACACACACGCTACGAAATATTTGGCAGACATGGTGCGGCGGTGACATGGACTTCAATGTTTTTCGAAACTTTTTTAGTCATGCTCAGTCGACCCCACATGGATTTGTAACGATAAATTTACATGACCCTCGGACACGATATCGTATCGGACTTGACCAAATATTCGGTTAGTTGTAAATAATTTTCATTGTAAATAACCACTTAGCAGCAGAGGGGGCGATGACATCGACGCGTTCGTCGATGTGCTTACCGGACGCTGACGACGCTAGGATCGGCGCGCAGAAGGTGTTAATTAAACCAAATGACGTTTGGACGATCCCCCAACGACGACGTCGTTTTTTTTTTACCAGGCGCTGACGACACCGGATCCGCTGAGTGCAGAAAGTAATAATTAAGCAAAATAACGATTGGACAAAATGTCCGATTCGCCCCCTCTGCTGCTCTGTGTCATTGTTTTTTTTCCAAAGCATTGGAAATACTCATATGGTCAAGTAAATCTAATCCATCTTGACAAACAATATCTCTGTATAAGAGTTCACATTACTTCAAATACATAAAATACATACAAAGTTGCATCTCACTTAGTCTAACGTTTGGCTCCATTGTCCTTGTTCGGGTTGGATCGGGAGGTAACGAATCAGGAGGATTAACGCTATGAAGTTTCCCATCCACGCAGGCATAGTCGTCGATGTAATACAAGATATTTGCTAAAATATAAAGAGGGGTGTTAATAAATTTATCATCCCAATCTTATCAGGACATGTTAATGAATACTGCATGTTCCCACGTTTAACTTTGTTATTCAAGACAACACTACTGACTACCCATCTAGGCCCAACACACCCCATAGGTCAATCAAACATTCTTAAACAATCTGCACATATGCCTCACTTCCCACTCACCCCCCCCACACACACACAGAGACACACACACACACAAACACTCCAGGCGACACAGCCATCAATACTTTATATGTTTATATTCCAAAGTTTTGTCTTACAATAACAAAAACGTAGGAGGACTTGAGCAACAGTCGATACCCACCTACACATGCACAATCTGGGGGTATCACACGGCCCGGCTTTTCATTTATATAGGTATATGTTCCGCCCCCTAATTGATGCATTGCATTTGAGGAAAATTCTGCACCAATTAACTGACATGCGGATAATGCTCCACCCACTAATTGAAATCGTATCTGACTGACAAAATACATTCAAGAAAGCTGTGAAACTTCATGGAAACTACCGAGTTTCAAAGACTTTAAACTGTACATGTATGATCATATCTGTCTAGATTCCACACTCGGCTGGACAAATTCAGACCAAGTGTTAATCAATATATGAACGTCAATACCACGTTACACCCAGCTTTGATGATCCTGTTGGTCAGAGGTCTATATGACTGTTTGTTATGCAATAGCTAGTTGACATACATGTTCCTCACCCAACTAATAGATCCGATGCTAACTCGCTGTCCTTCTCAACGGGATGCGATTCAACGGTTAAGCTCGAGTGCAGAGACGAAAACTCTACTCCTTCAATTTTAAAATCATTCTGAAAGGCTCTCTAGTAGACGGAGAGAATTGCATTTATATTCTGGATCTTCATGGCTGAAAAATACTGACTGGTGCACGGTTTCCGTTTCACTTAAGGCATCATTTAGTTGACCATGCAAGGTATACAACTAATTAACCAATTTAATTGAAGAAATTGTATTTGACAATAATTGTGCAAACTTCGGCAGAAAATGCATACGGAGTAGAAAATTAACTAAAGGAAGTCCCCAATGCATAATAATCCTTGCCTCATTTCAAAGAAACCGTTTTATGTACTGGATCATATGTATGTATGTATGTATGTATGTATGTATGTACGAATGCATGCATCCATGCATGCATGCGTCCATGCATGCATGCATGCATGTATGTATGTATGTATGTATGTATGTATGTAAGAAGATAAGAAACATTTTGAGATATGTAAAGGTACTTAAAATCAAGGATGAGACATCGATAATTGTTTAAACCAGTTGTAAATTTGCCTAATTCATTAATTAACACATTAAAAAGATTTACAAATGTAACATTACATAATATCTTTGATTTTTTTAAAAAGTCAAAACTACCTTTTTGTATCTGAACTTTGTTTTGGTTGTATCATGAAATATCTAATATGCTTCGACCTTGATAAAGGCATGTTTTTTTTTAACACACTGTTTTTATTTATTATATAGGGTTGGAAAGGGAAATAATAATAATAATAATGTGCAATCTTGAAGAAACTGTATGATGATGTGGTACCATAGAAATTTCATATAATTGTTGAGGGAATGCAGTTAATATAAGGGGCCCCGAGTGGCTGAGTGATCTAAAGAGCTCACCGTTACGGATCACTACCATCTCACCTCTGTCTTTGTGAGTTCGTGTCTCGGATTCGGTCAATGTGGGTATGTGAGAAAGCTTGCCAGTAGCTTCTTGTGGGTTGGTGGTTCTTTCCGGGGTTTTCCCGGGTTCTTCCTCCACCATTAATATTGGCCGCCATGTATAGCCTATCGTGTGCTAAAAAATGGCGTTAAACCCTACTACAGCAACAACAAGAACAACAACAGTTTATATAACAAATTTTTACCATATCTTTTAAGGAATTTATATGTTTTACCTTTCTCATCAACTTTTTATGCATTTTACAGAATTGTAACATCTGTACGATTTGTATTTTATCTTCTTGTGATTCTTGTTGACATTTATTGGTAAGGGCTAAACTTATCAAAGTTTTTGTGCAATTCTTGAGCTTTACTTTTTCTTCGAACTTTACATTTAACTGCCGCCATATATCCAACTGCTGGTCTGACGTCCCCAAAAGAAAAACGTTTTCGTATGCACGTACTTTCTTGGAATGAATATTATGGAATTTCAGTTGGATCTTTACGTGCCTGTACAATTTCATATTCGTTTGTCTTTAGAATGCGTTCAGTACCGATCTGCGTAAACCTAGATTTATCATCCGCCAATTTGATCAATGTTATTCAATTTTTATGATTGTAAGGACAAAGTATAAACCTCTATCTGTCGATGCATTTGTTTAGTGACAGATCAAATCTCGGGACGAGAAGACTTCCCAAGATTTAGATTTTTACTTCAAACTGAATCGTTAGAAAGTCACATTGATTTGCTTTCAAAATTGGTAAACACTTTTGTAAGTGTTAGGTAGCTGAAGTTGACATTTATAGTTATCACTTTCTTCAGTAGCAGATATTAAGTGGTCTTAAAAAGTTTTTGTAAACCCATTGACTCCATCTTGAAAATGCTATGAAATCAAGACTTTGTCATATGATGTTCGCAGTTATGGGGACAATATACTTATATACTTGCAGTTGCAACTTACAACAGCAGCCACGTTGTCTTTTGTGCTCATCAAGAACTGAAAATATTTCTTTCTTGCAGCATATCTTATCCAGACCGTATGTTTCCAAAGATGCCGAATCCCCACACCACCGTAAACCTGGAGAAAAAACAAACAATTGAAATTAATGACATTTCCTCCTTAGGTCTGACCTCATTATCGAGTAGGGGAGAAGAATGAATTTGTATTCCGTACAAGTTTGGTGTTTCACTTCTTTATTAGAGCCATGCTGCTTCTTTCTCTCTACTCCCACCCTGCTCTTGGTTTATGTTGGTTGGCCATTTTTCTCGTATTATGTACAGTGTCGGAAAATAAATTGTTGAGTGTACTCGATTGTAAGTCTAGTCCAATGTCTGCAATGAGACATAATGCACCGGTAGGACTGGGTCTATTCAGCTTCTTAGGGGTAATCACTTCAACAAGGAACATAGATCCCATTATACCGGAGCATTATGTGATAGCAGGTCATCGTCTTCACTGCTTGCAGTTGCACACGAATTATCAGCGGTTACATACATCGAACTTCATTTCTACCAGGAGGGTGAGGGGAATATTCCAATAAAAAAAATCATTTATTTTCTTCATTCAAAACTACACACTTCTGCATTTCATTCTGGATTTTCATCACGTATGTGTGGTGTGAAAGTACCATGATGAAGGCTTGAAATAATTAAGTATAAAACCAACATTTTTAATCTAAATGATAACAAATAGAAGATATTTAATACTTAGAAAACAAAGCAAACAACAGACATTATTGTTTTACTATGTATTCCGATATCGAACATGTACATACTGTGTCGGAAATTGTTGTACCTGAAAACTATTTCAATTCTATCTCTGACAGTGTACTTTATGTGAACATGCAAGATTGATTTGCAAATATTTTGCATTTTATCAAATAGAACACGAGAGACAGAGAGAGGTACCTTTACAGCCGTGAAGATTCCACGTAATGAGACAAACTATTAACATTGCATTAAATATTAAATTGTTCAACATTTTCAATGATTATCGTCAAAGACACCCTCTTCTCAGGTAATGAACAGGCACAGTGATAAGCTGTAACTATCGCCAACACTTTATAGTATATTACAACCGAACCTATTCTATAAATAAAAAACTACAGTATTATACAGACACTCCCTCGATCGTGGCCAAAACCCTTGCTATGTGGTATCCCAGCTCTTTTAATAGTTGTAGGGTGCAGACGTATAATGACATGCCTTTATAAATTTTTATAATGGTGGTTGTACAAAGCATTTTATCTTTGTAACAAAATCGCAGTGCCTATTATTACATATGGCTAAGAAATTTGGGATATGAAAATTTAGGAAATACAGAAACAGATAAAATTCACTTTTACAAAAGCATTTTCAATGTTAAGACATTAATATAAATTTGTGAAGTCAAGGTGAACTTGGCAAATTTCACTGAAATATAATTTACTGTCAAAAACAACTGATAATCTGCTCGTGTTAATCAGAGTAATGAAATAGTTGGTCAAAACGCTCTCTGAGCTAGTAAATTTTGATTGTTGTATCTCTCAAGACAACTCAAAATAAATATTTTGACTTTTGACATTGATTTTGAGAGGGCATAATTGAAAATAAATAGCCTGAGACTACTGTATATTTAAGGACACTGGAAAATCTCCGCAACTAGAAACTTTTATTAATATCGTTTGGAAAATCCACATTCATAACATTAAAATATCTCTAAATTTAGGTATGACAAAGGACATAAGCGTTTGGTATAAGCGTGTATGATGTTCCGATAACACATGCATGAACATTGGAGTTGTACTAGTTTGTAAGACCTAGCTATGCATGGAGTATCGACAGGCTAGAACAATTAAAAACACAATCCACTTAAGTGATGTAGACGAACACTAAAGGAAAGTATAGTTGGTACTGATGTAGCCAAACAGTTTCAGCACAATTTAAGGTTTATGTTATCTCGCCTTCTTAGACACTGGTCACGTGGCTACACATGAGCACAACAGAAACTACACATGCAATTAATTATACATTTATGGGATTGTTTCTGCATTTCTTCAACGTGTTATAAATATATGTCCCCAAGAATAGCGTTCTTTTATCGCATCCAATTCAAAGTTTGATGTTTACTGTACGGTCAAACTTGATTAGAACCAGAAAACATATCCTGTAAAAGAAACATATGCCACGAAAGCGATCAAAACTCTGCTACTACGAGGGAAAACAACAGGAGAAGATATAAGACACAGAAAATAGATCACTGGGGAGCAAGAGAGAGACTCAGTAGGAATATAGGGAACACCCCTCCCCACAACATTAAATAAAGGAAGAGACAGGCAACCAAATACCCCTTGAAGGGCCTCCTACATATGAGACGTAGATATAAGACACACAGAAGAATGCAATATATGTAATATAAGATCTCTGATCATTTTATGAGTGAACATAAAATAAAGAGAGAAATGCGGTCCTGGAATCTAGAAAATTGACAACAATATTGAAAATGACGACATGCGGCCCTGGAATCTAGAAAATTAACAACAATATTGTAAATGACGACATGCGGCCCTGGAATCTAGAAAATTAACAACAATATTGAAAATGACGACATGCGGCCCTGGAATCTAGAAAATTAACAACAATATTGTAAATGACGAAATGCGGCCCTGGAATCTAGAAAATTAACAACAATATTGAAAATGACGACATGCGGCCCTGGAATCTAGAAAATTAACAACAATATTGAAATAACGCTCAATATGTAGCGAATATAAAAGGAAAGCTTGTATATTTTATGGACATGGAACATTTAAATATTAGAGAGGAGTAGGATAAATTAAAAAGAACGATAAGGGAAGAAACCAAAAATACTGTAATATTAAGAAGAATAAGTTACAAAAGAAAAACGAACTTTAAATTTGATTAATAATGGGGACATAGGGCAAAAAGAGAATGGAACGAATAAATAATGAAGAAATAAAAGGAAGAAGACTAAGGCGGGGAAATATGGTGATTTATATGGAAAGGCAGAAGGCCGATATATAAAAAAGGAGATACCAAGAGGGGCGAGAAAAATATTGACGAAATAAGGCAGAGAAATGTGGCATAGAAGCGGTGCTAAGGAAAATAGTCCTTATATTCACAACAACACAGAGGAGGATGTTATCAATACATATTTAGAAAACGCTAATGTAGAAAAGATAACTACAGAACATAGGGATGAAAAAAAAGTGTTATATGGGGCAAGGTGGAAATTTATATGATTATTAATAAATTACCTAAAGGTAAATGGCCGGTGTCAGATGGTTGAACTGCGGAGTTCCTTAGGTCCTTCAAGAAAGATTTAGTACTCATACTAGAATCGTTTTATATAATCATTGTTCTACAGGAAGTAATGCTTCTATCTATGAGAGAGAGAGAGAGAGAGAGAGAGAGAGAGAGAGAGAGAGAGAAATTAATTACAATTGTCTATAAAGGAAAGGGAGATAAAGAAGATTTAAGGACATGGAGGCCATTTTCCCTCCTATATGTAGATTATAAAATATTAAGCAGACTACTAGCTCACAAGATCAAGGGGGAATGAATACAATAATAAATAGGAATCAAAATGGGGGGGGGGATACATTCAAAATACTATCTTAACTATTCAAACAACGATTTCATAAATGTATACTATTTTTAGAGGGTCTACAATCTTGACACATTTTAAGATCTATTCATCGTGATATCGAGAGACATCAGGAGGGAGTCGGGAAAGGAGAGAGAGAGAGAGAGAGAGAGAGAGAGAGAGAGAGAGAGAGAGAGAAGAAGAATGAAATAGGCGTAAGATGGAGATGCAGGTTTGAGTATAATACATCATGGCAGACATATATCCATATGGGAAACAGAAAGTATTTCATCATTGTCTCTACCACATTTACAACGTTGATATATAAATTCAAAAAGTCTTTTTAGCAATGTACAATCTGCATATCGCCCTTGCCACAGTACTGAAACTACTCTTCTAAAAGTAGTTAATGACATTATCTCTGCGTTGGATAGCGGAAAGATTACAGTCCTCACCCTCCTTGATTTGTCTGCAACATTTGACACAATATACCATGATATATTACTTCACCGTCTCCAGCATGTATTTGACATTCATGATACAGCCTTACTGTGGTTCAAGTCCTGATTGGTCAACAGGACAGAAATTGTATCTGCAAATGGAATACACTCCAGCCCAGTTGATCTATGTTGTGGTGTTGCACAGGGGTCTGTTCTTGGACCTGTTCTCTTAATTCTGTACACTCAGTCGCTCTCAAGTGTCATAGATCATCATCCGGTGTCTCACCAATTGTACGCTGATGACACCCAAATATACAAATCTAGCCAACCAGCTGAAGTTGATGCTACCATCCAAGGTGTAGAGAGGTGCATTTCTGATGTGAAATCATGGATGACATGTAACAAGCTGCAGATGAATGATGATAAAACTGAGACCATTCTGATCACAACACGAAGACTTTCTCATTCACATCCTTTACCTCAAACAATAAATATCAGCAACGCCAACATTAAATTCACACAGTCAGTACGAAACCTAGGTGTTACTCTGGACAGTACTCTCACATTGCACTAACATGTCATGAACATATGCAAGGCTGCATATCTTGAGCTGAGACGCATCAGCTCATTTCGCAGATATCTTTCAGCCGATGCCACTAAAACACTTGTGTGTTCATTAGTACTTTAAAGACTGGACTATTGTAACTCAATTCTGTCTGGTTCATCTCGATATCTACTCCAGAAACTTCAGAAAGTTCAAAACACAGCTACTCGGATCATACTTAGAGTACCACGATCAGAGCAAACCTCCCCGCTGCTCTGTACCCTACACTGGCTATCCATTCGATCCAGAATCAAACACAAAATTAGTTCTCTGTGCTACGTTTCACTGTCGGACTCTAGTCCAACATACCTCTCCGACCTCACCTATGTGTACACACCAGCCAGATACTTACGCTCCTCTTCTGACAATCGTATACTCATTATTCCCACTATGAAAACAAAGTCATATGGACAGCGTTCTTTTGCATACCAGGGCCCAGCAACGTAGAATGAATTGCCCACTGAACTTAGACACAAAGACAGTGATCACATTCAAGAGGGCTCTCAAAACTCACTTATTACGACTGCAAGAACAAACTTAAAGAGCTAATAATGTTTCCTACCTGAAATATTCTCAGCATGTTTTTTATTTTTTTAATGTTTTTCTAATTGCATGGTGTTTGTTTTTGTAATAATATTATTATATGTTTTTTATCTTATAGGTGTTGTCTAATGTTGTAAAGCGCTTAGAGCTTCTAAAGATTAGGCGCTATGCAAAGTCTCCATTATTATTATTATTATTATTATTATTATTATTATATGTTCTTTTTTAGTTTTATAAAAAAATGTTTTTTACATCTGAACAGTTTCTGTGTACCAAAAATGTATTTACTCCAGTGTCCTCCAACTGTAAGGCAGATACATGGTATCAACAACTTGTGGTGGGTTTTTTTTCCATTCTAGTTGTATACTTGGGATTCAACCGTTTCCTTTCAGATATCCAATGGATATCAGCATCGTCTTATTAGGAACAGAATTGGTCCTTTTATTTAATGTGTTGTTATTTTGGTACTGTCAATTGTAAGCAAATATGCCTTATGATTATTATTATAAAATGTCATGCAAATGCAATATTTACAAATAACATATTTTCGAGGCAGATGACGTGTTTTTTTATTGTCGTTAAACACTCTTTCAGACTGCACCAGTTGTATTGATGAGGACTGATAAGGATTTTCATGATGTTTCTTTATCCAAACCTTGTCTTTCAATTCAGGTACTTTGACATTAATTTACGAACTCCCTTGACAACTAAGGAAAGCAAAGACCACGGCGTCGTTTTGTTATAGGGAAACTGCAAATGAAAGCAAATAACGAACATTGACAAAGGTCAGCATTTTAACACCTGATATGTAGGTTTTAATGGTTAGCAAAACGATAACGTCAGTATTTTAGTGAGGAATTCTAACAACCCTACAAAACCATGTTCGTGCTTAGACAGTATTTTGAACAAAACGGCGTGCAATCTTTAATCTTTAGATATTTTATATATTGATAGCACACTAGGGTGTCTTCAAATGTATATTTTGTTATGATTGTTTTAGAACTAAGTAATCAGTGGGACACTAAACATGTTAACTGAAAGTAGATATTAATAACCAACACGAGGGAGCTAAATATAACAGGTAATTATTTACAAGTGGTATACATACATTATACATAGAATACAACAGTTGCATCAACTAGAAAGACAGACAGATGCATATGAAAATGAAAGTCAAGTTTTGCATAATTTTTGGTGCAAGCAAATTGTAAGGATGCAAATTTCTATCGATCTATGAAAAGCACATTACTTTGGGCCAAAGAACAATTAATTAAATTTATGGGGACAGGTGCTTGTTAAATTGCTATACTACAATGATTTCTAATATCTGTGTCGGGAGAAGATGTGATTCTTAATTAAGCCCTCGTTTATTTAGCAGCCAGACAGACTGTTAGGGACAGGGCTCTTCGATTTCATATCGGAACTGTTAGAATTGAAATTCTCCAGAACAGTTATTCGGGAAAGTAGGGGTCAGACTGACTCCGATTTTGGCGTCTATTTATAAAAGGCGGTAAATATATTTCATCCTGATTGGTTAATTGATTACGCTAAATAAGCGGCGTGTTTCCCATACTAATTTCTAGGTTTTACATTGCCCCCATCAAAAAAAATCGAATTAGTCTGCATTTTTCCTCCAAGAGTAAAACTATAAGGGACTCCGAGAGTAAATGTGGAAGAAATTCTCTCGTAAAACATTTATCAAAGGGGCCGGATGTCTGGAAAGTCAACGGACACAATTCTGGCGGTATAGGCGAACAAAGCTTGAAGCATGAGGGGAAATAGCTCCACTGACGTATACAGTGACGTATCCACTGACGTATCCACGTATCTACTGATACAAGTATCTACGTATATACATGCTTACGTATCCACCTACCCACACAAAGTTTGAGAGCTGGAAAGAGGCGAGACAGTAGGGAGGTTGGAGGAGAAAAACAAATAAGCGGAAGGACCGAGAGGAACAACTACCGTGACGTTGGAGTGAACTGGAATGCATAAGTTATGAAGTTATACAAGGCAATGGCTTCGATTGTTCACTCGATTATATGATGAACCAATTCTATCATTTAAACAGATCGGCTATTTATATAAAGATATTTGTGTTTGAAATTCGGTGAAAGAATTATTTAAAAAACAAGCGTATCTTGTTAATGTAATGTGTTATCACAGTTGTTTATGTAATTGATTAAATTGTTGTTTTCATATACGGGGGCTCGTATCATTCTGTTCTATATATCTGCTCAGATCTGTATTTATTCCACCTATAAGTTCCACACTTTATATTAATATTTACTCGATCCGGGCAATAACACCGAGGACGATCCAAATAAAGCGGACATCTTGTAAGAAGGCACAATCCGCCAATTAACCCACCCCCAGAAGGTGGGCTACACAAATATCGAACCAAATATTTTACCCCATTAGTCATTCCTCAAAGATCATGATGACCACTGACTGTCTCTATCTCATTCAACCGATTGATTAACCCCAAAACGTGTGATATAAGAGTGATAGCTCTCAGTCATAATAAATACGTACGAGTGATATAAGAGTATGAGTTCGCAGTCATAATACATATGTACGAGTAATATAAGAGTACAAGTTCTCCCTCGTAATATATAAGTACGAGTGATGTAAGAGTACGAGTTATCAGACATAATAAATACGTAAGAGTGATATAAGAGTACAAGTTCTCATTCATAATAAATTCGAACGAGTGATATAAGAGTGAGAGTCCTCGGTCAACATAAAATAATCAGTAATTGATTTTGCTTTAATATCTTTATGAGAATTTAAATTTAGTTGAGATCTACAAGGCATTGCTTAATAGCTAGTCTAATGTTTGTTCCCTTTTTTCATGTTCATACTTGCATTGTAGGTTCAGGTCAATCCGATTTTGGTCTAGTCTGTAAAGATGCAAAACCCCGTTTCCAACTTTTTATACAATCTTGTTCCAAGATGGCTTTTTATTCTGTAAGTGGAGCGCAATCAAAAACGGACTCTTAATTTCGGTTATCAAAGTCATGTTTAGACCTATTTACGGTCTATATGAAGTCACACCCATTGAATCCATTAAGCAGTTTTACCGTCTGGAATGTGTTGATAACATTTTTTAAAACAAACTTTACTTCGAGGAATGTAATAAGCATTTTCTAGTCCGTAGTACTTGGTCGGCTTGTTTATGTGCTATACCCATGAGTCAAAGTTTTAAGACTTTCATATTTTTGAGTTAGTAAATACTATCATTTACTTCTTTATAATATTTGTTCATAATACCGAGAATACCACTGGGTGAAGAATGAAAATATTACGACATATGGTTAATAGTGGACAAATTAAAACTTTAATAACAGATAATCAAGAGAATAATAAAAATATTAATTATAAATGGTTGCAGTTATACCAATAAAAATATTAATTATAGATGGTTACAGTTATACCAATAAAAACTGATTATGACTAAGGTGTAAAATTATGGTGCTTAATAGGGGATTTTATGTTAATTCACATCAATAAAATAAGAATAAGACGGCAAAACAGCTGAAACTCCTTTATCAGTATTTTGCCAACTTAGATTTCTCAAAGAAGGTTTCACTTTGTTACTTTCCTGTCTATATCTACCCTGCTGCGGACACATATACACACTTTCTGCTCACATGTAAGTTTAATAATTGTTTTAGACATTTGAACATTTCCATGTACCTATATATATATATATACTGACATGTTATCCAACTGTAAGGTATATAGATGGTATCGAGATATTGTGGTACGTTATGCTTGTGATTAAGTCGTTTTGTTTCTATCCAAAAATGTCAGCTGTGTCTTATTAGGAACGTACTTGATGCTCTTGTTTAATGTGTTAATATTTTTGTCCTTCCATTTTGGAGGCAGCATGCCTTTATATTGGTCTATACTGGTATATGGGTGCAATATATGCACAATAGAAACTTCCTTCAAGGCAGGAACCCTCGTGGCCGAGTGGCTGAATGCGTTGACATTTACGGATCTAATTACACATATCACCTCCGTGTGAGTTCCATTGTTTTCCTGACCAACGTGGGTATCTGGGACAAAAAGGTACCTATCTACATCCCGTGGATGGGTGGTTTTTCCCTGTTGTTACGTGTCTATGCTCTTAAAAAAAGTAACAGAAAAGAGTGACAACAAGCTTTGTAAAAGTTAACAAATAATTTACTTCCCTAGATTACAGAGTGAAAAATGAGGGAAAATAATTTAGGATATTGCGAATTAAATCCAAATTATAATCCAAGAATTAAAAACACACGTCCTATAATAAAAAGTCCTGAATGAAACTGAGACCCGAAATTGAAGGCGATGACGTGTCTGTTATGGTCAGTGGAGTGTTGATATGTCAACAGTCTCTTGTTGAATCACATAAATATTATTCCAGGTTTGAATTCAGTATAAATTCCAATGAATGTCTTTATCCAATAATTTTGTCAGAGCACTTTTGTATTTCCAGAGAAAATAATTACTTGAATTCAATAATTTGAAGAAAATAAAATTCAGTCCAAACTGGGCACAACATAATACAACTCAAAGTGCTAGATGTTAAAACACAACTGGTAAAATCTTCACAATCACAAGATAATATAGTTCTCTGCTTGACCTCACGTCACATTAGCATTTTCTAAAAACAGCCATTTTACCTAATGGAAATTAACCTTCTAGAATGGTCTAATGAGCCTTCTTTACTTACAACACAATAACCTATAACATTCAGGTGGGAGTCTCCAATACCCTGATCCTGATCAACCTATTTACCACTTCTTGTTTACCTGAATAATAATTCGGTTAATAAGCTCATACACATAGAGTATAATGAAGCTTTTTTTAGCTGTTTACATAAATGAAATTTTTTTAAAAAACAAGATCAATTAGGTCAAGCAGAAATTAACTCAATTTTGGACAACGTCAAATCCAGCAAACAATGTTACATTAACAATAGCATGTAATGAAATTAAATTGTTTTATAAAATTAGCTAACAGACAAATAATTTAAATTAAATATGCATAACAATGGTTTCCTGTGTTCTTCCTTAATCAGATATACTGGCTCACCGTGTATAACCTAGCATGTACTAAAACTGTCTTTCAACTCAACAACAGCAACTTTCTAGGCGGTTGTCGTGCACATTAATTCCTTTTAACATGCATTCACATCGCACCTGTTCTACCGGGGTTTGATCAGCGTCTTCATGAACGATTTTGTCCAAACTACATATTTTATATGTTCATTGGGTTTCTTGGATACGTGTTCTTCTCAGTTAGAACTAAGTTTTTAGTAGGAACACTTCGAAGGTAAATATGGCTGATAACTTGGTCACATACACTGTATACAACATATATAGCACAACTCCTACCTACATGAGAAGGCTTGTTTTTATTGGGGATATAATGTCACAAAATTCATCGTTGATGAAGCACATAGTAATTATATGGATATACACCGCGTGATTTTATAGTTCCACGGCCAAGTTTTAGAATCCATTCTCTCCCCCCCCCCCTCTCTCTCTCTCTCTCTCTCTCTCTCTCTCTCTCTCTCTCTCTCTCCAGCTATACACTAACGAAATAAAATATTGTACAAGTGTGATAATCGTATTGTTCATTGCACATATGATTAAATATCACATAGATACCGGTTGCATAACTGGTCTATCATCAGCATTTTGAAAGAAAGTACGAGTTTGTGACATTTTCTATAGAAACAAATCTTTCATTTTTTTGTTTGCGAAATTTTTGCAGTGTTTATAACTCATACAGAGAGGAAAATGGCAAATCTCAAAAAACTTTACGAATGTCCAATTTTTTTGCTCATTTATGCGTCATCTCAGGGACGGGGAACATGTTGCATGTATATTTCGGACCATAACTATATAGATTAATACATGTAGGGAAAGTGTCCCAATTGTATCCACACAGCATTCTACAGGGAAAGTGTTGCATGAAACACAATCGTATATACTGAATGGCTATATCTGTACTTAGGAGATTTTGTTCCCGTTTTACGCATGTTACCTGTGGGGTATGATTCATCCCTATTACCTATAAGGTATGGGTCATCGGTATTTATATTTGCAAAGTTTTAATTGATTGTTGTCAACTAATGTGCAGTACAGTTGATTTCATATCTACAGAATTAGCTAATTATGACTATTTAATATCGTAAATGTAAAATTGTAGCGTTAATTGGACCGTAAATTCTTTTCCTAAATACAATATAAATATACAACATTTTTTCTTAATCAGATATTAAAGAGTCTTCTATAATTAGTTTAATAGACGGGTCACCTATGAATTCCCAAACCGCTCGATATGCACAAAAGGACTCTGATCCCGTGGCCAAGGAACAAACCTTTCGCTTTCGTCCTTGACGTGTAGGTTGTTCAAATATAAATACTTAATGCGCTTTCGATCCCGTGTAGCACCGCATAGAACGTATATCTACACTTACTATTAAAACAACTCTCCTACTCAAGGTTCCCCCAACAGCCCGTGTCAAAGTCATTCCGACTGAATCGCAACAAATGAACAAACACATCTTGATTGCCATCTACACGACCGTTTGTCCGTCACTACTGGTGTTGGGTTGTACGTGTTGGTGTTTATCTGTACTGACTAGTATTTGTCTGCAAGCGTCGGTGTTCATCTGCAAGGTGTGAAGGTTCGAGTGTTTGTTGTGTTTTCCTTTCTAAACATCTATTTGTCTATCTATTTTGGGTTGTAATCAGTGTATTGTCCCCTCTCTTTTTCTCGTCCACTTTTGGCTAATATGGGCATCTTCCTTTTTCTGGACCAATAACCGTACTTTGTGCCCACAAATCAGAATTTGCACAATTTGGGTCGCTATGAGTACAAAGTACCCATAATGCTATGCCACATATTTAACTACTACGGAATCAATTATTTTGAGTCTACAAATGCAGTAAATAAAGCAAGAAAAACGCTTTAATAAAGTGATACATGTACTATTGTTTGCTAGCAAAATTCTTTTTATCAGCAATTCTAAACTTTATCCAAGCAATAAATGAATGAAATTCCACCTTCCCTTATTTCAACATTTCTTAAAACTTAATCGTTCTAGTATTACCCTACATGGCGGAAAATGGTTGAAAGGTCATCTGAAGAGAAGATAGCATAGATTGCAGGCCAAAAGTTTTGTTAAATATTCTTTGACATGAATTCTTCTCCTGATATGTAAAACCTATCGATCGGCGGAGACCCAAATAACACCACAGCATTCTTCAAATGTTATATAACGTGTCTGATCAAGGTGTGAACTTGGAATATAACACGCAGTGTTTGTTGGCTTTATTTTTAATTTTGAATGGAATAATGGTCCTACTGTGAGTGTCCACAATTCCTGAAGGTCTACACAAAGGTTAAATTTAAATCATGCCTACTTAACAGAAAACAATTAAAGAAATGTCGATGCACTGTTTTTCAAGTTTATGGTGGAAACAAACAATGCAAAATCTGTGTGTGTGTGTGTGTGTGTGTGTGAGAGAGAGAGAGAGAGATGTAAAATGAAAGTTAAATTTTACTGGGAGAGGCATGGGAACTCAACTCTGTGTGTGTGTGTGTGTGTGTGTGTGTGTGTGTGTGTGTCGTAAACTGTAAAACCTAAGATTAATATTAACATACCTTATCAGCTGTACCTCAGAAACCATCAGCGACACATATGAAGCAATTTTTATTTAACTTAAAATTTGATAGCGTATAATTTTATAATAGGTGTAAGTAGAGGTCCACCTAGAACAACTATGCAGTATATTACATACTAAATTGTTTGTTAGAAACTTAAGTCGTCACAAAAAGGATATTCCTTCAATATATTTGGTTTATAATACTGTACGAGCGTTTGATTGCGGGAAGAACCTAAAAGGATAATAGAATAAAAGCCTAACAATAGAGTGGAGACTAAAAATAAATTTGACTGGCTAACTCTTTATTGATACATGTTTAAATTAAATTATTATTAAAAGCAAATGTAAAGCCCTTAACTTATATACAGTCATCAAAGAATTTGTCAAAGTACGTTCACAGACTATAATCCTCGAAATCTTAAATGTGTTTTTCATTGAAATAAGTCTTTCTTAAAAAAAGAACAATCAAAACCATGACAAATAAATGATGTTCCCAATTAGTTAGGTATGTTACAAAGTAAATCTAAACCCAAGGTTTTGCTTAAACTAGGAAGTTTATTTATCCTAAGGGAATTTCAGTCTGGAGATAGTTTGAAATGGTAGTATTTGTTGGATTTTAAGTTTTTGTATTTTTATATAAAAAAGCAAGGATCTTTACGAGTATTCAATTACGACATCTTAAACTCAAACGTAACCTGAAGATTTTGTAATATCGGAGGATCGTTCGAAAATCATATCATAGTGACTCAGAGAAAGAGAATGGTGTCCCGGAAGTAATATTGTTGCACATTTTATCCTAGATTCTTGGAATAGTGTTAGTCAAAGATAGATATTTCCCTTCCTGGAATACTCGGCGAGTAAACACTTGTGTCATGCCTTAATGTAACACCTATATAGAGGTAATTCAGTATTAAGACAGCCAAATTGCCAAGTGATGAACGATTTGAAAATGTAGAGTAGATGACCGTGAATAAAAATGAATAGTAAATTCCATGGATTATACACCTCGAGAATGGGATCGCCTGTATACATTTGGCAAATCTTATGGATGATCAAGGTAAGATTACTATTTATGTACAACTTGACACAGTTTGAATATACACTACTTAGTTTACACAGCTTCAGTGTTCTGAGATCCCTTATTTTATTCTAATTGTATCATTATTTAATGATAATGGATGCACGAGAACGAGGCAGAAATCCGAGGACGTAGGTGATGGAATAAATAGCATTGCACGATATTAACATGCAACACATCGACAGTGGTCTCCCTTTTCGGTGGTTTATGGTTATGTGTGCATGCATGTTAGGTAATAGGCTTTCATTTTGATTTCTACATGGAACAACTCATGTTATCTCTTAGCTTAGATTTTGAAGAGTGATAAAGTACCAATATTGCCCAAAACTTTCATAACGTGCTGAAGTTGTATCTCAACATGATTTGTACAACTTTTCAAAGTCATTTAATATTGGGGTTTGTCCTGAAATATCCTTACATTTTTTCAATAGTGAAATAGTATAAATTGCGTTCTGACAACTTTCCATTGCAAGGATTGTTCAAGTTCATTCTAAGGAAATCATATTACACTTCAGACTGCATGTTTATACGTATTGGCTGTTAAGCATTGTCTGTCAATATACACCCATTTAGACTCATCGTCTATATTTGGTATATGTCCCTATCACTTTGTGATTTGTCGCTTGCAAAGTGAATTGCACTCCTTCTGAAGGTGTTCTGTATATAACATGGGCGCCGCAGGGTCGCAGGGCTTGATCGATTTCACGTGCGGCAAAAACAATCGCCGCTACTCTCCATCAGAAACAGTATTAAAAGAAAGAAATGCTCCCTTCAAATATGGAGAAATATCTTAAAAGTTCGTGAAAAGTCGATTAGGAATATTCGAGTCAAATCTTCGATTCATAACTTCCCGGATACAAAAATAGAAACCAGCAAATATTGATGTTGTGTATCTTTTATCTAGCAATTAGCAATTAGTCCAGTGGCTTGACTAATTGCTAAATGGTAATTAAAAATATATCAAATCAGTTGCAGCTTTCTGCATAAAACCGTATTATTGTGGGTACGAGAGAGAGCGAGAACGAGAGAACATACATACATACATACATACATACGTACGTACGTACATACATACATACATACATACATACATACATACATACATACGTACATACATACGTACATACATACATACATACATACATACATACATACATACATACATACATACATACATACATACATACATACATACGTACATACATACGTACGTACGTACGTACATACATACATACATACATACATACATACATACATACATACATACGTACATACATACATACATACATACATACATACATACATACATACATACATACATACATACATACATACGTACATACATACATACATACTCATCATTAATTCATTCACGGATTAATTAAAAACAAAGACATAGAGAACAGATTTTTAGTATCATTGAAATTAAATGTCTAAGCAAAATTAAATAAAATGAAAACTTTCTTTAATCACACCTTTAGATTTTACTTTATAAGCAGATATATACATTTTTGCATAACTGAAACCCTGCAAAAATAATGTTAGTTAATATGCATCATCTTTACTAAATCTGATACTGCATTCAAACATCAAACTTTCTCGTTCAAATAGCATCGAGACATAACCATTTCAAAATATGTTTACAATTGCTGTAATGAATTTCTTCTTGGCAGAAAGAAAATGTATAAGTTTTTAAACATTCAAGGGAGAGTGCTGATGCAATAACGAAATCCCTAAATATTTGCATGAAGATTTGTTTCTTCACATTATCGTCTCTGAATTGATTCACGTCATATTTCCGAACTGATCAAAAGACAAACTTTCCTGCATATACCTATTTTTGATTTGAAAGACTAGATACACAACAGATGAGTCTGTTTACAAACATTTTCAAAGATATGTTTCTAGACAATTAAATCTACTTACAAAATTTGTCGAAAAATGGTTTCTATCGAGTTGAATGTGGTTATAATATTTGTCAAAGACATGTATCTAGACAGCTAAGACTCATTAAAACGTTTCACAAAGACGTCTGAGTCAGATTACAAAATTTATCAAAGATATTTGTCGTGACAGATGAGTCTGGTTACAAACTTTGTCAAAGACAGATCTATTTTTCTGTTCTTTACACTTCAAGGTCAAGCAATTTTTTTACCCAAACGTTCAGAATTAAACAACACAGCAATTTGAACACAGCAAACAGGATCCAAAGAAGCAAGATTTAGCTGAAGAAAGTTGCACATAGGAAATGGTTCCATAGCAACAAACATACAAATGTGTCGTTTATATCTCACTGTATTTATTCATGTCAATAACGCACTCAAATTCGATCGTATTAGACCCAGATCTACCCTTGCAGATTGCATCTAGAGATCCAGGTCAAGATTATTCATTTGAAATGACAGAAAGAAAAACAGCGTAGATCTTTCTCTGCCGGCACATTATGCTGCAAGTAATACTTCTCTGTGCTGTTAGCAATTAGTGAGCTATACAATGCAACTACGGTTATGAAAAACAATATCAGAAATCAACGGTACTGTGAGTACTTTTCTCTTCTTTGTTGTTTCGTTTCTTCCTGTGAGACAACTACTTCAGATGGTTCGCATCCAAATTAGATTTCTAAAATCACGAACCAATGCACAAGTATTTATCCTTTTCTTCTTCAGTCTTTAATTGCAAAACATTTCAACAACCACAGCACATAATGTGATGCAAAAACAACATATATTGTATAAGTACACAATGTGCACTGTTTCTTAAATTTATCTCTCTCTCTCTCTCTCAAACAAACAATATAAAAAACAACAGATATTGCATAAGCACACAATGTGCTCTGTTTCATAAGTCTCTCTCTCTCTCTCTCTCTCTCTCTCTCCGTAAAACAATAAATATATTACATCACTTAATATAATTTCACTGACTTCAATATACAGTCTAATAACATAGTTTGAGCAGTAGTTAAATGTGTTGAAGGTTGAAGGTTGAACGCAAGGTTCAAGCTCTGTCGTACATTTTCTTGGTTTTACGTAACACTACAATTAACCAAACTTGTACTGGTAATTTGAAACAAAGAAGGTGATGTTGGTAACATAGTCCTTATGGCTCGATGAATAGTCTTCACTTAGGCATACCATCATTATCCAAGAGGGGAGACAAATGCACTTGTATTCTGTAAATTTTAGATAATTAGCATCTTATATAGAGCCAGCTTGCTCGGTTCCCTCTAGTCCAGGGGTCTCAAACACGGGGCCCGCCAAGCCGTATTATGTTACCCGTAATATGATTGGCGTCACAAGGTGTCATGAGAGGTAACAAAGATGGTACGTCCCTTGGACCACCGAAAATGTCCTCATGCGGCCCTCTGGATGGTTTGAGTTTGAGACCCCTGCTCTAGTCCTACCCTACATGTAACTACAGTGTTCTTGGACTAAATATGGCCAAAGAATGTCCCTAAAGCAGTAAAAAAAATTGTACCAATAACTGCCACTAATAGAAACATGCCATTCCTCTAATGTTGCACATGGTTTGACTTTTATAAATCGAGAATGACTTAAGCTTGCCGAATCGACAACTCTTCTCAAAGGATAGTGAGATTAATTACAAAATTTTTGCTTCGTTTTATAAATATTAAACCATTTGTTCATTATCATCACTAGTGATATAACGTTTCATTAAATCCAATAACGCCTATAGTGTAACTTTGGATAACGCTGTATTATCAGGCCATCTTCGGTAACTTTGTTTATACTGTTGGTGTAAATTCTCTAAACGAAGAAAAACGAACGAAAAGTCACTCGTTGGCATATCTGCGAAGAAGTCCTCTTCGGTTAAACAATCACTATGTCCAGAAATAGAATAGCAAATTGTGTCTACTGGTATCGGTAAATCGACACAGGAAGAAGTTCATTAAAATAATGACAATAACAAACGCCACAAAAACAGAAAACACGGCAAAGCAAAATATCGTTAAAAGCAACCAAGAAGTATGTATTTCGTCAAACGCATATTTCTACGCTTTCCTATGTTCGTCAGACACATATTTCTACGCTTACCCGTGTTGACCTCACCTCCCAATTTCTAACTTCTTGGCTAGGTCTCTGAGAATAAGGTTCTGACATAGTAGCTTCTTGCCATCGTAAATGTTCAGTATGGGAAAATATAATATCCTCTGTACTCCCTTGTAAGACGAGTCCAACTGCAGACTACACAGACTCGTATTGCGCAGGCAGATCTGGTTCTATTATGTTTGTTATGAGTAACCAGCAGAACAAAAAACATCGAATCTGATCTACTGGCGCATTACGTGATATCAGATCAAAGTCTGTGATGTTTGCAGATTTACTCGACTTTAAGCATGTATATAATATATATGTCGAAACTTATTTTCCCTGGAGAAATATTTACACCAGGTAGCGCGCTTTGTCATCTAAAACTATAGAAGTGAGACTGACGGACGGACAGACAGGGCAGATCGCAATATTCAAAACGTTTTTAAAAAGCGTGGGAATTGTAACTGTATTTACGATTACTTGAGAAACAATTAACACAAAACAGCAATAACTGAAGCATTAGTAATAATAACACTGGACAACAAATTTTTACAAAAGTCATGTTACTGAAATAAAATTAGTCAATTCTTATCAATTTTTATGTGCTGAACACGAATATGACAGTCAAATTGCAAAATTGGCTCTAGTTTTTTTGTAATCTGCAAGAAATTAATGTTTACATAACGAAATGCATTCCAATAGTAAAAGGTCAACTGTAATAGCCTACCTATAAAAAATCAAGTCATTGACTACATCTTAGATTTCTTCACCTGTCTCTTGTACAGCTGTTCGGGAGCATCTCTGAGGAGTGTCCAGCAGTAGTCAGCCAGCATTGTAGTGGACCATTTTCCCTGGTATCTTTGTTCCATTGTTGCGATATCTTGATGAAAACGTTCGCCGTGTTCATCACTAACAATACCACAGTTGCTAGGAAAGAAATCCAAATGGGAATGAAGGAAGTGAATCTTTAGAGACATATTGCAGCCAAGTTTCTTATACTTCATCAACATGTCTTCTACTAGTTCCTTATAGTTTTCTGCCCTAACATTTCCCAGGAAGTTTGTAGAAACTAGGCGAAAAGCATTCCATGCTTGTTTCGCGTCACCTTCCAGCAAGTTGTTGAACCGGTCATCTTTGAAAAGCTCTCGAATCTGAGGACCCACAAAAACTCCCTCTTTAATCTTTGCTTCGCTGAGTCGAGGGAATATTTCATGCAGGTATCGGAATGCTGGCAAAGTCCTGTCAAGGGCTTTCACGAAGTTCTTCATCAAACCTAGTTTGATGTGAAGGGGTGGTAGCAAGATTTTCTGAGCCTCAACCAGAGCTGGGTGTTGGATATTCTTCTCTCCAATGGCTACATTCTGCCTGTGAGTCCATTCCTTCCTCATGTAGTGCATTTCCCTTGCTCGGCTATCCCACTCGCATAAGAAACACATGTATTTTGTATATCCTTGCTGCAGTCCCATTAAAAGGGCAACTACCTTCAAATCACCACAGAGGTGCCAGCTGTACTTGTTATACTCAATGGAATTCAGTAGCTGCCTTAAGTTATCGTATGTCTCTTTCATGTGGACAGCATACGCTACTGGAATAGATGGAAGAATGTTTCCATTGTGCAAAAGCACAGCCTTGAGACTCAGTTTCGAAGAGTCCACAAATAGTCTCCATTCTTGTGGGTCATGAGTGATTTTTAAAGCATTCATGAGGCCCTCAATATCGGAACAGAATATCAGATTACTTTCCTTTCTGAAGAAAGGCTCCAATTGCTGGTGGCGCTTTCGATATGCAGTAATTGTGACATCTTCTTCTAGAAGATTCCATTGTTGGAGTCTTGATCCTAGCAATTCTGCCTTGTTCTTTGATAAGTCCAAATCACGAATCAGGTCATTTAGTTCTTCCTGTGTTATTCTGTGTGGGGTTGATGATGCACCACAGTGAAAATCTGGATCACTGCATGCTGATGGACCAGGAGAAGAACAGGTCGACTCACCTTTGTCTTCGTCAGATGAATCAAGAGAATATTCTGCTGGAGGTTCTGGAATAGGAAGTCCCTCACCATGTGGAACTGGTCTCAATGCAGACGGAATGTTTGGGTAGACTATTCTCGACTTCTTTCGCTTCGTTATTCCGCCGGAAAGAGGAGGAACCAAGCAGAAGTAACAGTCATTTAGGTGGTTGCTTGGCTCTCTCCACACCATTGGGACTGCAAACGGCATTGATGACCTTTTGCAATTCAACCACTGTGAAAGCTGTGTTGTACATGTAGCACAGCATATATGCGGAGCCCAAGGCTTGTCATGGTCACCAACCTTGCATCCGAAGTAAAGATGATATGCCTTCTTCACTTGAGAATTGATACTTTTCTTCTGGTTGGCAAATGTCACTTCCCCACAAATATAGCAAAAATTGTCCGCGGTATTAACACACTTTCGAGGCATTACTGTTCTTTATTGTACGTAAATGGATAAAATAATAAGTTTTATGTAACAGTAGCTTGAACTGTCTCGCACAACGTCTAAAATATTTTAAATGCTGAACCTATCTGATTGGGCTTTATATAGTACACTGCTTACGTCAGCTTCAGCAGCCGCCTGGCATTAGTATAATAGGCCTACACATGTATAGTACACTGCTGACGTCAACTTACTTCAGCAGCCGCATGGCATTAGTATTGCATTGCATCAGAAAATGATGCAATCAACTGTGGATGATGTGAGCATGATGGTATTATGCAATGTTACATCATTATTCCGGATGTTGCTGCAGTCCTACTGGAGAAATTTACACAGTGAAACATAGAAAATGAGGTATATGAATATCTTCAAAACGAGAGCCAATACAAATTTTTCACGGTTATATTCGTGTTCGGCACACCAAAATACTACAGATTAGGGCCTTTTCAAGTCAGTAATGATTTCACTGTTGACCAGTGTAATAATAATAATAATAATAATATAATCAACATTAGTTACCGAAAAGACTGATTAGCTTGATGAATTCAAAAGATGGAGACCTAATTGATCGCCCGCCCTCTTTCTCTCTCTCTCTCTCTCTCTCTCTCTCTCTCGCTATTGGCATGTTTTTAATAATAATAATAATAATAATAATAATCAGAGTGCTCGAAATATTGATTCCCTGACTCCTTCTTTTAGTTCCTTCAGTATCTTAAGTGAGTTGCCCATCGGGTTTCTCCAGTTTTGTAAAATAAAAATACCACCATGTTGATTAATTTTGCCTTGCTAAAATTTCATCAATGAAATGTATCATGTTTATTCCAGATTTGTTGAAAGACACTGACAAATTAAAAATAGTCAGGTCCCAGATGGGATCATTTCGCAGGTCACTCCCTCTTAAGACGATTATCTCCGAAGACAGAAAGAAATTCGTTTCTTAGGAGCTGCCGCGTTACTAAAGAAGACTTTGTAGGTTATGTGAATATGACCGTATTCTCTACATTGTAGTTTGGTGTTATTGTTTTTTGTTTACTTTGAACTCAGTAAATAATAATAGGCACAAGCGACTTTGCTTTGTTATGTTTCGAAGATTAAATAGTCCATCATATTTATTGGTAAAATTTCATATTTAAAAATATTGGTAGTACAAATTATATAGCGAATAACAGTCCTTTCAAATACACTGGATCCAGCAAAGGGCTGTTAAGATCGTGGTACAAATCTGACTAAGAATAGCGCAAAACTAGTGTTTACTATCCTAAGCACTTTCGATTTTTATATAGTCTTTGTGAAAGGAAAACTTACAAACAGCGACATACAGTAAATACAAGAGAAAACGTTGAGTTTACAACCCGTGTAGTTCGCTCATATTAACACGAAACTGTTAATCCGACCTTTTCAAATAATTGACCATGGCCAAATTTCCTTGCGGCACTGCATAAATTATCTTTCCGATAGGAGTCCGCCGATATATCCCAAATGACCTATCACTGAATATTACACCAACATGAATGTTTTAAGGCTCACTTACGTAGCCATTAATGTCAAACATATTGTAAATAACCTCAGTATTTTGGGGTTGTTTATGTTCGACAACAGCCATTACTAATTTCTTCTTATGTTCCGCTTCCACATCCTGGTTTACTATTTAGTAAAACAAATACTGTTCATTAGTAAGTGTAGATGCCATTCTTATACAATTCCCTTTCTTTTATGAATCGATCTAGTTCACTGCGATCTGATTGGATATAAACCGTCATGTGACATTGTTTTGGATTTTTTTACACATCAGTAAACCCTTTGTTTGCCTTGTTTCCAGGACATATTATGTGAAACTATATGTATAAGACATATTACACTGTAACAAAAAACATGCCTCCCCCTCCCGACCATCCATGATTTCCGATCAAAATTTACAACATCCTCATAAAAGTCGTCAATTGGAAATTAATATAATATAATCGCAGTTATTCGTGCACTTCAACACTCACCCCTTTTGCCAAAGAAAACATATGGCATGCTTTGCAACCCAATCTTTAGAAATTGCATTTCGCTTCGACAGTATATTCAAACAGCTGTTATTAACGGTCAGGGTCATTTGACGAGCAAGGGATCTCACTAAAATGGGTACAAGTTTGCTTTCGAAAGATTGAAATGTATAAAAATCAAGAATAAAGAATGCTAAACCATCACATGCATACGCAAGCGTAATGTTGAAAGAAATAAAACGTTGGTTTAGTCACGAACACCACCTCACTGCCACAAAGTTAAACATAATCGTATCAAGTTCCTTAGATCACTGGCATGTCGCGCATCGACACATCGACACACCACCCAATAACAGTAAGCTTAGCGAAGATGTGGATACATATTCTGGAGAAGGGCACGGGCTAATTAAAGAAAAATTCAAGCTAGCTCAAAACAGCATGCATTGTTGACGACAATCTTTGATATGATGATAAAAAGGAAGAAAATTGGAATTATACGGATCATGTAAATTGTTACACATTGATAAAACCCAGTCATGGTCCTTTAATCCTATAATAAATACCACAATTACTTGTTTAATTACTTTGCTATATCGTTACAGCTAGAATATTCATTTTAATTTTCTAATTATCATATAATTCAATTTGTGTAACGCTCATTGCTTGCATCAGATATGGAAGGATATTTATTCAACGTTAGACAGTTCATTTCTTTTGCAGAATGTTATATAGTTTGGGTTTTTTTACCCGTAAGCTTGGCAAAATTTATTCCTGTTCGAAAATCATTCCCATTTTAAGCAATTTATCAATATGATTTGACTGTGTGTTTGAAAACACATAATATCTAGTTGGTCTCATTAATAAATATGTATGATGCAATCGAAATGAAACGGCG
Source organism: Sinohyriopsis cumingii (assembly GCA_028554795.2). Taxonomy (NCBI): domain Eukaryota; kingdom Metazoa; phylum Mollusca; class Bivalvia; order Unionida; family Unionidae; genus Sinohyriopsis; species Sinohyriopsis cumingii. Next base: position 5,318,906 of record CM068835.1, read on the forward strand.
ATTTAAGGCCTCCTGCTACATTATTTACATGACCTAAGATCTACCGTTTCCTAATGCTGATATCAACCTTAGATCTGCACAGCGTCGATCATTGGGTTGTGTAAAGATCTTAAGTTTATTTTTGGAGCTAAACACACAGTCGCCTTTTGCCGTAAGATCAACGTGAACGGTGCGATTTGACGTGTAGAAGGTACCGCTGGTAACGTTGAATTGTCAACATTGACTTTGTGGATGCCTGTGCTAACCTCTTGACTGACTACAGAATCACGTTTGCTATTTTTCTGCAGTCGGGACCGACATCAACGCTGTCGTTTCCCGCATATATCAAAGGCACACACCTACCTAGTGCAATGTAGGTGGTGATAACACTTTACATGAAAAATAAGTACCCAATATAGTCTTACTGCACCAAAATATGTTCCTGACGTGTCTTAAATGTAAATCGAGAAAATAGTAGGACCAAAGTAAGATCATATTTGACACCTCAGGCACGACGGAAGTTTTTTTGCGGTTAAACGGTCATCAGGAACCTACTGAATAATGTTGGCTTCTTTATGCAGAAGATACTCCTCATATTTCACGTGCATATAACAGTTTGTAGTCATGCAGGGTCCGGATTCAAAATGTTGACACTGGTTTGCAGATTTTCCAACAAACCTTTCGTACATTGTACTTGATTTATTACTTTTCATTGGAACACTAGAAGTTTCTCAACCAATACGATGTCAACATGCATTTTCTGACAAAACTATGTTGTTGGAGACCGCAGGTGGTGGAATGAGGGTCCTTGATGCGTATGTGAAACATGCATAATAAAACTTGTTGTATTGTTAAATCATAATGTCTTATCATGAAATGAAGGTCATCCTTAGTGAAAATCTGCTGCAGAAAATAAAAGACTAGAAACAACAATTGTGGGGTGACACTGGAACTTTTTCCAACACAATTAACTTTGAAATGTCCTCATGTGGTTGACCCAAACACAAGTCGCTCTGCTTAATGCGGCCTAGCAATAACACCCCTGTGACATTAAAGTCATCCAAGTCAGAGGTAACACAAATGCAAACGGCCGATGGAATATTTTCATTCCTTGCAGTAGCAGACCCATCGGCTGTAAAAGCTGCGGCGTTAACGCCTGTCGGAACTCATCATGAATGGCGCTAATAAAAGGCTGTTGATGGTGGACCTGAAACATCCATCGACCGTAGACGTGCATGGTTAAGAAAAGAAGGAAAAGGTCTTAGGTTACCAGGATCGAATCGACTAATGCCGTTGGGGGGGGGGGAGGTCTGGAGGTACAACACGCTGAAGGTCACATATCCATTGACCAATCTTTATTTACTCTCGCAGGTAAATAATTAAAGCATTTTCGCGGTGTCTTTAATGCGAAATGAACAGGCATCGATGGTGCCACGAACACACGAACCCGGCATTGTCAACTGGTTTTAACTGAGTTGAATACGTGGTGACACCTCAGCATTGTTTGTATGTTGACTCTTATTGACTTTTGCACCACCAGATGAAGTTGCCAATTATTTAGTGAACGGCATTACACAGAAAACAACCAGTGTTTATTTCAACTATACCCTTGCAAACTCGATAAGACGGCCCTATATACGGTCAACCGGTCTTGATTTCACTTTAAAGTACATTTAATATTATGCAGATGTATATTAATGTTGATAGATGCTACTCAACCCGACGTGGTGCTGATGTAATAATAATAATAATAATAATAATTTTCCATATCTCCAAATCTTTAGAAGCTCTAAGCGCTTTACATTAGACAACACCTACAACATAAGAAACATATGTAATGATATGATTACAAAGAACAAACACCATGAAATTAGAAAACATAAAAACATGCTGAAAATATTTAAGGTAGGAAACATTCTTAGGTCTTTAAGTTTGTTCCTGCGGTCGAAATATGTGAATTTTAAGAGAACTTTTAAATGGGATCACTGTCTTTATGTCTAAGTTCAGTGGGCAATTCATTCCAAGTTGCTGGGCCCTGTTATGTAAAAGAACGTTGTCCATATGACCTCGTTTTTCATAGTGGGAATAATGAATATACGACTGTCAGAAGAGGAGCGTAAGTATCTGGCTGGTGTATACACATGGGTGAGGTCGGATAGCTATGTTCGAGTGGAGTCCGTCATTGAAACGTAGCAAAGATAACAAATTTTGTGTTTGATTCTGGATCAAATAGATAGCCAGTTTAGGATACAGAGCAGCGGGGATGTGTGCTCTGGTCGTAGTTCTCTAAGGATGATCCGAGCAGCTGTGTTTTGAACTTTTTGAAGTTTCTGGAGTAGATACTGAGATCAACCGTACATAATTGAGTTGCAATAGTCCAGTCTTGAAAGTACTAATGAACACACAAGTGTTTTAGTGGCATCAGCTGCAAGATATTTGCGAATGGAGCTGATGTGGATAGGACCAGGTTTGCCACCAATGCGGACTTGTTTGAAAGTACTAGTCTTGTTGTTGCTGACCTAGACCCAAGTGGGCTTGTTATTTTCCAAGGTCAAACTGGAAAATTACAAATGCCTGATGTTAACATTCAACATATTATTGACAATTTGTAAGACGCTCTCGCTAAGAACCTTACTGAAATGACTGAAAACGGTGGAATCAGAGACAGTGTCGTGTCGGTTACTTACATCAAAGAGTATTTTGATGATACTAATACTACAACGAAACAAGATGTGGATGAAAAAAGTCACCAAAGTGCCCGCACCGCCACACGTACTACCTTCATTGTACCGAATTATATGACAAAGAAGAAAAAGAAAAACAATTTAATAGGCAACCTTATCAAATATCAAACCGACATGTTTTCCGTTCTGGTGTAAATGGTTTTGACAGACCTAAACCTCACATTTTAAATATACGCGAGTCCGGATCATACTTGTGTATAGTAACCGGAAGTAAGTGTCGGTGGAGTTGAATGTGAATGTTTATAAATCGTAAGTGGCATCTTTGTTTTGGTTTTGTACCTGCAATATCCCAAATTCAACAGGTCGGACAGTGTTGCTATAAATTCTTACATAACACCATTTTCAGCATCATAAGTCGCTAAAGATGAAATTCAGTTCTAATGACTCAACATTTATCCTGACATGTACTTAACTGTTTTTGGCATTTGAATTTAAGATTCAATTTTTTTTTTGTGCATTATATGTGATGGGTTCTGACTGCTGTGATGAATTTGCGGAATTTACCGACGGCGTGTTACACAAATTGGAAGCAGATATCAATATTGAAAGTGATTTTGTCCCACTTGCTGATCAATATGGGGTCATCCATTTAGCACGTACGCAAAAATCTGGCATAGCGTAACCTCCCCCCCCCCCCCGGTACACATTTGTACCTTTATACACACACCCCACCTGCGTACGTACGCTTGACGCACCCCACCCCAACAATATATATAAAACGGCCTATATTTAATCCACGCAGAAACCATAAAGGATTAATGGTGTAAACTTGTTTAATAAAACAGATAGTCCACCGACGTTGAATGTCTGTCTGCATCAAAGAAAAAAGTTGTGTAACTTTAAACAGTTTGTCTAGTGACCACTAAAATTCAAACGTCGACTGAACCCAGTCGAACAAGACAATTATTATCATGGTCTCCCCTCCCCCCGTTTCCTATGCGTACATACATTATCAGTTGACACCCACCACCATACGCAAGCGTATGCATTTGGGTTTCCCCTCTCAATGCGTACGTACTAAATGGACGGCCCCATCTGCGTCTCAGCGGTGTTACCAGACCCTTGAATACATTCAAATATTATATTGTTAAAGCCCAAATAGAACTAGATAGTTGGGACCATACTAATGTACCAATGCCAACTCGAGGTCAGCTTGCAATCTTTGCATATTCAAACGCCCAAAGGTCGACTGCACCACCGGGTGTAAAAAAAACTGGGATTGCTTCTACCAAGACAAGGTGGAATTTACTACTGTATTCACCCAATTACATTCAGAAGTGAATATTTTACATCAGCATTTACTCAAGTGGGACAAAAAAGGTCTAGAATGTTATTCAGCAAGGATATACTTATCGCGTAAAAGTTATTGGACGACGACAATAACTATCTTTTTATACACCAGGCATAGCTGCAACCAGTATATCCTCTAACGATAAGCTTGATATACCTCCAGAATGTAGAATTGTTGAAAATTTACATATTCTTCAAGCAGAGATATTTTATACTTGTATGACAGGTGTGCCAGCAAAAAGGATAATTAGAAGTGCGTGTGCGTATTAATTACATCTGAGCATGATGAGTCCCGATGGGGTCTGACAGTCGTGCAATTGTTCTACACGATTGTATTATTAATAGAAGATCTATGATATACTCTCAATATTACTGGCATGGAAAAATAAAGCAAGAGCTCCGATATGAAATCACCAAGAGAACCTCGTTGATAGTGAAATACAAACTCATTTTTGGTTACATATGCTTTTTGTGGGCTTAACCTTTAGTCTTCGTGTGACAGGACTCACAAAAACTTCAACCATCGTAGTTGCACCAATCGGAATTCTTGTTATGTCTATATCGATAGTAAGCAGTGTCTCTGGTGGTGCTAGCAAATTAATTTTGATACGGTTACATTCACGAATACGCACTTACTCAGAACTTCGTTCAGCGGCAGAAAGTAGTCTCAACAAAATTTGTAAACGATTCGATGGCTATCGATGATAAAATAATTAGCATGACCGAGTTCTAGACAGAATTGGCGGAAATGGAAAATCAATGTCAACACCGAGTACAGATAAGGATAACAGAAGCTGAGTAAAAGTAAACAAATTTGTCCTAGACTGTTTTTGCCGCTTACTGCTCTGCGTCACTGCATGACTTTGGCTGCTTGCTTGGATCATTTCACATTCATGGGTTATTAATGCTAATAATCAACGGGTTTCACAATATGTGTGGCTTGATTACAAAACTGAGCGAAAGTTAAGGGGGCTAGAGGCAGTGACGTAAATAAAATTGAGAAATGCAAAACCGCCATAATGACGCTACTAAACCAAGGAAGCGATTGTATCGTCTAAAACGGGTTGCTAAGATTTAAGTTCTTTTACTTTACTTCGAGGAATTTAATAAGCAATTTTCAGCACGTAATACTTTATCGGCTTCTTTATTTGCCATACCCTTCAATCAAATTTTGATCATGTTTATAAAATTTAGTTAGTAAAAAATATATTTGATTTCTTTGCAATATGTTTGTTCATGATAATGATAATGCCACTGGATGAAGAATGTACATATCATTACAGATGGCTGCCAGTTTAAAAATGAACTTAGTTCGTTTCTATTTTAACTTTATTATGACGAAAGTGTGACATGATAATGCTTAACATGAGATTATATGTTAATTTGCATCGATAGAAAAGGGGAATATCATTACTCCTGAATATCATTATTTTACCATTTGAGATTTCTCAAAGGTTTTGATTTGATACATTTCATATCAACCTCTACTCCACTGAGAATGGACAAGCAAACTTTCTAAACACATTTAGTTTAATAATTCCTTTAGGCATTTTAACATATTGTATGGACTAAAATTAATTCACTCACTTGTCCTCCAACTGAATTGCAAATAAATGACCTCGAAAAGTTTTTAATTTGGGATCTTTCTTTTCTGATTTTATGTTTGAGGTTCAAGCGTTTTATATGAAATATCCAATTGATGTCAGTTGCGTCGTATTAAGGACAAAACTTGCACTGTTGTTTAACCTGTTGACATTTTTGTTCTTTCAGTTGTAAGCAGATATGTCTCTGTATTATTCTATATTGTCACGCTGGGGCAATATCCTTGTTTGCCGTCAGAAAGGCTTTTAGATCGAACCCGTTGACTTGTACTGGCGATTGATCAACGTGTTCCTAAATAGCTTTTCTTCCGGAACTGGTCCTGAAATTGGATTATTTGGTCCATAAATTACGAACTCCATTGACAGTAAAAGAAAACTATGTCTAAACAGTAGTTTTCATTGGTTTGGGAGGGGATCGGGAAATTTGCAAATGAATGAAAAGAACGGACATTTACAAGGGTCAGCATTTTGGAACTAGGTATGCAGGATTGGGTTGTTAGCAGAACACTGACATCAGTATTTCAGTTGTATTTTTCTATCACAATCCTACAGAGACAGCTTTATTTTCTTTCTCAAATGTCGTAGATGTTTTATATATGAATAGTACAATTGGGATTCTTTAGATATGTGTTTTTAATAACTGGTGGGACGGTAAACAAGTTAAATAGAAAGAAGATATAAATAAACGAAAACCCCATAGCTAAATATAGCTGGTGATTGTTCTGAGTTAGTACTTATATACTACTACATATAAAATATACTCCTATCTGCAAGGGGAAACACTTCTTTTTATCTCAGTATGGCACACACTACGTCGTTTGTGAAACTGATAGCAGTTGCACATATATACCTTGCGCTTCTTCATAGCTCCATAGGTAAGGTTTTGGATCCATTCATTCTCACTATCTCTCTGTCTTTCATACACAGATATACTAACACTGATTCATCAGGTAATTTATTGTGATCGTGTGAGAGTTAAATTGCTTATTACAACGCAAAACATGTTGTTGTAAGCGTATACACAACTTCCCGTTACGTAGCTGGTCTGTCAGCAATCGTTTGATAGAAGTAGGTATTTCTAACATTATCTTTTTGTGAACTTATCCAGCATTTATAACTTATGTAAAGAAGGAAATGAATTTCATGGCAAACTATCGATAAAACTTTTGTTAAAGCCAGGCGTGTCTTCGATGACCGGGATAATTTATCATTACCGTACTATATTTCGGACCATAAATATGTACAAAAAAATGATTCCATTTTAATCAAAGAAAATTATCCAATTTTAATTAGAGGTGGCGACCTACATCCCATCTGTTGTCTGACATAAATAGATTCTACGTTTTGAGCTGTATTAGTAAAGAAACTCCCGTTTGGTTCGACACGTGCAGATGTTAGGCAACCCTGCTGAGAATCAGGTTAGACTTCATAAATTGATGAATGAAATAATAATGTATTTTGGTTTTATTATATCATTGATTCTTTTCGCAAAAAAAATCTATAGGCGTGGAGTTAAAAACAAACGGAAGTGTAAACGAACCGTTTATTTCGGTGTTGATACAGTCTGTACCGTTCTATGAATATTACATTTAAAGTGTGCGCAATCTCTGCCTGCTTTTCAATATCTTAATCGATTGTTGTCAACTACTGTGCATTGCAAGTCATTCTGTGTCTATAGAGTGCAGCTAATTATTGCCTTTTGATATCCGAATTTTAAATTTATAAAGTAAAGTGCACTGTGAATTCTTTTTCTAAATGCCGTATAAAATACACAACGTTCTTTATTAAACATAGATAAAAGAGCATTCGATAATTAATTGACTAGATGGGTCTCGTGAGAATTCCCGGTACCGCTAGGAATCCCAGGTCTAATTATAGACATGAATCATTTTTATATACATACATACATACATATATATATATATATATATATATATATATATATATATATATATATATATATATATATATATATATATATATATATAACCATGCTGAGAATATTTCAGGTAGGAAACATTATTAGGTCTTTAAGTTGGTTCTTGCAGTCGAAATAAGTGAGTTTTGAGAGCCCTCTTGAATGTGATCACTGTGTCTTTGTGTCTAAGTTCACTGGGCAATTCATTCCACGTTGCTGGGCCCTGGTATGCAAAAAAAATGCTGTCCATATGACTTTGTTTTCATAGTGGGAATAATGAGTATACGATTGTCAGAAGAGGAGCGTAAGTATCTTGCTGGTATATACACATGGGTGAGGTCAGATAGGTATGTTGGGCTAGAGTCCGACAGTGAAACGTAGCACAGAAAACAAAGTTTTTGTTTGATTCTGGATCGAATGGATAGCCAGTGTAGGGTACAGAGCAGCGGGCAGGTGTGCTCTGATCGTGGTACTCTAAATATGTTCCGAGCAGCTGTGTTTTGAACGTTTTAAAGTTTCTGGAGTAGATATTGAGATGAACCAGACAGAAATGAGTTACAATAGTCCAGTCTTGAAAGTGCTAATGAACATACAAGTGTTTTAGTGGCGTCAACTGAAAGATATTTGCGAACTGAGCTAATGAGTCTCAGCTCAAGATATACAGCCTTGCATATGTTCATGGCATGTTGGTGCAATGTGAGAGTACTGTCCAGAGTAACACCTAGGTTTCGTACTGATTGTGTGAATTTAATGTTGGTGTTGCTGATATTTATTGTTTGAGGTAAAGGATGTGAATGAGAAAGTCTTTGTGTTGTGATCAGAATGGCCTCAGTTTTATCATCATTCATCTGCAGCTTGTTACATGTCATCCATGATTTCACATCAGAAATGTACCTCTCTATATTTTCACCCAGAGGCTAGTTCCCAGGTACCAGGAGAGAGAGAAAGGGGACCAATGATGGTTACATACTTGACTGAGCCTTTTAATGCCTTATAATGCCAAAAAAAGGTGTAAATATGGTTATACGGCGAGGATCTCAATAGTTTTCAAGTTATGCCTAGTAATTTAATTCGGGCGAGTACAACTATTTACACATACGAAAAAGTAGATCTTATTGCAGCGCTCTCTATTTTAGTTACTTGGATCATGTACTGGAGATAAAGATGAGACATAGTGATTATTTGTTATTTGGTGCATTTTATCTCATGTTGTTTTAATTTACATCATCTCACATTAATTGGGACTTTTTCACAGGATTTGTATGCCGTTCGTCTACAGATCCAACAAAGTACGTACAATACGATGAGGATCAGATTTGTTGTAACAGTACACTTCACAACAAGTTTGATATTGGAGGCAGGATGAGAAATTGCTGTGGTAAGTTTAGTTTGTATGTATATGTATATATATATATATATATATATATATATATATATATATATATATATATATATATATACATAAGTTTATACGTACTTGCAAACTAGTATATATATATATATATATATATATATATATATATATATATATATATATATATATATATATATATATATATATATATATATATATATATATATATGAATGCAGGTATGTAGTGTGTGTCTGTAAACTATTGATTGTTTCGTACATTATATTCTGTTTCGATACTGATGTCGACTAATAAGGTATTTACTTATATATAAATAAAAAATAACAAACGATATGTATTCCTGTAATATCCTATGCTAGTAGTCTCCACACAAATGTTTTAATAATAACTGATTTTGCCGCCACAAAAGGCGTTCATTAGACACTTGGACGTTTTTCCTTGCACAGATAGAAACAACCTCAAGTACGTCATATATTTTTATTGCAAGGGGTATATTTCAAACAACCTCAAGGACGTCATATATTTTTATTGCAAGGGGTATATTTCAAACAACCTCAAGTACGTCATATATTTTTTCTGCAAGGGGTATATTTCAAACAATCTCAAGGACGTCATATATTTTTATTGCAAGGGGTATATTTCAAACAACATCAAGTACGACATATATTTTTATTGCAAGGGGTATATTTCAAAGATATTACTAATTACACTAAGAACAAAATAGTTTCCAAGGCCTTCAGATAAAATCGCTCCGAAATTGAAATTATGAAAGATAAGGGAAAAAATTCAAATAAAAATATATCTGTATTTATCCTAGTTCAAAAATATAAACTTGGATATCATCATCCCAGATGTGTAAAATTAAATTTTAACAGAAGGATTATGACTCGGTTTTGGGAAAAGGGGGTAAGGGGTAGGGTAGGGTATTTCTCTAGAGTAATTGGTTGTATATTTAAATGAAAAGGACCTTTAAAAAAAAAACGTTTTTTTTTCCTTCATTTTAAATGTGGTGTCTGCAGGCAAACTTGACTGTACGATAACAAGTCAAGCACCAATTATGGAACCAAAACTGGAGTTTGATATTCTCAGCCAATTTTTTGTTTTATTAATTATTTCAACAAAGAAAAAATATGTATTCCTATGTATATGCAGGCTCTAAAACATTGAGTTAAAGTTAAATGCCTTCACCTTGCAATTAAAAGAAATGCTTTTGTGCTTCAATTTCCATTATTGTGCCTCATCTATTTACAGGCAACCATTTATTTTATCCTGACAAATGTAAATGTGGCGCAGATAGTCAAATGAAGTCATTATATACAGGTAAATATATTTCTCACATTCGCAGACACATTCACACCAACACGGGTCGCCCCTATTGAAAACGTCGATGCAACAGTGGCATATCCAGAAAATCACTGAAGCCCACTCAAGTAGGCAGATGGGCGTGGGGTTACCAGAACATAATTTTAACCATGTCACTATAAAGAAAAAATACTATAGAAGACGTTCAGTTTCTTTTGCGCTTTTTAATGGGGTGGGGGACTGGAGATCCAGTGGCCAGATTCCTCTGAGTCACAATCGCAAAATGTACGCATAACACAAAGACAGACTGATTGCTACTGAAAAACCAAAGACAGAATGATTGTTACAGAAATACATGATATATTTTACCGTGTGGCTTCTAACTAATTAGGTAAAATCAACAATCAATTTATTTCTCTACAATGCAAAGTTAACATTCAACAAATACGTTCAACAGTGTGAATTAAATTCCAAATAATCCTAAATTTTTTGTCATAAGCCCAAAATTATATAATTTTGCTAATGAATTCCAATGGTTTTGAATGTCCTGATATAACACAATGGTACAATCCTAAATGCCTTTTAATGAATTCAGAATAGTCCAAATTAGTGTGTTATTCCAATAGTCAATGAACACTTTAGTAATTACAATGAATATTGTAAATAAATAACTCTTCTCGAATTGTATATGACCACAACTATAAACTCTCATCGATCACAATTTAATTCACACTTACTGACCCAAAACAGGGATTCATTTTTTCTTTATGAAATCCCAGTTTATATACATTTTCACTTGATCTATATAATACGAGAAGTTGAAAAAAAATCCAACGGAAAAACTAGTCTAATTGTAAACAAGAATGGCCTTGAAATGAGATGCTAAAAAGACAATCTTTTTACAACTTACAACATTGGACGAAAGTTAGCTTTTTAAACATTAGATTTACAAACTTACAATCAGGGACAAAGCTAAGCACACACACACACACACAATATATATATATATATATATATATATATATATATATATATATATATATATATATATATATATATATATATATATATATATATATATATATATATATATATATATATATATAGAGAGAGAGAGAGAGAGAGAGAGAGAGAGAGAGAGAGAGAGCATAGTAATTTTAGCAAGGGATTTTACAACCTAAGATATATCTAATTTCTCGCTTAAATAGGGGATTAAATCTTGATTAAAGCTGTCAGCCATGCTTTTATGTAGAAAGAGCCTTAGCTGATGTGGACTTTTCCTACTTTCCAAGCAGAAAAATTTACTTATGTCTCGATCAAAGAGCAAACAAGTGGGGGGATTCTCTCTGAATTAAGTTTCATGTAGCCGTTTATATTCTACGGACAAAATAAAGAAAAATTGAATAATATTTTATTAATAATTTTCTTCGTGTCTTTCGTATTCGATGGGCTAGACACAGTTCTCGATTTATGATTATAGCAGATGTATAAATGCTGAAGATTAGCCATACCATTTAGAGATGTATTGATCGATGGACAGCAATGAGACAGAAGTATACAACCATTTTTTTACGTGTGAAATCAGTATTGCAAATATAATTATTTTTTCGGACAAATGAAGAAACGAAAATGCGCATTTTGCTTATTTAAAAAAAATATTTGGCTCTGCCGTGTTTTATCAGCTTTAAGGTACAAGCATCCAAACGAAAGAAGTGTGCAATGCAATAACGTGACATTTAATAGATGTGGGTTGTGGTAACTTCCATTTCATCACTTTCGTTATGATAAATGTTAGTTCCTATGATTGACTTTTCTCTCACTGTATAATTTTAAGATTCTTCCCTGGAGTCATGCGTGGTGATTGTCAGTGATCCAAGTCACCAAGACACTACAAAAAGTTTCCCAACTTCATCTAAGGTATGTTCTTAGTGTCAGTAGAAAAATGTCTGAGATAAAAGAAATACGTAATTGGTGCCAGATCTTGAGGTAGAAATTCCTACCGATCTAGAATTTGGTGTCAGTAGCAAATATATCTTTAAGTTATAAGCATCTACCAGGTGAAGAGTTATCACTTTTATATTGACAGTAGCAGGAGGGGTGAGCGGACCAATTGCGGTTACGTGAGCAGAGTTTCAGTCACGCGGCTTTGGCGTGCATGTCTAACAATTTTCGAACACGTGTGTGGGGATGAATCTGTGGTGTTTTCTAACCGCAATCGAGTGAATATTGCTACACGCAGTCCGAGGCCTCCACTCAGAAAAAACAAGCGCATATCAGCAATAAATGACCAATTTATAAGTTACAATATTACTACGACTGGTAAAAATCAATGTGCGTGGCTTCTCATGGAAAAAGTAACGCGATGCGGGCAATATTGTGTGAATGAATTTTGTTGGAAACACGCTGATCGTCGTCGCAATGGCGGTAGTCGTAGTCCGCGCAAACAATGTTGGGTCGGAGTGTATTATGAAAAGCGTGTGGCGATCAAAAACTACGACGGAAAACTCTTTTATAAATCCTCAAAACAGCATACCCATGCGGTTCAATCATGATTTTCTGAATTAGAGATAATAATTTCTGTGTATATAAAATGAAGATCAACAATGACATGTTCATCTTTCATTTTGTCTATATGGCATGTATAACTGAGTATTCTTGCTACATTTTACAAACCATCTTCGAAAATCTGCATGGATATTCTCAGTGTTTTTGCAATTTTCAACGTCCCACATTTTCAGCCTATATAGTAGAACAGTCGAATAGTTTTAGTTGGCAGTGTATAGGTAGGTCAAGATTCCATATACATTTTTTTAAACAAGAATAAAGTAATTTTTTGCTTTTTAGATTGTCTGCTTTGTAGCTTTGAAAAATTTTTCGGTCTTACTCAGGACAATCCCTAGATAAATAGACTCATTAACCTTTTCTAGTATCGTACCTTGATAGTTCTGTTTTCTTCGCGTTCACTTTTAATTTTCAATCTTTGCAATAATTGCTAAATGTATTGATCAAAAAAAAAATCTTGATTTGTTCGCTAAGAGAGCTGTGTCGTCTGCATACAGAAGTAAAATTATCTGGAAATATTTAGTGATTTCATCATCTGCAGTTTTTCGTTTGAGGTTATTGCAGTGTTTCGATTCAAGGCATTTTCAATGTCATTTAGAGGGGAAGAAAACGGTAATTAAGATCTACTGCACCCTAGCGAACTCTTTTCATGCAAAGAGAAAACTGAAAATATTGCCATTGAGATTTGTATGCTTGATTTGGTGTCTCGATACACATTTACCCAGAAAAGCCGTTTTTAAGATTTTAATATTCTTTATGTCTTAAAAGATATGGTCAGTAACGTAATAATCTGATCAAATTCCAATCTTGACTTCAATTAAAAACTATATATCAAAGTAATGATCATTTACTGCATTGCTGATGATTGACGTAAAAAGCTTTTCTAAGCAAATAAGTTATGTCATTAGTCTAAAATTATCTGGTTGCTTAGTGTCTACTGCTTATCATTGGTTTTTATTTTTCCGATAGTCTTTGCATGTGAAATTATTCCTGTGTTGAGTATTAACTGAAAAACGAAATATATATTTCCATACAAATAGATTCAGTAATTTAAGGCATTCATTACATACTCACCTTACTTTGGGGCTTTGAGATTCTTTAGATTTCAATTATCAATGATGACAGATGGCAACACATTATAACAGTCGTTAAATACGAGTATCTTGAGTAGAACTCGGAATTCACTCATTAACACGCGTAATATACAGTGTTGGTGCAGTTTTCTTGCCGACTGTCGAAATAAGTGTCAATTTGTTCTTTACATCATTTTGCGTACTAACGAAGGCTGAATTTAAAAAGTAGGTTCATCGGAATTTTAGAGTGAAATAAAAAATAATATATAATTTGGTTTCGGGAAACACATTAATATTTGCGGTCTTGTCGACTAAAAACACTGATGAGGAACTCTAAGGTAGAATTAATGTGTGTTTTTCTTTAAATTGTTGCATGCTATGTTCTCACTACTTAAAGAAGGAACGTTTTTATATGGTCATGTCCATCCGTCCGTATGTCTGTCTGCCCAATGCAAAATATCTTATTCAATTGGGCTAGAATAATTATATCAAAATATAGACGATCTGATTAGAACTTACGGTTACTGCAACAGTTTTTATTTTTGTTTATAAATAAATGGATAAACCAAAGAGCACGTTGTGGTAAACAAATGAAATATCATAGACTTATTTGTATCTATTTATAGATGCCCTAAAAGATTTTTAGACTAGTATAGCAGTTTACAAATTTTGCTGCATTTTGAAATGTTTCGACTTGCCGTTATGCTCTTATCTATGTCAGGTTCCAATGCAAACAACGTAAACAGTAATCGGCTGTCTGATAACGCGCTGATAGATTTGGCTCTATGTTTTTTTCTTGTGGTTACTCTTAATTTGCTGCATAGATCCAGAACCGCCAGTGCGTTACTCGACGACATATTTGGATGTATTATGTTTCCAGTTAATCCAGACTTCTAAACAAGTATAAACGGTAAATATTTTGAATTGCAGTGTTTCAACTATTTTGCTCATTTATACTCTCAAAGCTTTGTGTCGTTTTATATTTATATAGGAATATCTCTTGAAAGTAACGAAAACTTGAACAATGGGGTAAAATGACCGACAATGCATGGGCGACAGCTGATCGGTGTACATGCTGGCTTCAGTATATATACATATTTAAGTTTTGATCATTCCGTGACGCGGTTTGGCATTAGATAAATGGCATTATGCTTCCGTGTCGTGAGAATAATGTAAATATTCTTTTAGCATGTACTAAACATTTAACGCATTTTTTTATCCCTTATCCCTCTTTTCGTCAACGTTATTCCTTTTACACAGATGCCTGAAATTAATGGGGACAAAAGATGCCGGAATACTGATCAAATGTATTGCAAATATGCAGAAACTTGTTTTGATCCCTCAGAGGAATTCTGTTGCCCGGATGGAGTCTTCAGAGGAATATCAGTGTAAGTAGAAGTTGATTTTACTCAAACTGTGTGTGTGTGTGTGTGTGTGTGTGTGTGTGTGTGCGTGCGTGCGTGAAGCTTTCCAAAATAGATTATGTATAAAAGAGCATTTGTTACAAATGAAAATAATAAAGTGGGTACCTAGTTGGAGCAAAGGATCCTTCGCTGAATTTATATACTTTATTGCTTTCACATAAGAACAAGAGAACAATAGCCAAATCAACAGATGTTGTCATATGGAGGTCTCAGAAACGAGTGTCTGTGTGTACACATTTTTTGGTATGTATCGTGATATGTGTGTGCGTGTATGTGTGCGTGTTTGAGTGATCATTTCCACTTACACCACAACTAAGACCAGAACATATTATTGTTATTATTATTATTATCATTATAGTTGTCCTTCACACGACTTCAACAGCAAGTTCTGTTCTGGCAACGACCACTTTGAGGGCAAAGTATGTCCCGATAAATACAAACATGGTATGTACTGGTACTTAATTAAGCTGACGAAGACTACTAGAAGCTTGTCAATCAACTACATTGACTTGTTGAGCTAACTGATTACCGGATTTTACATTTTAAATACGCTAATGTAATGTTAGATCAATACATATGAGCATACAAGACCGAAAAGAAAAATCTGTCTTTCTCTTTAAGCTTTAAATCGGAGTTAGAATATTATATCCACGCTATCTATCTATCTATCTATCTATCTATCTATCTATCTATTGAGATAGATAGATATTAAGTTTTCGTTTTCTTAAATACTCATTATGGAATGATATTTGATATCTTTAGACATTCCAAATGACCTAAATACCTTTTTCACATTGCCTTCAGTACTTGGAGAATCTTCTTCCATAGCAAAAGATTTTTCACTTCTGAAATAGAGTCGAACGTTCTGACTTGTGTTATCATTCCAGATCCTTTACAATTATTCAATGCAAGGGAAAAACACATCACATTCATCTTTCTTAAAAACAAGGTCATTGATCATCAGATTAACTATCCACCAATTTTAGGAACCTTACCTAAACTTTTGATAAACACCTCACCCTTCATCTTCGACGATTTTCAAAGAAATATAAACTTCTGCATAGTTCACTTTAAGGTTTCGAAGAAAAGCAGTCATGCCCAACTGACCTCACAAAGTTCGTCGATACCTAGATATAGACCCATCCCTAGGATGCTGTATGATGGGCCTAAGGCAGTAAGCGATAACAGCGGGGCCCCAAGAAAACAAAATTGCATTGCGGAGAAGCACGGGGCCCAAGGCGGTTGCCTCATTCGCATTGCCATGGAGCCGGGCCTGCCTAGATAGCAACTATAGATAACCGAAATATAATGGGAGCAATTTATTTAGAATTTTTAAAAATAAAAGCTTTTGATTTAGTAGATCTTAAGATACTGATGAAAAATCTTACGGTATACAATATATCTGACAGTTCGCTTGTGTACTTTGGTTCTTCCCTAACATGAACGTAACATTGTGTTTGTGTGGCCAATGCTACATCTTTGCAACATATGAAAAGTGGAATCCCACAAGGCTCTATTCTTAGCCCATTATTCTTTCTGTTCCTTTTAATACAGTTTACAATATGAAGTTTGTAATGTTATACAGTGGTGCGAAAATAAAACAATGCAGTTAAACGTATAAAAAATAACCGTGTGACAATTGGATCAAGGCAAAGAATAAGAACATTACAGGATACTAATCTATTTTTTCACGGAATTAAATCAGATAACACAGAAAATTAAAAACTTTTAGTTGTGATTATTTAAAGGAATTTATTGTGGCAAAATCAAATAAAGCATATATCAGATATATAAACTCCAACACAAAGCCGCTAAAATTATTACCCGTCCTATCATGTATTCGTTAATTACAGTTGTTACTTTTAAATTATAAAGTAAAATACCTTTAACGCTTGAGATAAAAATCATGTCATAACATGATTCCACAGTATATCAATCATCTCCCAACTCCAGTTTCCAATAGCCACTGACGCAACCTGCGGACTAGTTCGTGCAATAATCTTCGTTTGCCTAAATTTAAAACGAATCGGTACGAAATCATATTCCGCAGTAATGTTTTGGAATACCATCGCCACTTATGTCACACAAACACAACACTATTCTTTACAAACACGCTATTCTATCGGCAATGTCCTTCACATTTCTTCTCTCTTATTTTGCCACCGCAGTAAAGAAATTGAGATACCTAACTTATTCACCACCTTCCCATCACCAAACTCTACATGCATATCATATATACGTTGTAATCTAAAGCAAGTATGTATTTGTTGTTTGTATATTTTATTATATATTTGTTTGTCAAATACTGCCGTAAGCATAGATTTTATTGAACAGATACGTTACACTGAGTTTCACCACTTTATTATTTGAGGACTTTATAAAAGATTAGTTGAATTATTCAGAACCAGATGTGTTATACTCTTAATTATTATTATCATTATTATTGTTATTATTATTATTATTATTATCACTATTATTATTATCATTATTATTATTATTATTATTATTATTATTTCAATTGTTGTAAATGTACAATCACATATAAAACCACCATTGAAAGTTTCTCTTTCCCATTAAAACCACAAATCTATTTTTGCAATATATTATCCACACTTTGATTTATCTGTCTATCTCTCGCTATTTTAATTGATCGATAGAAATCGATCGATTTTAAGTTTACATTTGCTCTCAGTGGAATAGTTAATCAACGAGTTATGACATCAACCTACATTTAAACTGTCCTAGGACCATAGCTATAAATAAATCATTATTATTATTATTATTATTATTATTATTATAAGAGGACAAAAAATAATTGCACTTTAACTACATGAATACGTATTGAATCAGTTGTGACAATAATAATTTGGATTTGGATTTGGATTTTTTTTAACGTAGCTTTAACAATTTTTCAGTCATATCGCTACGATGTCTGCAATGTGGCAGTTTATAGTGATGTCTAGCACTAGGGCATCATGTAGCATGATGTCCCACCCAGTCACATTATCCTGACACCGGGCCGAACAGTCCTAACACTATAACCTCTTAATGCTGAGCGCCAAGCGAGGCAGTTGTTAGTGTTAGGACAATAATAATAATAATAATAATAATAATATGAATAATAATAATAATAGTAATAATAATAATAATAATAATAATAATAATAATAATAATAATAATAATAATAAATAATAATAATAATAATAATAATATGAATAATAATAATAATAATAATAATAATAATAATAAATAATAATAATAATAATAATAATAATATGAATAATAATATGAATAATAATAATATGAATAATAATAAATGGCCTTCTTACTTTTTTGAAAATATAAATATATACAGCAATTTTCATCAGATCCAATTTTTGTTTTCTTCAGCTTATTCTATTGCGATTAGAGAAATCATCACCGAAGAGGGCAGTTCTAAGATGTTTTGGGCAACGGCGAGAAACATTATGCCTGACGAGTCTTGCAAACGCAGTGAACGTTTATCGAAAAAAAACCTCAAGCTAAAAATTAACATGACCAACTGTGATTTAACGGGAAGAACTTTAACAGTATTTTCAACCAAAAAACACCGATGGAATTCTGCTTCCTATATTTATTTGTATAAAGACGATTTAGTACTTAGTGGAAAGACTCGACACAAAATACTGAATAATGTATATAAGACCTGCAGTAAACCAATACTAAGTCATTCCTTTGAAGCAAAAAAAGTATCGAATTCAGGAGATACACAACACTTCCCTATCCTTCGTTCGGTAACACTACGATTTATTTTTTTCTACGGATTGCATATCATTATAAATACTCTTCAGTGAAGATAGATTACTTCTATTTGGAAACCTGAAGGTAGGCCCGATAAATGCCAGCCTTTAATGCTAGTCTCTTTCGACGGTTAACACTTACCTTTGAATGAGAATTTCTGCTTTCCTTATATCAATGCAGAACTGTAAGCAGCGCGATTGGTCTGTATATGTACATGACATACAAGAGAAAGGAGGAACACAGCTCCGGTGGCCTCATGTGTTAGAGCGTCATCATCGGATGAGGGAGGTCGCGGAAAAAAGTATCCTGGTGTCAGGATAATGTGACTGGATGGGTTGTTACATGTCTGCGGCATGATGCGACCGTGCTAGACCTCGCTATAAACTGCCACACTAAATACATCATAACGATATAACTTAAAAATTGTTAAAGCTACGTTACGATACAAATGCGAGAGAGGGAGAAAGAGAGAGAGAACCGAAAACATGTCTGGCAGCATACCTAAATGTGACATGTCACATGAAAGAAGGTTTCTTTACTGAAATCGGAATAAAAACCACCGTATTGAGGATGTTTACCCTTTCCTCAAGATTTTGTGATTCTGCTAGACAAGAATGCCAAATATATAAAATTGTGTGTATCCATCTGTCGTGTCTTGTGCACGTTATATACAAAAGGAAACAATAACTGGCGGCTGATTGCTTGATCTTCAAAAGCGTATCTCAGGACATAGGACACAATTAATTTTGCCATATATTCTCTACTTTTGTTTCTCAGTACTGACCTTTCCACAGTGTGACAATCAGTACAAATCATATGTTAACCTAAAATGCCTTCAAAGATGACTTCACTGTGAAGTTCTTGTCAAAGGTTCACCTGCATATTTTTGAGATGTTGACTGTAAATAGATCAGCATATAAACATATCACAGATTTCACTTCCAAATCATCGACAAGGCCTTATTACTCATTGTGTACTGTCGACAAAATACACACGGACAACCACGTCCTGAGCTCATATTCTCAAGAATAAACAATTATCTTTAAATCCCCACCAGAAATGCATAAATCTAACTCTTCTATCACCACAAAATTGAGAGGAAAAAATGTTCTAAAAATAGACTAGAACTACATTCGTGGGTACCGAACCGGAACTATTATTTGTGACCTGATTCCATCTAGTCTGGTTCCCTGCTTCGTGTACTCCCTGCGTTTGCACTCTGCTATACGAAGTCGGGTGAACGCCGACGCCATATTGTCACGTGATCAAAACAATTAGCCTAGTATGGAGAGATCGAGTTAATCCAACCGCGGCAAATTTATTCCTTTATTATTCTGTTTGTTAGTGACACAATGTGAACTTTACTAATACTTTCGATTTGAACTATTGTAGTCGGTATATTGTGTTCAAGCTTAACCACCAGTTCGGTCGCATAATCATTTACAAATATATTTTCTATTAGGCGAAGATGATGGAAAACAGTACACACAACACTATTTTGTTAATATCGCATATTTTACACAGCGTCGCCTGTAAAATTCTTTTTCCAATCAATTTCTTGATTAATTTTACGTCGAATTAGATATGATGTAATGTACGACAGTCTAAATATAGCCCAAGATTATGACGAAAATATCACCCATCTTTTCCGAGGGGGCGAGGATAACAATTGTTTTGCAAATATTTCACACTTTACACCATGTGATCTGAAATAGTTTTGCTGAAATAAATTCTTTCATCTCTTTTACATCGATATTGATATCTCGTTGTAGCTGACACCTCAGACTTTGCCAGCTCTTCGGATCGAAATAGCAACCTTATTCCACGAGGGGTTGTTGTTGTTGTGGGGTTTAACGCCATTTTTCAGCACACGATTGGCTATACATGGCGGCCAGTATTAATGGTGGAGGAAGAACCCGGGAAAACCCTGGAAAGAACCACTGACCCACGAGAAGCTACCGGCAAGCTTTCTCACATACCCACAGTGGCTGAATCCCAGACTCGAACCGGCGAAGACAGAGGTGAGATGGCAGTGATCCGTAACGGAGAGCGCTTTAGACCACTCGGACACTCGGGGCCCCACGGGGGGGGGGGGGTAATTATGAAGATATGTGGTCTAATAGTGTACATTCCGACTGGTTCATATACAAAAATCATTTGCATTCGATTCATTGATTCCTTTCATGTCGTTATTGATGTCAGTTGGTAGATGACGGCCTTCATTTGCCAGTGATTTAAGACCAAAATATCATCTCCTTTATACAAAAGAGGTGTGGGTGTGATGATGCTATTTTGTCAAATAAGTGTCTCTTTGACTGCATCATTGGAAAGTTCGATTTGTAATAGACTCTTTGATCAAGTGTACATTGATATTGATGTATCGTTCATGACAACCCAGATTATGACAAACAGTAAGACCAAAACTTCATTTTCTGTGAGTTGGGAGGCTTGTGTTTTGGCCAATATTGGACATTGTTTCTGACTGTCGCCTAAAATATTTCATTTGCAATTGATTCCTTAAATAAAGTGACTTAGCAACTGCCCAAGCAACTCTTCCAACTGGGGTTGGAGCTGAAATTACCATCAAATAATATTTTTGGGGGGAAAGGGACCCCAGAATTAAGTTTGCGTGGAGTAATGTTAGACTCTCTTGCTATGAACAATTTTACAATGATACTTAGATATTGTTTTACATTATATTCATTGTGCATCCTTTGGAAAGGTACATAATTTGCCTCAGCATGATACAAAATGCAATGTGCTGCTATGGATTTTTTTTAAGATTCCCCAAAACAAAACAAATTTGGTATGGTTTCAAAACCTTCTTCCTAGTATATACAGATCGATACTAGACATCCACTGTTCAGTCAGCATCAATGCAATCTACATGAATCTCATGGTTTTGTCAGGGCAAAAGAAACAGAATCATCAGTCAGATTTGACATATGTGTCAAATGGAAGCTCGGGGAATGAAATTTATTTTGAACAAGTGTTGAGGACAATCTAGTAAAATTAGCTACATGTCTCTTTTATTCCAGTAAAATGTATTCAGGTTTCATTGACATGTTTCTTTTAAGATCTGTTCAGCAATCTCTTGTTGTATTACCATAACTAAAAGACAATGATATTAATAATAATGTTAAGTGCAGAACATCAATTCTTAATGTTTTGATCAGTGATTTAATTTGCTTCCTTAGTGATTACTGTTTGTCATATTAGGTTAATAAAAATCCAAACCTTAGTATAAACCTAATATTTTGGTCAGTGTCAGTATAATGTTGCGAGATTATTAAGGGAAAAAGTTGACAGGTTGAGAAAAATTGTACTTTCCATCATTACCAAAGTAGCACATAGAAATACATGTCCTCGGTGTTTTCTTAATTTAACAAGATGTGTCTTTATGTTTAAATCAAATTACTAATAAAACACACTCAAAAGTGGTTGTTGTTTTTTGTCGTAGAGTTTAACGCCATTTTCCAGCACACTCAGAAGTGGATTAAAGCAATGACTGAACATTGTATGAAGAAATTAATATGGACAGCAATAATTCCAAGATACACTTTTTAATGTATATACATAAATATAACCCAAATAAACATGTGACTTGCTTTCACTTGTCTTTAGGATATAAGTAATTAGTGGTCTTTCAATTGTGAATCCACTACTGGGATTTTATGTGTGCATGACTTTGCATATATATATATATATATATATATATATATATATATATATATATATATATATATATATATATATATATATGCTAGTCATGGTGAATTTTAATCCATTGGTCGTCAAGAAGCCATACATTGTATAAAATGTTTTATTTCGTATATTCCAAGTCAAGAGCCATGAACTATTTGGAAAATAAAGAAAATATGTTTTCACTTCAGAGTATGTTCAAGAGATTGCTCAATCTGGGAGGGGTGGCCTTAAAGCTTAAGCTATTACATTTTAGAAAAACAATGACTTTCTCTCCAAAGTACTCGAGAAGGACCGGAAATGATATCTAACACTCGAGAGGGGCTTCAGAAAACAATGAATGATTAATGAGACAGTCCTTATGAGGTTGCTGAATTTGTATGTTATGACCTTTGTCGAAATGATGCACCTAGAAAAATGCGGCTGGTATGAGATTTGTAACAGGGGAAAATGAAATAGATGCATCATGCACATAACTTTAAAAGAATATGTAAAAACTTACGTATCTGGTAAAACTGCTTTTCACCTGACTGATGATTTAATTTAACATGTAAAAGAAAAGTTTGATATCACACCTATCATACTCAGGTACATTGCTGATTTATTTAATGTATTATTTGTAGGAAATAAAAATATATTATTTAGATCAATCAAGTAAATGTCTCACTTTTGACCATTCTTGATACAAAATCCATTTTAATTTTCTACTAACTGACCTTACCAACAGGGTTTAAGAAAGCTATACAAGAGTTCAAATTAAAAAATGACGCGAATGACACTCCTCCCTCGAATTTTGGATTTGATTTTAATTAAACAATTATTAAAGATTCGAAGACAAACTTGAACTTGCATAAGGAACATAATTATAATAAGGGTTTTGTTGATACAAAAGGGAAATGCTTACTTATTTTCAAGTCCAAAAATGACACGAATTGCTGCAGAGTTAGGGATTGTATTAAAATAATTAAAACGTTATGCCCTAACATTACACCAGCTGACGACATTATCACTATAGATGGAATGAGAAAGATTTGTGTCCTGCCTTTACCAAACCTGGCAAAACAAATTGAGAAATGTTGTGCAAGTTACTTAACTAAATCCCCACTTGTCCAACATCTTGCTTATGTGCATGTGAGGGAAATTAATATATAGTTACTGTACAGTCTCCAGTGATTAATAACTGCCTATGCAAAAGGGTAACTAGCACAAAATTGGTGGCAACATTGTGGTTGGTCCATGATGCTTTTATCTTGATAAGATGACAATACATGACACTTCAATAACTGAGAATAATGACAGATAACTGTAATGGATTCTATTCCGCTTTAATTTAAAATGGGCTGCCGCTTCTGCTATGTATTTGCCCTTATCTAACAGCTGAATGAACAATATGCAGTTCTATAACCAGTAACATTTTAAAGTTGTTGTTACAAATTAAAATTCAAAGAGCAACTGTATTCAAATCAATAGAACGTTTGACACAGACAGCAACAACAGAGAGCTTTGAAAATCCTGTGTGATGTCATATAGTTGGTTTAGGTTAGTAAGGCCATATACATAAATTTTGATGATATTGTTTAACAATGTTTCCACTTAAGGGTGTCAGTTTGACTACCAAGTATTCCAGTTCTTGGATATTCATAAGAAGCGATGATTATTGGATGCAGAAATTCCAGATTTACTGTAATATATTCGTGACCAGTTATTTGCACTATTTAATTTGGAACGCTACATTATATTTAAACATATTTATTTGAAGTCAGGATTGCATCAAACATTAAAAAACATTAGCTCACTGGAGCTATTTTACTATGTAAAAATTCCAGCAGTTGAATAACATTGTCATGTGGGAGACTATCATATGTCCACATTCTTTTCTAAACATAAATGAGTTTCATTGCTCGTATAAGTTAACATTTAAACCATGTTCGCCTTAGGGTGTGGTCCATCTTACAGGTCCTTCCAGCCCCCTATCCATTGATTGATACCCTTAGTTTTATTTGTAACGAGCCCTTGTGAGGTAAATTGACCATATACTGACAGACATAACAATTAATACACTAAACATATTTGTTTTAATACTATTAAGCGGAATGACTGCACGTTTTATGTAGTTGCCATAAGTACAGGTAAGTGTGTGTATACAGAGTTGCCTTGGCTACTTACTACCAGGTATAAATTTAGGTCTCCAATTGTGTCAGTGGATACTCTGCCACTGAGCTATAGTAGCTTATATAATGTCATATGTCTAGAATGATTTTATGCAGCAGCAATGTGTGCAAGATATTATCTGTTAAAACCAAATACAATAATAGTGTAAGAACAGTCCTCTCTAACTTGGCATACAGTTTTATCCAAAGACGGCCATTAAGAGTAAAATATTTCAAATTTTATCAATATTTGACAATTATTTAATGATACATATCTACATTTAATTTCATACTAAACTGCCAGCTCCAAAACATGCCTTCCCCACTGCCTCTACCTCTAAATAATGCATTAAGCAAGTAATGTATATGTAATAAAATGTATACCTTATAACCAAGACTGGTAAGTCAGTTTGTATAGATAATGTGCAAATATAAACAGGATAATATTGAGTCAACACTTCATTTTTAGTTGGGCTGATGAATACGTCATTAATGATTGTGCCTTCGTCACTGGCCAAGCAGGTAAAAGGAAGCAAGCATTTCACCCTGGCATGCTCTGATCTACATGAAGCTCTTGAACCTATAGAAAATCTCCATTTATGTTAAGAATTTTAAAAACAATATGCCGATGCTATATAAAAACAGAAAAGGACTACACAGATGCAAGTTATATGACTGCACATCAGAAACATACAGATAAATGCAAAAAATAAATAATCCATTTGAATTATGTTACTCTGTCATGGTCATGATTCCAGTTTTACATATCAACTTTTATGATTTTTCTTCTTTAAAGGACCCCATTATCATAATAATTATAATTCAATTGGATTATTTGGGTTTTGCATTTAACTGTATGTTTCTGATCTGCATGTTTCATGATTTCATGAAGTATCATGTTATAGTGAATAACCAGTGTAATGTTAACAGAAATACCTATTGCAGACTTCAAAAGAGTACACTTCGACTGTGACTATGGATACTTTCTACATGCATTAAATAGTCAACACTATTTGGTTTACTTAGTACTTATTAAATTCACATGTCTTACTGATGAGTTACAAATGTAAAAACCATGCGAAATAATAAAAGTAAGAATTTAGAATATCTATTTCACTACTGTATGAGATCAGAGACAAAAGTGGACATCAACACAACAAACACCTTCAACCAGGTCTTGAATCCAATCCTTGAAAAACAACATTCAAACTTTGATCAAATGAATCAGTACAGAATGTTGCTAACTGGTAGTGTAAATGCAAAGTGAATCTACACGAGCGTTTGTCCGTCACTACTGGTGTTGGGTTGTACGTGTTGGTGTTTATCTGTGCTGACGAGTGTTTGTCTACAAGTGTCTGTGTTCATCTGCAAGGTAGCCGTTGGTGTGAAGGTTCGAAGGTTTGTTGTATTTTCCTTTCTAAACATCCATTTGTCTGTCTTTTTGACTGTAATCAGTGTATTGTCCCTTCTCTTTTTCTCATTCACTTCTGGCTACTAAGGGCATCTTCCTTTTTCTGGACGAATAACTGTACTTTGTGCCCACAAATCAGAATTTACACAATTTGGGTCGCTATCGGAACAAAGTACTTATAATGCTTTCCCACATATTTAACTACTACAGAATCAATCATTTTTAGTCTACAAAGGAAGTAAATAAAAGCAAGACAAACGCTTTCATAAGGTGATACATGTACTATTGTTTGCATGCACACAAAAATTATCAGCAATTCTAAACTTTTTCCAAGCAATAAATAAATGAAATGCCACCTTCCCTTGTTTCAACATTTCTTTAAAGCTTAAACGTTCTGGAATTACCCTGCATGGCGGAAAATCGTTGAAATTTCGTCCGAAGAGAAGATATTATAGATTGCAGATCACAAGTTTTGTTAAATATTCTTTGACATGAATTCTTCTCCTGGATATGTAAAACCTATTGATTGGCGGAGACCGAAATAACATCACAGCATTCTTCAAATGTCATATAATGTGTCTGATCAAGGTGCGAACTTGGAATATAACATGCAGTGTTTGTTGGCTTTATTTTTAATTTTGAATGGAATAATGGTCCTACTGTGAGTCTCCACAATTCCTTAAGGTCTACACAAAGATTAAATTTAAATCATGCATACGTAACAAAAACAATTAAAGACATGTCGATGCACTGTTATTGATGTTTATGGTTAAAAAGAATAAAACAGTACAAACTCTGTGTGTGTGTGTGTGTGAGAGAGAGAGAGAGAGAGAGAGAGACGTAAAATGAAAGTTAAATTTTAACGGGAGAGGCAAGGGAACTGAACTAACTCTGTGTGTGTGTGTGTGTGTGTGTGTGTTGTAAACTGTAAAACCTAAGATTATTAATAACATACCCTTATCAGCTGTACCTCAGAAGCCATCAGCGACACATATGAAACAATTTTTATTTAAATTAAAATTTGATAGCGTATACTTTTATTATAGGTGTAAGTAGAGATAAACCTCAAATGCAGTATATTACATATTAAATTGTTTGTTAGAAACTTAAGTCGTCACGAAAAAGATATTCCTTCAATATAATTTGTTTACATACTGTATAGGCGTTTGATTGCGGGAAGAACCTAAAAGGATAATAGAATAAAAGCCTAGCAATAGACTGGAGACGAAAAATAAATTTTACTGGCTAAATCTGTATTGATACATATTTAAATTAAATTATTATTAAAAGCAAATGTAAAGTCCTTCAATCATATTTAATCATCAAAGAATTTGTCAAAGTACATTCACAGACTATAATCCTCGAAATCTTAAATGTGTTTTTCATTTAAATAAGTCTTCCTAAAAAAAAATCAAAACCATGACAAATAAATGATGTTCCCAATTAGTTAGGTATGTTACAAAGTAAATCTAAACCCAAGGTTTTGTTTAAACTAGGATATTTATTTATCCTAAGGGAATTTCAGTCTGGAGATAATTTGAAATGATAGTATTTGTTGGATTTTAATCTTTTTTATTTTTATATAAAAAAGCAAGGATCTTTACGAGTATTCAATTACGACATCTTAAACTCAAACGTAACCTGAAGATTTTGTAATATCGGAGGATTGTTGGAAAATCATATCATGGTGACTCAGAGTAAAAGAATGGTGTCCCGGAAGTAATAACGTTGCACGCTTTACCCCAGATTCTTGGAATGGTGTCCGTTAAAAGTAGATATTTCCCTTCCCGGAATACTCTGGGAGTAAATACTTGCCTCAATCCTTAATTTAACACCTATATAGAGGTACTTCAGTATAGAGACAGTCAAATTGCCAAGTGATTAACGATTTGAACTGAGTAGATGACCGTAACTAAAAATGCATGGCAAATTCCAAGGATTATACACCTCGAGAATTGGGTTGCCTGGATATAACTGGCAAATCTTATGGATGATCAAGGTAAGCCTGCTATTTATGTTCAATTTAACACAATTTTAATATATACTACTTAGTTTACACAGCTTTAGTGTTCTGAGATTTCTTGTTTTATTGTAATTGTATCATTTTTAAATGATAATGGATGCACGAGTACGAGACAGAAATCCGAGGACGTAGGTGAAGGAATAAATAGCATTGCACGATATTATCATGCAACATATCGACAGTGGTCTCCCGTTTCGGTGGTTTATGGTTATGTGTGCATGCATGTTAGATAATAGGCTTTCAGTTTGATTTCTACATGGAACAACTCATGTTATCTCTTAGCTTAGATTTTGAAGAGTGATAAAGTACCAATATTGCCCTAAACTTTCATAACGTGCTGAAGTTGTATCTCAACATGATTTGTACAACTTTTCAAAGTCATTTAATATTGGGGTTTGTCCTGAAATATCCTTTTAGACTCATCTTCTATATGTGGTATATGTACCAATAACTTTGTGATTAGTGGCTTGCAAAGTGAATCGCACTCCCTCTGAATGTTCTGTATTGAACGGGAGCGATGCAGGGTCGTTGGGCTTGATTGATTTCACGTGCGGCAAAGACAATCGCCGCTACTCTCCATCAGAAACGGTGTGTGATTTGGATTTTTAAAGTAGCTTTTAACAAATGTTCAGTCATATCGCGATGTCTGCAGTGTGGCAGTTTATAGTGATGTTTAGCACTTGGGCATCATGCCGCAGACATGTGGCATGATGTCCCACCCAGTCACATTATCCTGACACCGGGCCGACCAGTCCTAACACTAAACTCTTAATGCTGAGCGCCAAGCGAGGCACCTGTTAGTACCATGTTTGTAAGTCTTTGGTATGACTCGGCCGGAGATCGAACCCACGACCTCCCGCATCCGAGGCGGACGCTCTAACCACTAAGCCACCGGAGCGGTTCATCACGAGACAATAATACTAATAATAATAAAAATTATGAGGACTTTGTATATCGCCTAATCTTTAGAAGCTCTAAGCACTTTGCAACATTAGGCAACACCTATAAGATAAAAAACATATAATGATATCATTACAAAAACAAACACCATGAAAACATTAGAAAACATTAAAAAACATGCTGAGAATATTTCAGGTAGGAAACATTATTAGATCTTTAAGTTTGTTCTTGCAGTCGAAATAAGTGAGTTTTGAGAGTACTCTTGAATGTGGTCACTGAGTCTTTGTGTCTAAGTTCAGTGGGCAATTCATTCCACGTTGCTGGGCCCTGGTATCCAAAAGAACGCTGTCCATATCCAGTGTAGGGTACAGCGCAGCGACAGTTGTACAAAGCACTATATCTTTGTAATAAATTCGTGGTACCTATTATTACATACATGTATGGTTTAGAAATTTGGGGTAGGAAAATAAAGAAAATACAGAAACATTTGAAATTCACTTTTGCAAAAGAATTTTTAATCTTAAGACCATGGGACACTTTGCAAATTTCGTGAGCATTTGGGGGAGAAAAAAAACACCTTTCGTAACATTAAAATAACTCTAAAATTTGGGATATGAAAATTTAGGAAATACAGAAACAGGTGAAATTCACTTTTACAAAAGCATTTTCAATGTTAAGACATTAATATAATTTTCTGAAGTCCATGGTGAATTTGGCAAATTTCACTGAAATATAATTTAGTACCAAAAGCAAATGATAATCTCCACATATTCATCAAAGTAATGAAATAGTTGGTCAAAACACTCTCTGAGCTAGTAAATTTTGTTTGTTGTATCTCTTATGACAACTCAAAATAAACATTTTGACTTTTGACATTGACTTTGAGAGGGCATAATTGATACTAAATAACCTGAGACTAATGTATATTTAGGAACACTGGAAAAATCTCCTCAAATAGAAAATTTTATTAACTTCGTGAGCGTTTGTAAAAACCCCATTCATAATATTAAAATATATCTAAATTTAGTTCTGACGAAGGACATAAGCGTTTGTATAAGCTGTATGATGTTCCGATAACACATGCCTGAACATTGGTATTGTACTAGTTTGTAAAACCTAGCTATGCATGGAATTTCGACAGGTTAGAACAAATTTTAAAAAATCGTCTTAAGTGGAGTAGACGAACAGTCAAGCAAAGTATAGTTGTTACTGATGTAGCCAGAAAAACAGTTTCACCACAATTTAAGGTTTATGTGATGTCGCTTAGCCACTGCTCACGTGGCCACATATGAGCACAAAATACACTACACATGTAATTAAATCTAAATTCCAGGAATACCTGGACGTAACGTTTATGGCATTGTATCTGCATTTGCTCAAAGCGTTATAAACACGTGTCCTCAATAATGGCCTCTTTTATCGCATGAAATTCAAAGCTTGATATTTACTGCACGGTCAGAAACCTATGCCACGAAAACGATCAAAACCCTGCTAATACGAGGGAAAACAACAGGAGAAGAGATAACACCCAGGAAATAAATCACTGGGGAGCAACAGGCGGAGTCAATAGGAATGCAAGTAGGAATACATGTGACACCCCTGCAAACAACATTAAATAGAGGTCAAAATAAGCAAGCAAATACCACTTGAAAGCCCCCCCCCCCCCACATATCAGCTGTAGGCATAAGACAAGCAGAAGAATGCAATGTATGTAATACTAAAATCACTGATCATTTTATGGGTAATATCAGTTTTAAATTAAAACAAAGAGACAAATGGCGTCATAGGACCTGGCAAATTAACAATATTTGAAATGACGCTCAGTAGGTACCGAAGATAAAAGGAAAGCTTATACATTTTATGGACATGGAACATTTAAATATTAGAGAGGAATAGGATAAATTAAAAATAACCATAAGGGAAGAAACCAAACATACTATAATATTACGAAGGAAAAATTACAAACGGAAAACGAAGTACTTCAAAATTTGATTAATAATGGAAACCAAGGGGAGGAAATCAAAACGCAAGCCCGAAGAGACATAGAATGGATAAATAATGAAGAAATAAAAGTAGTAAGACTGTGGGCGGGAAAATATGGAGACATATATAGAAATGCAGAAGGCATATATAGAAGAAAGGCGATACGAAGGTGAGGTGAGAAAAAGATTGACGAAATTAGGGAGGGAAATGTGGATATAAAGGGAAGGAAGACGTGCTAAGGAAAACTTGAATCCTATTATACGGTATTATATACATCACAATATATGAAAGTAAAAGGTTTATTAGGGGCAAGGAGGAAATTTATATAATTTTTAATAAATTACTGAAAAGTAAACAGCCAAGGTCAGATGATTTATTTGCGGAGTTCCAAATGACCTTAAGGAAAGAATTAGTATCCATACTAGAATCGTTATATATAAACATTTGTCTACGCGAAGTAATGCCTCTATGAGAGACAGACAGACAGACAGAGAGTAATTACAATTATCTATAAAGGAAAGTGTGATAAAGAAGATTTAAGGACCTGGAGCCTATTCCCCCTCCTAAACGTACATTATAAAATATTAAGCTGACTAATAGCTAAACGTAGATTATAAAATATTAAACTGACTGCTAGCTAAACGTAGATTATAAAATATTAAACTGACTGCTAGCTAAACGTAGATTATAAAATATTAAACTGACTGCTAGCTAAACGTAGATAATAAAATATTAAACTGACTGCTAGCTCGCATGATCAAGTGGGAATGAATACAATAATAAATAGGAATCAAAATGGGGAGGGGGCAGCGATATTCAAAATAATAGCTTAACTCTTCAAACAACGATTTCATAAATGTATACTATTTTTAGAGGATCAACAGTCTTGACACATTTTAAGATTTATTCAACCTAGCCTCGGGAGACATCGAGTGCGAGTTGGTAAAGGAGGGGGAGATAGAGAAAGAGAAAAAGAAGAAGATTGAAATAGATCTAAGATGGAAGTACATATCTGAGTACAATACGTAAAATGGCAGACATATATCCATAATATAAATATAAGGAATTCACCATTGTCTCTACCACACTTGCAATGTTGATATATGTTTCATTTAGTTTTTTAAATTTCTTTAGACATCTGAGCAGTTTTTATGTACCAAATCTGTTTAACTCCAGCGTCATCCAATTGTAAGGCATATATACGGTATCCTAAACTTGTGATGTTTCTTTTTTTTTCTTTTTTTCTAACTGTATATTTGGGATTCAAATTTCTTTTTTCAAACATCCAATGGATGTCAGCATCGTCTTATTAGGAGTAGAATTGTCCCTATAATTTAATGTGTTGCTATTTTGGTGCTTGCAATTGTAAGCAAATATGCCTTATTATTATTATATCATGTCATGCAAATGCACTATTTACAACAACACTTTTTCCGAGGCAGATGCCGTGCTTTTTATTGCCGTTAAACAGTCTTTCAGACTTCACCCGTTGTATTGATCAAGATTGTTCCGATGTTCATAAACGTTTCTTATTCCAATTCTGGTATTGCAGTTCAGGTACTTTAACATTAATTTACGACCTCCCATGAATAATTAGGAAAGCAAAGACCACGGCGTCGTTTTATTATAGGGAAACTGCAAATGAATGCAAATAAAGGACATTGACAACGGTCAGCATTTTAGGGCTTGGTATGTAAGTTTTAATGGTTAGCAAAACGATAACGGCAGTATTTTATTGGCGTTTTGTAACAATCCCACAAACTATGTGAGTGCTTTGACAGCATTTTGAACAAAACGGCGTGCAAATCTTTACTTTCGTTTTCCAATGGCGTAGTTATTTTATATATTAATAACACACTTGGGTTTCTTCAAATGTATATTTTTATTATTGTTTTAGAACTAAGTAACTAGTGGGACACTAAACGAGTTAAGCTGAAAGTAGATATAAATAAGCACACGCGTGAGCTAAATATAGCAGGTAAATATTTAAACTTAATAAACAAACATTGTGCATAGAATACAAATAGTTCCACACAAAATTGCATCAACTAGAAAATCAGACAGATGCATATGAAAATGAAAGTCAAGCTTTGCATATTTTTTGTCACAAACAAATGGCGAACCAAACAATATGCTTAATTAGTCAGTCCTCAAAGAGCATGACCACTGACTGTCTGTGTCTTATTTAACCGATCGGTTAAACAAAACATTTTTGATATAAGAATGCGATGTCTCAGTCATATTAAATACGTACGAATTATATACGAGTACGAGTTCTATGTCGTAATAAATTCATAAGAGTGATATGAGAATGCGAGTTCTCAGTCCATATAAAATAATTAGTAATTCGTGTTGCTTTAATATCTTTATGAGAATTTTAATTCCGTTGCAATCTACAAGGCATTGCTTAATATCTAATCTAATGTCTGTTCCCCTTTTCTCCATGAACATGCTTCCATTGTAGGTCAAGGCCAATCCGACTTTAATACAGACTATAAAGATGCGACACCCCGTTCTCACTTTTTGTACATTCTTGTTCCAAAATGGTTTTTTATTCTAAACTTAAAGTGTAAAGAAAAAAATACTCTTGATTTCTGTTATTAATGTCATATTTAGACTTATCTGCGCTCTGCATAAAGTCAAACTCATTAAATCAATACACCAGCTTTACCATTTAGAATGTTTTGATACTATTGATTTTGTTTACCTTACTTTGAGGAACCTAATTAGTATTTTCTAGTCCATAGTATTTGGTCGGCTTGTTCATGTGCCATACCCATGAGCCAAATTTCAAAACTTGTATATTTTGTTTCTATTAGTAAATACTATCATTTATTTCTTTTTAAGTTTTGTTCGTAATGACGAGAATGCCACTGGTTTACCTTACTTTGAGGAACCTAATTAGTATTTTCTAGTCCATAGTATTTGGTCGGCTTGTTCATGTGCCATACCCATGAGCCAAATTTCAAAACTTGTATATTTTGTTTCTATTAGTAAATACTATCATTTATTTCTTTTTAAGTTTTGTTCGTAATGACAAGAATGCCACTGGTTTACCTTACTTTGAGGAACCTAATTAGTATTTTCTAGTCCATAGTATTTGGTCGGCTTGTTCATGTGCCATACCCATGAGCCAAATTTCAAAACTTGTATATTTTGTTTCTATTAGTAAATACTATCATTTATTTCTTTTTAAGTTTTGTTCGTAATGACGAGAATGCCACTGGTTTACCTTACTTTGAGGAACCTAATTAGTATTTTCTAGTCCATAGTATTTGGTCGGCTTGTTCATGTGCCATACCCATGAGCCAAATTTCAAAACTTGTATATTTTGTTTCTATTAGTAAATACTATCATTTATTTCTTTTTAAGTTTTGTTCTTAATGACGAGAATGCCACTGGTTCAAGAATGAACATATTCTTACAGATGGTGAAAATTGATCATGTCCAAGTTGTAAAAGGATTGTGCTTAATAGGGGATTTGTATGTTAATTTACATCGATAAGATAAGAATACGAAGGCAAAACAGCTGGAACTTCCATATCAGAATTTGGCAATTAGATTTTTCAAAGAAGGTTTCAATTTATTACTTTACTAGCCACATGTAATCTATTGCGGACACGCGTACACACTTTCTGTACACGTTTAAGTCTAATAATTATTTTAAAACTTTTAACAGATTCTGTGTACACACACGCACGCACGCACGCACACACACACACACGCACACATATATATATATATATATATATATATATATATATATATATATATATATATATATATATATATATATATATATCTTCTCCAACTAAGGCATAAGGTATATATGCTGTATCAACAATTTGTGGTACGTTTGTTCTTTTCTTTTCTTATGCATGAGACTGAGTTGTTTTCTTTCAAATATCCAATTAATGTCAGCTGTGTTTTGTTGGGAACATCCTGTATGCTCTTGTTTAATGTATTGGTAATTTTAAGCTTTCAGTTGTGATCACATATGCCTTTATATTATCCTATACTGTCATATAGGAGCCATATTTAAAATAAAACCTTCACTCTAGGAAGGAACCATCGTAGCCGAGTGGTTTAAGATGCTCACCTTTACGTGTCACTCACACATCTCACCTCCGCGTGAGTCTTTGCTTGACTAACAAGGGTATCTCAGACAAAAAGGTACCCATTTGTATCCCGTGAAAGGGTAGTTTTTCTCGGGGGTTTTCTGAGTTCCTCCTGCATCAAGTATACTGGCTCGCAGTGTATAGCCATGCAAGTATTGAACAATGCATTAAAACTCAGCAGCATCAACTTTATATGCTGTTGGGATGAACTTTATTACATTTTAACATGCATTTAGATCGCACCTATCCTACCAGGATTTGATTGGCGTGTTCCGACAAGTTTTGTCCCAAACTACATATTTAATATGTTCATTGGGTTTCTTGAATACATGTTCTTCTGAATTAGAACTAAGTAATTAGTGGAAACACTTAGGAGCTAAATTTGGATGATAATTTGGTACACATACACTGTACAAAACACATATAGCACAACTCCTACCGTCATGATAAGGCTCGTTGTTTTCTATCGAGGATAAAATGTTACAAAAATGCATCGTTTATGAAACCGATATGCTTTTTAATTTTATACGGCTTTTTTAGAACACTCCCCCCTCTCTCTCTCTCTTTCTGTCTTTCTCACTCTCTGGCATGTCTGCTTCCGTGTGAAAGAAACTAGGAGTTCGTGATATTATTTTTAGATGAAATAGTCTTGCATTTTACAAAGCCTACCATCTTTGTCCGACATTTTTGCAGCATTTGTAACTTATACAGAGACAGAAGATGAATGGCAAAATAAGAAAATACTTTTCGAACGTCCAGTTTTTGTGCCGATTTGCGCGTTGTCTCATGGAAGCGGTAAATGTCGCATGTCCGTGCCATATTTCGGACCATCACTATACACATTATTAACATAAAATGGCCGAAATTCATCCACGCAGCATTAGTAGTAAAGGGGGACACCCTACGTACAATGGGAATTAGCATTACAGAGACCCCTGGGACACTCTACGTACAATGGAAATTTAACATGGCGAAAAATCGTGGGACACTCTACGTACAAGGGGAATTTAACATGGGAATAAATCGTGGGTCACTCTACGTACAAGGGGAATTTAACATGGGGAATAGAGTTTGGGCTTATTTAGGGACAAGGGGAATGGAACATGGGATTTTTTTTTTTTTTTTTTTAAATCTTTTAAAAAAAGAGGTAGGCAATTGAAAGGCTATCTCTTTTCGAGAAATATGGCTGGCACTGAAAAGGGCCTTTGGGTTATCTTCTTCTTCTTCTTCTTCTGCTTCTAATTTCTTCTTTTTCTCAACCAACTTCTTATTTTCTCTCCTACACTCTTTTTCTTCTTTTTTTCTCCTCCTCTTCTTTCTTCTCTTCCTCCTCCTCTTCTTTCTTCCTCTTCTCATTTTCTTCTTCTTTTTCAATTTTTTCGTCCCATTTTGTGACGATCGTGGATAAATACCTATGTATCTATAATCAGCTGAAATTCCTATGAAATCCCACTATCTATTTATAGCTCCAACTTGTGGGTTTTTCCTTTGGAAAATCCCACTATCTTTTTATAGCCTCAGCTTGAGTGACGTTCCTGTTTATGAATTCTAGTATATATGTATAGCTACAAAATGTGGAAATCCCCAAGTCGATATTTATAGTCTCGAAATTTCCAGCGTCAGTGACGTCACTGTACTGAACACTAGGGGATAAATGGCAACAGTGTTGCAAGTGGCTGACCTGAATACGCGCTACTGTAGGTAGGTAGGTAGAGTGTATCTGATAGGGATAAAGTGAGTTTTATACGGACAAACAGAGACCAATACACCCACCCACACAACGTACGCGCGCAGACATACGCACACACACACACACACACACATACACACATACACATACAGAGGGAAGAGGAAAAAACAAACCCCAAATATACTATCAACACAGAAGGGAGATGATACAAACCCCAAATAAACTATCCACACAAACGTACGCGAACGCATACAAACCCCAAATATACTATCAACACAGAGTGAAGAAGTAAAAGTTTTTTGAAAGCACCTAAGCCCTCACCTGCAATGACCAACTCTGCCAAACACCTACACCCCACCCACCCCCACTCCCAACACTACAAAACCCATTTAACCCGTTATTTTATGGCATCAGTGTGTGATTTAGGAAACATTAAGACACAAAATAATGGAGGAATAGACTGACTATTGTTTACCGACTTGCATGCCTAAAGAGCGTGCGTGAAGGAAAACATCCTTCCATTTCAATTCTAACTAAAACATGATCCAGAGGGATAGAGATAGGTGAAAGGGCACAATTTCATAAAGTGTGAGTAGAAAACAAAACACGCCATCCTTATTATACAATGTCAAGACCAAGAGACACTTACGTGTTCTTTCTGGTCTATTCTCTTTTAGAAGGTAGTATGAAATTTCACATCAGGGCCAACGCATCGGCTCACATTGTCAATTTTTCCATTTCCATGTCTTTACTGGCACAAGTTCTTCATCATCTTCAATTTCTTCTTCTTCTGAATCCCTCTTCTCTGTTTCGTCTTGTTTTTGTTTATTCTCTTTTCTCGTAGGGCACTCTGAATTCCAGTGTCCTTTCTCCTGACAACGATATTAGGTATCTTGACTTTTGTCTCTCTTTCTTAGACGAAGCAGGTATTCTGGAGACAAATACCCATTTACCTTTGCAGATATAGCAAACTTCATTAGCACTTACACACTTTCGTATGACTCTCATCAAATCAACGACCAAAAGAGTAAGTTTTGTTGCCACTTTCGCATGTGAATTATGCTTTCGTATGACTTTTAGCAAATATTTGACCAGCAGGTCGATCTGTGCTGACTCTTCCATCTTTGATCGTTTGAGAGCGGAATGAATACTCTGACGCTAAGACACTCTCCTTATATACAGAGACCTGCTGCGTATGAAACCTAGTCAAATGTAATTTTGCAATAAGATGAAACGATTTCATTGAGGAAGTAAAAGGCAATGATGTACCGTATCGCCTCACACAAAACCTGAAGTGTTAGTTCAAATCCGTGTCAGCGATTTCGAAGACGACATAACTGGGCTTTAATCAATGCTCTCCATTTCTGCCACAAAACCACGAGTCCTGATTCACGCCAAAAGAAATTTCGTTCGGTCCATAAAAAATAGTATCACATCCGAGAAACGCAAAAACGAACTTCCAGAAAACTGAGAACGACGGCTTACACCTGCAGCGTGAAATGTATGAGTTCAAGTAGTGCGTAAAACTTAGTCAAATTAAATTTTTATAGTCAAGACGAAACGATCTCTTTTCGAAGAAGAAAGCAGACACCAAGCGACAATGGCGATCCGTGTCACACAACACTTTTCAAAATGTATATGATCAGAGGTTTGTTCTAGCGATCTGCACGGTTAAATTAAATGTTGATGTATTTTGCAATAAGACGGACACAATTTCCATGGGATCGCCCATGGAACCATTGTTCGTGCATTAGTTTAATTTTTTAAAATATTTTTTTTATATAAATCGCCTATAGGATAGACCCAGTAAAGCATGGCCATTCTCGTCACTGTGTGAATAGCTACTCAAGTCAATTCGAAGTGAACGCGGTAAGAAAATAAGTATAGCCAATGAAATGGCTTACAACGGGTGATGCATTGTTTTGTTCTAGGACTGTGTGGCATAATAATCCCTATGTTCTTGCGTTGTTACCATTACAGTGCAGACAGACTGAAATGTGAACTTACAAGCCCTCTTTGTGTGTGTGTGTTGTACCATTTCTTCTTACCACATCAAAATACTGAGCGTCACAGTATTGGTTCGCGTTTTCAAGCTGACCATTTTTTTTAAATCTCACTTAAACATTTTAACATAAACACTCACACTCACATCGGTAGAGTCAGAACAGACGTGTTACAGTACTGAGGGGCATGTTATCTTTTTTTTTTCAAACTAATAAATTTGGGGTTTGTATGAAGTAAAGAACCGAAAGTACAGTGAAACTCAAGGATGATGACCCAATCTGTCTGTCTATTGATGCGTGTATTTACTTAAGAAGAAATATGACCTCTAAAACACAAAGAGATACGGCAAGCATGATTAGAATGAACATAACGATGTTTTCCTTCACGTCCGTGTAATTTAGAGTTTCAATCCTCTTTGAAAACAAACTTGGTCTCCCTTTGTAGGGCTTGAAATAATAAAAAACCTGAAAAAATCTTAAGCACTTTGCTATAGATAATTTCATCAACAGACTAAACAACATAAATGCCGTTACAACACTAGAAAGCCTTAAATCTTCTATCAAAAAGAAATGCATCAAAAAATTAAAGATTAACGATAACTAACCAATGAAACCGAATTTAACAAAGGCAGTGACATGTGAAGAAATGTCTCTCACTTTGGAAAGGTAGGCGAATGTACTCTGTCATGCACCATCAACTTGAAAAAAAAAAATTATAAACAGAGAGAAACCTGAATTCAAAATTCAGTTGTTTTTTTTCTTCAAAATTGTTTCGTTTCTTTTTTCTTTTTTTGGAACAAATCTAAGCACTAATATAGAGTGGAAAAGGGAAAATGCACATACAAGCTTTGATATTTCTGAAAAAATGAGGGGATATTCCTAACGTTCATAACCACCTATGGACTTGGACTTGTCTGTGACTTATCCACAAAACAAGATGTACATATTTCTGGTCAAGCTGCAAGTGTGTGCGTGTCTTTGAAAATGGTAAAAATGGGATATACAATTTTCTCGTGATACTTATAAAGTGAAGAGTCTGTGCAAGTGTCAAAAGCCAAAGTCATATAAGTTTTGTATTTTGTACGGCTTGTAAAGATTTCCACTTTAGAAAATGTGAAGTATCACAAGTTATTATCAAAAACAGAAGTGGAACATAGGGGCTTGCAAGAAAGAAAATAACCCAGACAGTTGGTGTCATCAAGAGTGCTAGAGACGGTACCCGAACTTGCTTGCTTGCTTACTTGAATTAAAGTGATTTTCGCCCTAATGGAGCATATATCACTGGTTTAATAACGCACCGCGTGATTTTTAATTACTCCTAGGGAAGGAAAGAGAGCCTCATCTCCCAGGCTTTTATGTACTCACAGACTACTTTTAAATTTAGCCACTCAGGTGTAGGACTAACTAGTCCTTAACAACCTGACTGAAAGGCTTTAAACATGAGTGGGAATAGTCTCACCACACACTCATATTTTTGTCCGAGCGTGGTAAAGGAGGAAAAAGGTGCTCAAAAAGACAGCCATGGGTGTTAAGTACTCAACAAAACGCTAGCCCGTACTTATTTCAAATCAAGTCCCGTTTTTGCTAATGGACAGTAAAAAGTACCAATAATGTGTTAACCACTTGTGCAATTAATTCAAATCTAACGAGTCTGTTAAATTTCCTACTTCCTAACATATTTATCTAATATTAGTACTTAGTGTACATAAAAATAACCATACTGATCTTATTTAAATTATTATGTTTAAGAGACATATACCAGTTTGGTCACTGTT
The DNA here is from genome assembly GCA_028554795.2 of Sinohyriopsis cumingii. NCBI lineage: Eukaryota > Metazoa > Mollusca > Bivalvia > Unionida > Unionidae > Sinohyriopsis > Sinohyriopsis cumingii. The sequence continues at coordinate 5,359,707 of CM068835.1, forward strand.
AGGTTTAAAAAGTTAAATTTGTTGCGGTGTTCCAATGGGTCAAGTTTGTTTCGAGAATAGTTTAGTCAAGGAGGGATACCAAGCCAAATATGGTTCCCTATTTAATAAAAAGCAATCTTTTGGAGCCCTAAAAAAGTTTGTTTTTTCTATTAGAAGGTAACACGTCTCTCTTTTGCTTTCACGTTCTTTCCTGCACTCCTAGTCTCATGATTCTTGATATCAGGAAATGCGTAGCCATGATGGGCGGCAATGTAAGCAGCGGCTTCTACCAGTTGACTGAGGGGGTATCCAGTGTAGGTTTGTCTGTAGAATTGGGGAAGAACTCTGACCCTAATCCCCATTGAGAAGGTCTTGGTTTAAAGGTGTCTAGAGATTTGTAGGCAACGTATTGTATGGCTCTAATAAACTGCCCTGCTTTGTTGACGTCATACAATGCTTGATCTAGTCCCATTTCGGTGTACTTCTCAACGAGGGTCAGCGTCCCCCTCTTCTTCCTCAACCGCCTCAATTTCCTCTTCTGGTTCTGATACTAATTCTTTAGTTGAGGTAGATAGTTTCAAATCCGCTGCTATGGTGTCTGTCGCTGTTATTGTTGTTGTGGTTGTTCTTTCAGCTGAGATTGCCTGTAGTATCGGAGTGAGAAAAGAACGTTGTTGTTGTTGTAGGGTTTAACGCCATTTTTCAGCATGCGATAGGCTATACATGGCGGCCAGCATTAATGGTGGAGGAAGAACCCGGGAAAAACCCGGAAAGAACCACCGACCCACGAGAAGCTACTGGCAAGTTTTCTCACATACCCACATTAGCCGAATCCGAGACTCGAACCCACGCAGACAAAGGTGAGATGACAGTGATCCGTAACGGAGAGCGCTTTAGACCACTCGGCCACTCTGGGCCCCAGAAAAGAACGTAGTGCCTCCGATAATTACATCTGAGTTTGCCATACCGTTTATCTAACATAATTGGCCCTTTGTTTTGCCACCACTCTTTCCGGGGCAGGTTGTTTGTTAGGTATAGTCGGCTGTTGACTAGATGTTATTTGTGTTCTCGAGGTGGGTGGAGTGCTAACTGGCTAGGTCTGCATTTCTTGCTCCCGCTACTGTTGCGTAGATTTCTTCCCTCCACACCGAGTTCTGGGCCTAATTCTTTTAATTTCGTTGTACCCGAACTTACATTATCCATATTATCACCAACAAAAAAAAACAAAAACGCACAAACCTAAAAGAAACACTCACTCACTTTTTTACAGAACATTACTATTTTTAAAATTTTGATAAGCGACGGAAACGAAGGACTTAGAGTCGCACTTTCTAACCAAGATAAAGAAATCATGTGCTGATAGACTCACTTCTGTATTTTTTCTTCTAACTGACTAACATATCATAGGCAATGGAATGTTATTTCTTTTCGAGAGTATGGGGTAGCCCTGAAATTTTTTTTTTGGAACTTGAAGCTATGGCGATCGCTTAGGTTATAAGATGGCGGCCTCCTCTGATGACAGGCTTTCTCATAGGATAAGGTCTGCTTCTTCGGAAAAGAGAAGAAGAACTCTTTGGTGTCGATACAACTGTTGACAAAGCCTCTGTTAGGTTCATGCTGCTGCTGTTGCTGCTGTCTCTGCTGTTTATGAAGTCTGTACTTCTCCATCCATTCTTCTTTCTCCTTCTTGAATTCCTCCTTGAAGAGCTCTTCTTTCAGGTCTTCAGTGACTTTTAGCATTCTCACATTTTCTATCTCTTCTGGCTTCGGTATCAGACTGTGTCTGACCCTATGTAAATTCACGTAGGCTTCGTTTAGCTTAGCTAGTTTGGAGCACATCTTCGTAGGAGGATGAGTTAACAATGGATGGGCAGACTGGAAACTTCCCCGGTTCTTAAAGTCAAAGCGCGGACGTGAAGGAAAACATTACTACACGGTTTTCTAGCCGGAACGTTCAAATAGTGTTATGGGAAGGATAGAGAGAAGTCAAAGAGCATGAATCAAGATTCATATAGCCAAATAAACCACAAAGGCATTTTTTTCTTCAAAACACAACATTTTTTATTCATACTAACAAACAACTCTAACATTTTTTTAACAATAATCCAACACTATAACATCAAATACCAAACATTTTTTTTTCAATTCACAGTCTACTTTAAACAGGGCTGACAACGTTGTGAATGAAATTGTGATTTCCACTGTCGAAAGTCATTAGGCCATTGATGGACACTACGTTTTCTAGTTAGAGACAAAAGATAAGCATACTGGTCACAAAACCATCGATGTACTTTCACATCGTTTCAAAAAGAATGACGAGCATCAAAATGAGTCACTAAATGTTCTAAAGAATAGCCCAAGCTGCAATCATGCAGAAAATACACACAGTACTGTCCACACACCAAGGAATATGTGCCTTGTTATTTCACATTATTGAATCGTGTGGTCTGAGCATTTCTTCTCATAAAGTCAATGATATCGTCTTCCAAAGGGGGCAGTCCATAGGAATCAAAGTATTCCACACATCCTTCTTGAGGAAAGTAGACGGCTACCCAGTGGGTTCCTGGGAGATGACTGTCGTCCGTGTTGATCACATAAGCTTGATGGTTTTGAGGTGTGCAATGAGGGAGTTCATCTTTAGCACAGACGACAGGATTCCAAGAAGCAGTGTACAAACTGTGGTTCAAAAGGTAATAAAGTTCTCAGGTATCCATTTTTTGTATTTTTTCTTCTTCACAGGTAATGATAAGTGGTCAATTCGATCCTGACTTTTTGCTTGAAAATGTCTGACGAATAAACGGTTATTCGTTCTGTTTCCTCACTCTGATTCAGGAGAGCTTCGATGCGATGGATCTCTTGTGTGGTTAATGGTGGACAAGAATGTTCACGCAAGTCTTTATACCACAGGTGCAACACGTCTTTGTTCGAGATGAGACTCCAAGCTTCGTCCAGATACTCGTCCAATTTTTCTTCTTGACTTAACATCAGGCATTTATCATGTTGAATTTGAGTGGGATGATCGTTTTGACATCCATAACAATTTTTCTTGATCAATTCCTTAATTTTTTTCTGTCAAGACTATAGCATAACAGGAAACTAAATGTGATTCTTGTTCTGGCCATCTAGACTTCATCATGATGACTTCTTCGTCTTTGTCTTGGGATTCTCCTTCCTCGGGGATCTTCACATTCCATGTCCAAAGAATCCCTACTATACAAACATTGATAAAAATCCTCCATGACTTCTAATAGTCTAGAATGACTTCTCTCAAACTGTTGGTTTATATCGTATTGTCCAATTCAGCATACAGGATGACGTTCACCGTATGATCTGCGCGTAGATTTTCTGCAAACTGAAATTCCACACGCGTCTGGCCGGATTTTATAGGGTGGAAATGTCCCTCCTCGCTGTCTTGACTTACAATTCGTTAGAGAACCGTTTTCGAAAATGGAGTTTCACTGTAACTTTCCCTTTGGAGAATGGAATATTTTGTCCCAGATCTCCTTTTATAGCAATGTTGACAGTGTCTAAATACGACTTACTGACGGGCAAATAGTGAGGATGTACAAATTCACGGTGTACGTGATAGGTGTTTGCACCTTCCTGGTCATTGTTTGTGGTACTATCCACTTTGAAAGGAATGACACGCAGTAACGGAACAGAGGTGTGTCCCACCACGTTGTACTCCACCACATCGGAATACACAAAGATCAAATTAAGTCCTTGGTTCAGCTCTACCGGGTTTCCAAAAGCTCTGTAAAAATCCATATTACTTTTGATCTTGGGGCTCATATTGTTTGCGACCATTTCTGCATGTCCGCCCAAAATTTCAAACAAACTACCATTGAACCTGAGGGACAATGTGTCCGTATCTTGAAATTTGATCACGAGACGATGAGCCACTTTATTGTACTCAATCTTCACACTTTTTTTTGGCTCTGTTCAGTGCTTTGCCAAAGGCTAAGTTGAACCTGTCCGCAATAGTGTCCACCAAATGTTCACCACTAAAATAATAACCTGAAGGAATTTTCAAGGTGTAGATAATGAAGGCTGGATTGCTGGCTGGTCTTGTGTCCCCTAAAAACCCTATTTTGTTGATTTCTTCCTCCAATTGGGCATTCAGGATTTCCACCTCGAAAGTGTCTTGCTTTTCGGTGATGTTTTTGATTTGTGTTGGGTGAATGATTTCCACTAAAGCCACTTCCCAATGGGCTTCGTGATCTAACTGGATGGTCTGAGGTAATTTGACCGTGTAACAGCACAACGTGTTCTTGGGAAACACCTCCATGGAACTGTCACTGGGTAAGGTTAAGTAAAATTGGTTGTTATTGCTCATAATTCCAGAGTTTTGTGGCTCTCCGAGGCGATACTGGAAGTTAGAGGAGTGTCTCCGCCCAAAATGGGGTTGTTGTTGGAGTGGTGACTGGCACTGACACTGGACACAAGGTTCCGGTGGTTCCCGTTCGAGGAGAATTTCAGGGAGGGATTAGGAAGCAGGTAACCGATGTAACTGCTCAATACAATGGTCCACAAGTGTTTGTCTCCTTGTTGCAAACTCAAATTGGCAATGGCTGCACCGATGACACAATACACCACGAAGGTTTGGCAGAAAAAGACGATTTGCGTTTTAGGCACACGTTTTCCATACCACACCCACAAGGGTTGTGTTTGTAAATCTTGCAGAGAAGAATTGGGTGAAGGAGTGATCGCAGTAGCTGAATCTGTGTGAAAGGGCATGATGGTCACTTCTTTTTATAGTGCGAAGCGTCGATGCAAGAATGAAAACTGGGTGGATATCCTTTCCAACGTACTTTGACTTCTTTGACACGTCGTTTGCCCACTTTACGGTTTCTGCGTTTGACAATGCCTTTGATGTCGTACACGTCGTCTTTTTGGTGACACGACTTGATTTGAAATAAGTACGGGCTAGCGTTTTGTTGAGTACTTAACACCCATGGCTGTCTTTTTGAGCACCTTTTTCCTCCTTTACCACGCTCGGACAAAAATATGAGTGTGTGGTGAGACTATTCCCACTCATGTTTAAAGCCTTTCAGTCAGGTTGTTAAGGACTAGTTAGTCCTACACCTGAGTGGCTAAATTTAAAAGTAGTCTGTGAGTACATAAAAGCCTGGGAGATGAGGCTCTCTTTCCTTCCCTGGGAGTAATTAAAAATCACGCGGTGCGTTATTAAACCAGTGATATATGCTCCATTAGGGCGAAAATCACTTTAATTCAAGTAAGCAAGCAAGCAAGTTCGGGTACCGTCTCTAGCACTCTTGATGACACCAACTGTCTGGGTTATTTTCTTTCTTGCAAGCCCCTATGTTCCACTTCTGTTTTTGATAATAACTTGTGATACTTCACATTTTCTAAAGTGGAAATCTTTACAAGCCGTACAAAATACAAAACTTATATGACTTTGGCTTTTGACACTTGCACAGACTCTTCACTTTATAAGTATCACGAGAAAATTGTATATCCCATTTTTACCATTTTCAAAGACACGCACACACTTGCAGCTTGACCAGAAATATGTACATCTTGTTTTGTGGATAAGTCACAGACAAGTCCAAGCCCATAGGTGGTTATGAACGTTAGGAATATCCCCTCATTTTTTCAGAAATATCAAAGCTTGTATGTGCATTTTCCCTTTTCCACTCTATATTAGTGCTTAGATTTGTTCCAAAAAAAGAAAAAAGAAACGAAACAATTTTGAAGAAAAAAAACAACTGAATTTTGAATTCAGGTTTCTCTCTGTTTATAATTTTTTTTTCAAGTTGATGGTGCATGACAGAGTACATTCGCCTACCTTTCCAAAGTGAGAGACATTTCTTCACATGTCACTGCCTTTGTTAAATTCGGTTTCATTGGTTAGTTATCGTTAATCTTTAATTTTTTGATGCATTTCTTTTTGATAGAAGATTTAAGGCTTTCTAGTGTTGTAACGGCATTTATGTTGTTTAGTCTGTTGATGAAATTATCTATAGCAAAGTGCTTAAGATTTTTTCAGGTTTTTTATTATTTCAAGCCCTACAAAGGGAGACCAAGTTTGTTTTCAAAGAGGATTGAAACTCTAAATTACACGGACGTGAAGGAAAACATCGTTATGTTCATTCTAATCATGCTTGCCGTATCTCTTTGTGTTTTAGAGGTCATATTTCTTCTTAAGTAAATACACGCATCAATAGACAGACAGATTGGGTCATCATCCTTGAGTTTCACTGTACTTTCGGTTCTTTACTTCATACAAACCCCAAATTTATTAGTTTGAAAAAAAAAAGATAACATGCCCCTCAGTACTGTAACACGTCTGTTCTGACTCTACCGATGTGAGTGTGAGTGTTTATGTTAAAATGTTTAAGTGAGATTTAAAAAAAATGGTCAGCTTGAAAACGCGAACCAATACTGTGACGCTCAGTATTTTGATGTGGTAAGAAGAAATGGTACAACACACACACACAAAGAGGGCTTGTAAGTTCACATTTCAGTCTGTCTGCACTGTAATGGTAACAACGCAAGAACATAGGGATTATTATGCCACACAGTCCTAGAACAAAACAATGCATCACCCGTTGTAAGCCATTTCATTGGCTATACTTATTTTCTTACCGCGTTCACTTCGAATTGACTTGAGTAGCTATTCACACAGTGACGAGAATGGCCATGCTTTACTGGGTCTATCCTATAGGCGATTTATATAAAAAAAATATTTTAAAAAATTAAACTAATGCACGAACAATGGTTCCATGGGCGATCCCATGGAAATTGTGTCCGTCTTATTGCAAAATACATCAACATTTAATTTAACCGTGCAGATCGCTAGAACAAACCTCTGATCATATACATTTTGAAAAGTGTTGTGTGACACGGATCGCCATTGTCGCTTGGTGTCTGCTTTCTTCTTCGAAAAGAGATCGTTTCGTCTTGACTATAAAAATTTAATTTGACTAAGTTTTACGCACTACTTGAACTCATACATTTCACGCTGCAGGTGTAAGCCGTCGTTCTCAGTTTTCTGGAAGTTCGTTTTTGCGTTTCTCGGATGTGATACTATTTTTTATGGACCGAACGAAATTTCTTTTGGCGTGAATCAGGACTCGTGGTTTTGTGGCAGAAATGGAGAGCATTGATTAAAGCCCAGTTATGTCGTCTTCGAAATCGCTGACACGGATTTGAACTAACACTTCAGGTTTTGTGTGAGGCGATACGGTACATCATTGCCTTTTACTTCCTCAATGAAATCGTTTCATCTTATTGCAAAATTACATTTGACTAGGTTTCATACGCAGCAGGTCTCTGTATATAAGGAGAGTGTCTTAGCGTCAGAGTATTCATTCCGCTCTCAAACGATCAAAGATGGAAGAGTCAGCACAGATCGACCTGCTGGTCAAATATTTGCTAAAAGTCATACGAAAGCATAATTCACATGCGAAAGTGGCAACAAAACTTACTCTTTTGGTCGTTGATTTGATGAGAGTCATACGAAAGTGTGTAAGTGCTAATGAAGTTTGCTATATCTGCAAAGGTAAATGGGTATTTGTCTCCAGAATACCTGCTTCGTCTAAGAAAGAGAGACAAAAGTCAAGATACCTAATATCGTTGTCAGGAGAAAGGACACTGGAATTCAGAGTGCCCTACGAGAAAAGAGAATAAACAAAAACAAGACGAAACAGAGAAGAGGGATTCAGAAGAAGAAGAAATTGAAGATGATGAAGAACTTGTGCCAGTAAAGACATGGAAATGGAAAAATTGACAATGTGAGCCGATGCGTTGGCCCTGATGTGAAATTTCATACTACCTTCTAAAAGAGAATAGACCAGAAAGAACACGTAAGTGTCTCTTGGTCTTGACATTGTATAATAAGGATGGCGTGTTTTGTTTTCTACTCACACTTTATGAAATTGTGCCCTTTCACCTATCTCTATCCCTCTGGATCATGTTTTAGTTAGAATTGAAATGGAAGGATGTTTTCCTTCACGCACGCTCTTTAGGCATGCAAGTCGGTAAACAATAGTCAGTCTGTTCCTCCATTATTTTGTGTCTTGATGTTTCCTAAATCACACACTGATGCCATAAAATAACGGGTTAAATGGGTTTTGTAGTGTTGGGAGTGGGGGTGGGTGGGGTGTAGGTGTTTGGCAGAGTTGGTCATTGCAGGTGAGGGCTTAGGTGCTTTCAAAAAACTTTTACTTCTTCACTCTGTGTTGATAGTATATTTGGGGTTTGTATGCGTTCGCGTACGTTTGTGTGGATAGTTTATTTGGGGTTTGTATCATCTCCCTTCTGTGTTGATAGTATATTTGGGGTTTGTTTTTTCCTCTTCCCTCTGTATGTGTATGTGTGTATGTGTGTGTGTGTGTGTGTGTGTATGTCTGCGCGCGTACGTTGTGTGGGTGGGTGTATTGGTCTCTGTTTGTCCGTATAAAACTCACTTTATCCCTATCAGATACACTCTACCTACCTACCTGCAGTAGCGTGCATTCAGGTCAGCCACTTGCAACACTGTTGATATTTATCCCTAGTGTTCAGTACAGTGACGTCACTGACGCTGGAAATTTCGAGACTATAAATATCGACTTGGGGATTTCCACATTTTGTAGCTATACATATATACTAGAATTCATAAACAGGAACGTCACTCAAGCTGAGGCTATAAAAAGATAGTGGGATTTTCCAAAGGAAAAACCCACAAGTTGGAGCTATAAATAGAAAGTGGGATTTCATAGGAATTTCAGCTGATTATAGATACATAGGTATTTATCCACGATCGTCACAGAAGTTGATATTGTAAGTAGTTATTAATTTTATCTATTTTATAGTGTGTGTGTTTATGTGTGTGTGTGAGTATGTCTGCGCGCGTACGTTGTGTGTTTCTGTGTGTGTGTGTGTGTGTGTGTGTGAGTATGTGTGTGTGTGTGTGAGTATGTCGGCGCGCGTACGTTGTGTGTGTGTTTGTGTGTTTGTGTGTGTGTGTGTGTGTCTGCACGCGTACGTTGTGTGTGTCTATTGGTCTCTGTTTGTCCGTATAAAACTCACTTTATCCCTATCAGATACACTCTACCTACCTACCTACAGTAGCGCGTATTCAGGTCAGCCACTTGCAACACTGTTGCCATTTATCCCCTAGTGTTCAGTACAGTGACGTCACTGACGCTGGAAATTTCGAGACTATAAATATCGACTTGGGGATTTCCACATTTTGTAGCTATACATATATACTAGAATTCATAAACAGGAACGTCACTCAAGCTGAGGCTATAAAAAGATAGTGGGATTTTCCAAAGGAAAAACCCACAAGTTGGAGCTATAAATAGATAGTGGGATTTCATAGGAATTTCAGCTGATTATAGATACATAGGTATTTATCCACGATCGTCACAAAATGGAACGAAAAAATTGAAAAAGAAGAAGAAAATGAGAAGAGGAAGAAAGAAGAGGAGGAGGAAGAGAAGAAAGAAGAGGAGGAAGAGAAGAAAGAAGAGGAGGAGAAAAAAAGAAGAAAAAGAGTGTAGGAGAGAAAATAAGAAGTTGGTTGAGAAAAAGAAGAAATTAGAAGCAGAAGAAGAAGAAGAAGAAGATAACCCAAAGGCCCTTTTCAGTGCCAGCCATATTTCTCGAAAAGAGATAGCCTTTCAATTGCCTACCCCTTTTTAAAAAAAAAAAAAATCCCATGTTCAATTCCCCTTGTCCCTAAACAAGCCCAAACTCTATTCCCCATGTTAAATTCCCCTTGTACGTAGAGTGACCCACGATTTTTTCGCCATGTTAAATTCCCCTTGTACGTAGAGTGTCCCACGATTTTTCTCCATGTTAAATTTCCATTGTACGTAGAGTGTCCCAGGGGTCCCTGTAATGCTAATTCCCATTGTACGTAGGGTGTCCCCCTTTACTACTAGCATTCTTCAGAAAGTCGAAATAAACACAGAAAATATTGCATCAGCCACCCTCGTAGATACGGAATGGCTGTACCTGCATTTAGGCGGCGTTATTATCATTTTATGTATGTTACCTGTAAGGTATGGCTGATCCTTGTTACGTGTAATGTAATGGCTGATCATTTTTTCCTGTAAGGTATGGCTGACCCATGTTGCCTATAAGGTTTGGCTGATCACTATTACCTGTAAGGTATGGGTCATCCTTACCTGATTTACAACATTGATTGTTGTCAAGTACAGTGCAGTGCAAACGATTTCATATCTATAGAATGTAGCTAATTATTAACTTTTTATATCCGAAATATAAAATTGTAATGTTAATTTGACAGTAAATTCTTTTCTTAAATACTACGTAAATATACATGGTTTTTTTTATGATCCGATATTAAAGGTTTTTTAGAATTAGTTTAATAGACGGGTCTCCTAAGAATGCCAGGTACCGTTCGACGCGCACAAAAGAAGGAATGTGATGCAGAGGCTAGGGATTCATGCTGTAGGCTTTGGATCTTGGCATGTACGTTGTTCAAATTAAATTGATTAGAGCTCGTTCGATTCTGTGTAGCACGGCATCGGACGCGCAGCTACCTATACCATTAAAACAACTCTCCTACTCAAAGTCTACCCAACAGTCCATGACAAAGCCATTCCAACTGTATCGCAAAAGGAACAAAAAGCATCATGGACGCCATCTTCACAATCATTTGTCCGCCTCTACTGGTGTTGGGTTGCACGTGTTGGTGTTTGTCTGTAATGACAAGTGTTTGTAAGTGACGGTGTTCATCTGCAATGGTATTCGTTTGTATGAATGTTCGAGTGTTTCTTGTGTTTTCCTTTCTAGACAGTTGTTTGTCTATCATTTGGGGTTGTAATCCGTGTATTGTCCCTTCTGTTTTTCACCTCCACTTCCAGCTATTATGGGCAGCTTCCCGTCTCCTCCCACTCCCTGTTCTGGATCACTTTGGGTACTTTGTGCACCCATATCAGAATTTGCTCAATTAGGGTCGCTATCGACACAAGGTATTCATGATTTTTTTCCCTACCCATTAAACTACTATAGAATCAATGCTTTTGAGTATAAGAGGAAGTCAATAAAGCCATAAAACTCTTTAGCAAGGTGATTCATGTGATATTATTTGAATGGAAAATTCTACTTCTAAGCAATTCTAAACGTTATTTAAGCAATAAATGAAAGAATTCCACCTTCCCGTATTTCAACATATTTTTAAAAACTTAATTATTTTCTATTACCAGACAAGGCGGAGAGTGTTTGAAACTATGTCTGAACAGAAGATAAAATAGATTGCAGGTCACAGGTTTTGTTAAATATTTTTAACATGATTTCTTCTCCTGGATTTTAATTGTGGTATTTTTAAAAATTGCTGAAAGAAAGTAAAGATCTTAAACAGTACTCAACTACGGCTTTTTAAGCTCAAACGTAACCTCAAGAATCTTAGAATCACTTGAAAACCATATCATGGTGACTCAGAGAAAGAGAATGGTGTCCCGGAAGTAATAACGTTGTACGCTTTACCCCAGATTCTTGGAATGGTGTCCGTTAAAAGTAGATATATCCCTTCCTGGAATACTCGGTAAGTTAACACTTATGCCAATCCTTAATTTAACACCTATATAGAGGTAGTGCAGTATAAAGACAGTCAAATTGCCAAGTGATGAATGATTTGAAAATGTAGAATAGATGACCGTGAATAAAAATGCATAGTAAATTCCATGGATTATACACCTCGAGAATGGGATAGCCTGGATATAGCGGGCAAATCTTATGGATCATCAAGGTACTATTTATGTACAACGTGACACAATTTGAATATACACTACTTAGTTTACACAGCTTTAGCGTTCTGAGTTCACTTATTTTATTCTAATTGTATCATTATTTAATGATAATGGATGCACGAGCACGAGGCAGAAATCCGAGGACGTAGGTGATGGAATAAAGAGCATTGCACGATATTAACATGCAACTTCATCAACAGTGGTCTCCCTTTTCGGAGGTTTATGGTTCTGTGTGAATGTATGTTTGACAATAGGCTTTCAGTTGATTTCTACATGGAACTGTTCATTTTATCTATTAGCTTAGATTTTGAACAGTAATAAAGTACCAATATTGCCCTAAACTTTGATAACGTGTTAAAATTGTATCTGAACATAATTTGTACAACTTTTAAAAGTCATCTTGAAACATCCTTAGATTTTTTTCAATAGTGCAATAGTATAAATTGCGTTATGACAAAGTTGCATTGCAAGGACTGTTCAAATTCATTCTAAGGAAATCATATTAAACTTCAGACTGCATGTTTGTGTGTATTGGCTGTTATGCTGTGCCTGCCAATATACACCCATTTAGACTCATCGTCTATATTTGGTATAGGTACCTATAACTTTGTGATTAGTTGCTTGCAAGTGAATTGCACTCCCTCTGAATGTTCGGTATTTAACGGGAGCGCCGCATTGTCGCAGGGCTTGGTCGATTTCACCTGAGGCAAGACAGTCGCCACTACTCTCCATCAGAAACGGTATTAAAACAAAGAAATGCTCCCTTCAAAGTATGGAGAAAGATCTTAAAAGTTCGTGAAACGTCGATTAGGAATATTAGAGTAAAATTATCGATTCTTAACTTCCCGGATAAAAAAAAATATAAACCAGCAAAGATTGATGCTGTGTAACTTTGATCTAGCAATTAGCAATTAGTACTGTTGCCTAACTAATTGCTAAATGGTAATTAAAATATATATAAAATCAGTTGCAGCTTTCTGCATAAAACCGTATTATTGTGGGTACGACAGAGAGCAAGAACGAGAGAACATACATGCATACATACATACATACATACATACATACATACATACGTACATACATACATACATACATGCATGTATGTATGTATGCATGCATGCATGCATGTATGCATGCATGCATGCATGCATGCATACGTACATACATACATACATACATACATACATACATACATACATACATGCATAATGTATTAGTTCGTGAACAGTTACAGAGCACGTGGCGGATGATCATGAATAGATGATGTTAAGAAAAAATGAAATCGTCAGTAAATACATTGCTGCGATTATTTTCATTGTAAGAATAAGAGAGGTAGAATATGGATTAAAGTGTCCGAAACAAATTTTAGAGAGGACTGGTTACTCAAGAGTAGTGAATAGGGACGACTGAGGGTCAACGGGATTTTCATGTTAAAATAGTGTCTTTGCACTATTGGGTCTATGTAAATTTAACATGGGAGCACAGGATATGGAATATAGGATCTGAGGGAATTTAACATGGAGGAATGGGACTGTTGAGGGTCAAGGGGAATTTAACATGGTGGGACTGTAGAGCGTCAACTGAGATTTATATATAAAGCATTACCAAGACCTGAAATTTTGCACGAGTGTTCAAAAAGTAACGCTAAAATGACGAAATTGTCCCAGAATTTAAAGGAGAATAAACATATCCCCGAAAATTATGTTACAATGGTTTAGACTAAAATGGATAAACCTAGTAACTACTTACAATATCAACTTGTGTGACGATCGTGGATAAACACCCATGTATCTATTTATAGCTATGATCAGCTGAAATTCCTATGAAATCTCACTATCTATTTATAGCTACAACTTCTGGGACAATTTCGTCATTTTAGCATTACGTTTAGTCACATCCATTTTGGCGTTGAACTTTTCCTTGATTATAGCTATTTATAGCATCATTACAATTATGCAAATTTTTGAACACCCCAGCAAAATTTCAGGTCTTGGTAATGCTTAATATACAAATATCAGTTGAAGTTGTACAGTCCCACCATGTTCCATTTCTTGACACTCTACAATCCCACCATGTTAAATTCCCCTTGACACTCAACAGTCCCATTCCCCCATGTTAAATTACCCTATACCCTATATTCCATATCCTGTGCTCCCATGTTAAATTTACATAGACCCAATAGTGCAAAGACACTATTTAAACATGAAAATCCCCTTGACCCTCAATCGTCCCTATTCACTACTTCAAGCATGCTGAATTCATACCCCGATACAATAGGCCCGCGGCAGGGAAGGCTACTAATGGTATTCTTGTGACCTGCTTAATAACAACATATACATATATATTATATATGAGTAATGTATCATATTGTTAATCGTGTATTCCTTTCTTTTAAAATGTGGCTTATAGGTTAATCATCTTATGATACTGAGGTAGTTTCGCAGATATAGTATGGTAGAGAGACGAGAGGCATTCTTATAGCCAAATAGACACAAATGAAACGCAAGGACAGGGTCCAACCGTCACATGTCTTCCAAACTTCGATACTGTGAAAATCAGTCTTGGGACAACGAAAAACAACAACATCCATTAAACATGCGAACACTGAAGCAGCACTACACAATTTCTTGTTACTTGGGGCTCATCTAAGCGTACATACACCTTTATGAAATTCCGTACCCAGAAGATGCTGAATACATAGTTCATTTTCATACTTTAGGGTGTTTTCTAATCTGCATCCACTGTGTTTTTGCTTGAAATATTTAGTCTCCAACAAAAATGTAAATAAATTAATAAATATTATATGTGTGTAAAATGCTACGTATATCGGGAATAAAACATTTCTGTTCTGTGCCATATTTTCTAGAACGATATAGGTACAACCTGAATAAAAAAAAATATTCTTTTAGATGCTCAATGTTTGGAAGATGGCATAATTTACCTAGAAAGTTCAGTTTCCTTTCATCAATTGCCGATACAACTCTCTTTATCCCCTCTTTATCTTTATCTTATTCCTGGTCTTGTGGTATGAGGAAAGCCTTGGTACAACGATGTTGAAATACATCGAGATTTCTTACATTTTGGAGTTTGATAGTATGCCAAACTTCACAGGCAGAGTTCAGAGCCTAACATCTTCTAAAAGGTTTTAATGATTATGAATTTAGTTTTAAGGGTTTTAGTTTTAATGTTTACTGCAACATTCGAACCTTAATTTTTGTGTGGCCCCGGCAAGCTTGCAGTCTGATTCGGTAACAGACACGTAGTCACTTGATTTCAGTTTGCAATCAACACTCATCAATACTTCATTTCTCCATCACTCATGACTTTCAAACGTGATTATGACAAGTGTTAAAATCGCTACTTAAACAATTTTATTACTACATTTAATCAATATTTAATCCTTACAAATGGGTACGCTTTATTGTAGAGAGTGACAAGTACATAGTTGACTCATGTTATCGAATGGCATCAATCCATGTAAGTTCAGTCACTGACAATTTTCATGATTAACGTGGAAAACTAATTATAAGAAAATTAAGACCAGAACCTGCCCTTTTTTAATCCAGAATGCATTTTATGCATCTCTTCGTGGCGCCTCCTCGTTGAGTACATGACGATATTTGTTTCCTTCGTTTTCTTATTCAGTTTAATAAATCTCTTTAGACAATTGAACAGATTATATGTACCAAAATATATTCGATCTCGTGTCCTATAATGCATATAAATGGCATCGAAACATTGTGGCATAGTTTTTTTTCCCCAGGTTTATGTTTAGGATTATATCGTTTTCTTTCAAATATCCAAGGGATGTCAGCTGTATCTTAAATCGAATATACATCATGATCTTGTTAAAAGAGGTTGTAACTTGTGGTGTACACATATGTTGTAACTTTTGGTGTACATATATGTTGTAACTTTTGGTTAGCTTTTGGTGTACACATATGTTGTAACTTTTGGTGTACACATATGTTGTAACTTTTGGTGTACACATATGTTGTAACTTTGGTGTACACATATGTTGTAACTTTTGGTTAACTTTTGGTGTACACATATGTTGTAGCTTTTGGTGTACACATATGTTGTAACTTTTGGTGTACACATGTTGTAATTTTTGGTGTACACATATGTTGTAACTTTCGGTGTACACACATGTTGCAACTTTTGGTGTACACATATGTAAACAAATATGCCTTATAAGTATTCAGTCATGTCATGTAGGTGCAGTATTTACAGTAAAAACTTCTTTCCAGGTAGAAATCGTGCCTTTTATTGCCATTAAACTTTAGTCATTCAGATCACATCAGTTGTATTGATGAATATTGGTCAGGGTGTTCTGTAATAGGTTTTTTTCAGACACTGGTGTTGAAATTTGGTTGCTTTGTCATTAGTTTACGAAATCCTTTGAGAAAGAATGACCCCAAAGACCACACCTTTCTTTCTTCTTCTTTTATTTATTCTTCTTCTTTCTTTCTTTTTTTTTTTTTTTTGTTGTTTGTTTTGTTTTTGTTTTGTTCTTGTTTTGTTAGGAAAATCTGCAATTGAATGAAAATAACGGGCCTTTACAAAGTAAGGCAGGTCAGCATTTTCGCATTTGGTCTGCGGGTGTTAGTGGTTCGCAAAATCCTAATGCAAGTATTTCAGTAAGTTTTTATTTAATCTTACAAAAGCAGGAGAGTGCTTAGACAGCATTTTCAACTTTCGTTTTGTAATGATGTGCATACTTTATTCATAGCACACTTGGGATTTTTCAAATATATCTTTGCATCATTGTTTTGCAACTAGGTAACCAGTAGGACAGTAAACAAGCCAAACAGAAAGTAGATATACACAAATACGTTGGAGCTATATATAGCAGATAATTATTCAAACTTGGTACGTATATAATGCACATCAAATACTGACTTTTCTACCAAACAAACGACAGACAAAAGGCATATCAAAATAGAAATAAAGTTCTGTACAATTTTGACACATGAAAAATTTTACCATAATTAGCAATTCGTCAAAGATAATGGCTACCCACTGTCTCTTTGTCATTCAACCCGTCGGTTGACCCAGAAAGCATTTCAGATTTAAGAGCTTTTCAAATATAAGAGTACGAGTTATCGATCCTAAATAATTATCCACATAACATATATAATAATTTGATTTTCCTTTATTTTCTTACTGAAAGCTGTAATTTAATTGAAACCTACAAAACATTCATCAACTGTTAATGTTTTTTTCTCTTTTCTTCTTGAACATGCATCCATTGTAGGTGAAGATCAATCTCACAGCCGATGTTTGGTCTAACTTATCGCGAACATGCAAAGACCTTTAATTTTTGTGCAATCTTGTTGTAAAGTTGTTTTCTGTTCTGGAAATGGATAGTAAGCAAAAACCAATTCTTAATTATCTGTTTTTGTGCATAAAAAGAGGTTCATCACTATTGCACTAACAACATTTGTAACGATGATACTTGCGTTGTTTTCATTAATTATAATACGCCTAGAATGCTGTGTAAGATGATGATGATGATGATGATACTTGCTGTTTTTGTTAATAATAGCATTATTGTTGTACATCCTAAAACTCCGATTTAGACAAATCAATGACACGACCTAGGGAAAATGGGCGTACTGTGGACTATAAAGAGTAGTTGCATATAAAGTTTAGATTCCTTTCAATAACCAGGAAAACTCAAAGCGCTCACATTTACCGCTCTCATATATTTAATAATTTCAATTATTTTACTGACGTGGACGTGGTGTAAATGCCCAAACTTTTCCTTCCTTTGTATGAACATAATTCGCAGAACTATACATCTACATGTGCCCATAAAAACATGTATGTATGTATGTATGTATGTATGTCTGTCTGAATTACCCTTTTATTAATATAACCTTAAGAATCGAATAGGGTCGTCATATTTAAACCGTCTACGTACTTTCAACATCAATAGGCCTTTTTTTATATTTATTTCAACATATACTGCAGGGTAATAAAATGAACTTTGATTCAAATTTCAAGGTGTATGAAATGTACATATTCCCGTATTTCATCAGTTTCTATGTTTGTTTTTGGTTCTTCCAAGTGTCAGAGTTTTCTTACAAAATATCTATTCGTAATTTTTAAACAAATTTACAGTAGGGTTATTACTGCCTAAACTAGTCGATAGCGATAGACCCGAGATTTTACAGAAGACTTGCCTCAACAGAAACAATTAAGATGTAGACATACATCATTGTATTGGTACTTTATCGAGAAAAGCTTTCATACTCTTTTTGACCAAACATCGCAACTTGAATACTTCGTCATATTTATGCAAAATAACAAGTGATTTCGTACTCAAGAAAAGAACTGAAAATTGAACATTAGCTAACTGCTGTGTATGGTGCAGAAAAGGGGTTGATCAAAGATCGAACAGAAACAACGGAGCAGGTCCTAGTCGTCAAATTACGGTCGACTTTCTTAAACAGTGTTCATGAATGATACCACCTGTAATGTGTTCTTGGCCGAAATAGAATAACCTTTACCACCAACCTCTCGTCCAGATGTAAATTGCGCCGGACCCATATATTGTTCATTACACGAGTATACTTTTTACTAGGAGTGGTATCTCGCTGCGTTGTTGTTGTTGTTGTGGGGTTTAACGCCATTTTTCAGCACACGATAGGCTATGCATGGCGGCCATTATTAATGGTGGAGGAAGAACCCGGAAAAACTCCAGGAAGAACCACCGACCCACGAGAAGTTACTGGCAAGCTTTCTCACATACCCACATTGGCCGAATCCTAGACTCGAACCCACGCAGACAGAGGTGAGATGGCAGTGATCCGTAACGGAGAGCGCTTTAGACCTCTCGGCCAATCTCGCTGCGTCGCATTTGAAGCTCTTTGTGTACCGGACGCAGGAACTTTCTGAAACTGACAGAATCAACACTTGTATAAAGAGCATCAGATGGTAGGTGCGTCTTACTTCTTTAATGGGTTATTCATGGGAAGGTTTACACGATTTTGTCAACAGAGTTACTGTATGGAAAGCCATCTAGGCTCCATTCACCACACCACACACATACTCTAATGCACATAGATGCGAATGATTTTTAAATAGAGCGGAGCATATGCAGTAGTCTGGAGTTTATATAGTCCTCTTGGGTATATGCAGTAGTCTGTGGCATATGAAGTAGTATTTGGCATATATAGTCGTCTTGGGTATATGCAGTAGTCTGTGGCATATGAAGTAGTATTTGGCATATATAGTCGTCTTGGGTATATGCAGTAGTCTGTGGCATATGAAGTAGTCTGGGGCATATATAGTCGTCTTGGGTATATGCAGTAGTCTGTGGCATATGAAGTAGTATTTGGCATATGTAGTCGTCTTGGGTATATGCAGTAGTCTGTGGCATATGAAGTAGTCTGGGGCATATATAGTCGTCTTGGGTATATGCAGTAGTCTGTGGCATATGAAATAGTTTGGGGCATATATAGTTGTCTTGGGTATATGCAGTAGTCTGTGGCATATGAAGTAGTCTGGGGCATATATAGTCGTCTTGGGTATATGCAGTAGTCTGTGGCATATGAAGTAGTATTTGGCATATGTAGTCGTCTTGGGTATATGCAGTAGTCTGTGGCATATGAAGTAGTCTGGGGCATATATAGTCGTCTTGGGTATATGCAGTAGTCTGTGGCATATGAAATAGTTTGGGGCATATATAGTTGTCTTGGGTATATGCAGTAGTCTGTGGTATATGAAGTAGTATTTGGCATATATAGTCGTCTTGGGTATATGCAGTAGTCTGTGGCATATGAAGTAGTCTAGGGCATATATAGTCGTCTTCGGTATATGCAATAGTCTGTGGCATATGAAGTAGTCTGGGGCATATATGGTCGTCTTGGGCATATGTAGTAGTCTGTGGCATATGAAGTAGTCTGGAGCATATAAAATCGTCTTGGGTATATGCAGTAGTCTGTGGCATATGAAGTAGTTTGGGGCATATATAGTCGTCTTAGGTATATGCAGTAGTCTGTGGTATATGAAGTAGTATTTGGCATATATAGTCGTCTTGGGTATATGCAGTAGTCTGTGGCATATGAAGTAGTCTGGGGCATATATAGTCGTCTTGGGTATATGCAGTAGTCTGTGGCATATGAAGTAGTATTTGGCATATATAGTCGTCTTGGGTATATGCAGTAGTCTGTGGTATATGCAGTAGCCTGTGGCATTTGCAGTAGTCTTGGGTATATGCAATAGTCTGTGGCATATGCAGCAGTCTGTGGCATATGCAGTAGTCTGTGGCATATGCAGTAGCCTGTGGCATTTGCAGTAGTCTTGGGCATATGCAGTAGCCTGTGGCATTTGCAGTAGTCTTGGGGCATATATAGTCGTCTTAGGTATATGCAGTAGTCTGTGGTATATGAAGTAGTATTTGGCATATATAGTCGTCTTGGGTATATCCAGTAGTCTGTGGCATATGAAGTAGTCTGGGGCATATATAGTCGTCTTGGGTATATGCAGTAGTCTGTGGCATATGAAGTAGTCTGGGGCATATATAGTCGTCTTGGGTATATGCAGTAGTCTGTGGCATATGCAGTAGCCTGTGGCATTTGCAGTAGTCGTGGGTATATGCAATAGTCTGTGGCATATGCAGCAGTCTGTGGCATATGCAGTAGTCTGTGGCATATGGTGGCATATGCAGTAGTCTGTGGCATTTGCAGTAGTCTTGGGTATATGGAGTAGTCTGTGGCATATGCAATAGTCTGTGGCATATGCAGCAGTCTGTGGCATATGCAGTAGTCTGTGGCATATGCAGTAGTCAGGGGCTTAGTGTGGGGCATATCTAGTAGTTCGGGGCACATGGATAAGAATACTGTGTCAAGAACATGTCAGAGTTTGACAGATATTCCAATTTAATGTATACAAGCCGAAGTCATTAAAGGTTGACAGCATGTGCATGGAGCACAGCATGAATGACCTATCACAATTATTCTTGTGGAGAAAAATAAAATTATGATGAAGAATATCAATGCGCGAGGCCTATCTGACACTTATTCTCATCTCGCAAAGTTATGCCAATCTGAGTCTGCATTATAGTCTATACTGTCTTGTACTTAGTTGCAGTTTTTTTTTTACCCACACCCACCCACCCTGCCAAAAGAAAAGAATGAGACCAACTGCTTTAAATTTGAAATAAAGAGATTATTTTAATTGTAATGCATTTGTTCTTTTGGACATTTTCATTAACAAAACCATTCATTCTCTTTGAATTAAAAAAAATAAATATCACAGTCTTTTTTTTCTCAAAAATTTGAATATTTAATCTCAATGTTGCTTATATGTTCACGCTTCTAGCTAAATCTTAAGTAGTTAGGAGCAACGCTTTGTGAAAATCTTAGTTACAACCCTTTATATAAATCTTAAACATAACGCTTTATGTAAATCTTAAGTTCGACCGCTTCGGTGGCCTACTGGTAAGAGCGTCCGCCTCAAATGCGGGAGGTCGTGGGTTCGATCCCCGGCCGAGTAATACCAAAGACTTACAAAAATGGAACTAACAGCTGCTTCGCTTGGCGCTCAGCATTAAGAGGTTAGTGGTAGGACTGGTCGCCCTGGTGTCAGAGTAATGTGACTGGGTGGGACATCATGCTACATGTCTGCGGCATGATTCCCCATTGCTAGACATCACTATAAAAACTGCCACACTGCAGACA
Source organism: Sinohyriopsis cumingii (assembly GCA_028554795.2). Classification (NCBI taxonomy): domain Eukaryota; kingdom Metazoa; phylum Mollusca; class Bivalvia; order Unionida; family Unionidae; genus Sinohyriopsis; species Sinohyriopsis cumingii. Next base: position 5,381,104 of record CM068835.1, read on the forward strand.
TCGTAGCGATATGACTGAAAAATTGTTAAAGCTACGTTAAAAATCAAAAACACAACACACAACACAAATCTTAAGTACAACGCTTATGCTAAAGCTTAAGTACTCTGATTTATGTTAAACATTTAGCACACTGGATTATCTTAAGTTTAAGTATTGCGCTTTATGTAAAATTGTAATAAAACGTTTTCTGTAAATCCTAAGTGAAACGCTTTATGTAAATCCTAAGTATAACGGTTTATGTAAATCTTAATTACAACGCTTTACGTAAATCCTAAGTACAACGCTTTATGTAAATCCTAAGTACAACGCTTATTATAAATCTTAATTACAATGTTTTATGTAAATCCTAAGTACAACGCTTTATGTCAGTCCTAAGTACAACGCTTATTATAAATCTTAAGTACAACGCTTCATGTAAGTCTTATGCACAACGCTTCATGTAAGTCTTAAGTACAACACTTCATGTAAGTCTTAAGTACAACGCTTCATATAAGTCTTAAGTACAATGCTTCATATAAGTCTTAAGTACAACGCTTCATATAAGTCTTAAGTACAACGCTTAATGTAAGTCTCAAGTGCAACGCTTCATGTAAGTCTCAAGTACAACGCTTCATGTAAGTCTCAAGTACAGCGCTTCATGTAAGTCTCAAGTACAACGCTTCATGTAAATCTCAAATACAGTTCTTATTATAAATCTTAATTACAATGTTTATTATAAATCTTAATTACAATGCTTATTATAAATCTTAACTACAATGCTTATTATAAATCTTAATTGCAATGCTTATTATAAATCTTAATTACAACGCTTATTGTAAATCCTAAGTACAACGCTTATTGTAAATCCTAAGTGCAACGCTTCATCTAAGTCTTAAGTACAACGCTTCATCTAAGTCTTATGAACAAAGCTTCATGTAAGTCTTATGTACAACCTTTTAATTGGATTTATTAAATTTGAGCAGAGTTTTCGTACTAGGTACATTTTTTATTTTATTCACATATGCTGCTACAAAGACAAATCGTAATTTTCAATAGTTATCAATGTCATGCTTAGGCTTATGTGTAGTCTTTATCAAGCCTAACCAATTACACCAATGAAGCCGATTTATATTCAAAATATTTCGATAACATTTTATTTTTACTTAATTTCCAGAAACCTAATAACAATTTTTTTAGTCGGTGGTACTTGGTCGGCTTGTTTATGTTTCACACCCTTCAGTGAAAGTTTGAAAGCTTTCATATTTTTAAGTTAGTAAATACTATCATGCATTTCTTTTTTTAACATTTTATTTCATAATAATGAAAAAGCCACAGGGTGATGAATGAAAATATTAATCACATATGACTGCCGGTGTGAAAATTAAAACTGAGTATGACAAAACTGTGAAATAATGTTGCTTAATATGAGATTTGATGTTAATTTACATTCACAGAAAAACCGAGAATAAAAAAGCAGTTGATAAATCTGAGGCTTAGCGTGTATATTATCACTGGACCATTTTAGATTTATCAAAGAATGAGTTAATTTCATATTTGTCTGATCTACCTGTGCTCTGTTGAGGACACATATGCACCCTTTCTGTACACATTTATTTTAATAATTACTTGAGACATCCCGACATATTCCGTGTACTCTGATATGTTGATTTACGTATCTTCCAATTGTAATGTATCTAAAAACTGTGCTACGCTTGGTTGTTTATTTTATTTTTTTATTTATTTTTTTTTTTTTTGGGGGGGGGGTATTTGTTTGTTTGTTTCTTTTTCTAATTTTATGCATGAGATTCAGTCTTTTACCTTCAAATATCCAATGGACGTAAGCTGTGCCTTATCAGGAACATAGTGGATACTCTTGTTTAATGTGTTAGTATTTTTGTGTTTTCAGTTGTAAGCAAGTAGATTGTTCAATACTATCATATAGGTCACATATTTACAATAAAAATTACTTTCTAAGGGGACCGCTGGTGACCGAGTGGTTTAAGGCGCTCTCCTTGATAAATCAGTCACACATCTCACCTCTTTCCACGCGAGTTCTAGTCTTGGCTGGACGAACGTGGGTATATGAGTAAACATATACCCATATGCATCACGTGAATTTGTGGGGTCGTTCTGTGGGTTTTCCGTTTTCTTTCTCAACCAACTACACTTGCCGCCGTCTGGTATTTCCTGAGTAAAGGCTCTAAACTCTGCAACTTGGTACATTTTATTATCGTGAAACAGTCTTTCAGGCCGCACCCGTATTGAGGTTTGATCAGCGGGTTTATTGGTAGGCATTAATAGCGCATACTTGGGTTTCTTCCAACTTGCTTTTAAAGTTATAGAGTTAAGTCGTTAGTGGGGAATACATTAAAGCTTAAAATAACTGATATGCTTCTATACATGTATACATCGTATATACAGCAAAACTCTTACCTACAAAGATTTATCGCTGCTATAATGTCACAAGATACGTCGTTTATGAAGCCGATAGTGATTCTATGGATATGCGCCGCTAGGTTTGATAGTGTCACTGGTAAGTTTTAGAAACATCTCTCTCTAGTACATAATCAAACTAACACAGATTCATAGAGAAACTTCTTGTGCGAGGTTGATAACCATATTATTTATATTTATCTAAATGTAAAACATGTGTGTGTGTGTGTGTGTGTGTGTATGTGTGTGTGTGTGTGTGTGTTACATAACTGGCAGCAGCTTGACAGAACGTCATAGTATGTGATAGTATTATTGCGAGATGAAATACTCTTGCATTTTACAAAGCCTAACATCTTTGTATAAAGTTTGTGTAGTATTTATAACTTAACCGAGTCTCTGTGATTTGGATTTTTTTACCATGCTTTAACAATTGTATTAGTCAAATCGCTAAGGCGTCTGCATTATTTCAGTCTATAATTATGTCTAGCACTGGGGCATCATGCCGCAGACATGTAACATCATGTCCCAACCAGTGATATTATCTTTACACCATGCCGGTAAGTCCTAACACTGACCTCTTAATGCTGAGCGCCTATCGAGGAAGCTGTTAGTACGATTTTTATAAGTCTTTTTTATGACTCGGTAGGGGTTCGAACCAGAAACATCCGGCATCCGAGGCGGATGCTCTAACCACTAATCGCTAGATTAGAGAAGAAAATAAATGGCTCAGTATTAAGAGGTTAGTGTTAGGACTTGTCGTCCTGGTGTCAGGATAATGTGACTGGGTGGGACATGATAATACATGTTTGCGGCATGATGTCCTGGTGCTAGATATCATATCAACTGCCTCACTGCAGACATCGTAGCGTTATGACTGAAAAATTGTAGCCACGTTAAAAATCCGAAATTCACACATGTAAGGTATGGGTCATCCCCATTACCTGTAAGGTTTGGGTCGTTCCTATTACTTATAAGATACGGGTCATCCCCATTACCTATAAGGTTTGGGTCCTCCCTATTACTTATAAGATATGGGTCATCTCTATTATCTGCAAAGTATGGGTCATCCTACCTAATTTCCAACGTTTTAATTGATGGTATATACAGAGCAGTCCAGTCGATTACACGTATATAAGGTGCGGCTAATTGTTACATTTCTACATCCAAAGTTTGAAACTGTTACATAAAGTGGATCGTACATTCTTTTCCATATTTAGATATAACAAAATTCTATAAATAAATAGACGGGAATTTCCCGCGAGCAGCAGAGAGGGTGAACAGACCATAGAATTCCGACAAAACAAATAAAACAAACAAATAAATCATCTCGTAGAAAGGTCAAGATTTTACAAATGAACTTTTCCTTGAGATGTTTATTTTTGCAATGGACGATTGTACTAATAAAACCTCAGTTTGAAATAGTAGCTGAAAAAATAAGGTACTCTACGTGTTTATTTATTTCTTGTTTATTTTTTTGACGACCAACGTTGGTAGGTACCCTCTCTGCTGCTATTAATTTACCACCATACCAAGTTTGATGAATATTTTTCAACGCGTTCTCGCTGTCGTTTTTCCTCATCTGTTTCATCTTCATCTGAATCTTCGGAATTTGTTCTATGTTTCAAGTAATATTCAAGTTCTGATGGTGGTTTTTCTATTTTGGGATTTATGTTCTTTCTGTGTTTATAATATATCATCAAACTTCGATATCGATCTCCACCACAATTTTTGCAAATCTGATATAATCCTCTAACGCCGTTGTTACATCCAACACATCTTCGTGGACCAGCATGAGGGTTTTTCTTTATAAGATAATTATGTTTCTTGCAATATTCTCCACGGCACCTTTTGTTGCATTTATCTGTTGTTCCTTGACGCAGCCACGCACAGTTGTTCATTATATTAATGATATCTATTTAATTCAATTTAATTTTATCATCACCCCTGTTACTCAAATATTTTATCAATACCCACACGATATCTTGTTCTTGGATCATGTAAATTTATTGTTATAAATCCATGCGGGGTAGCTTGCGCTCGTGAGAAGAAATTTTTGAATTTAATTATATCCATGTCACCACCACACCAAGTTTGATGAATATTTCGCAACGTGTGTGTGTCTACGCCATTAAACACAACTAAAATGTTGCAGTTGTCTCTGATCACCTTCGGAATTTGTGTATATCGTTGAGTAACATAGATCACGTCTGTATTTTTGTGTCTACCTCGGGAAAATATTCTGGCTGGATTTGATTGTTTATCTAGCATCACATCGTCGTATACAACTAAATTATTAATAAATCCGTCTATGGAATCTACGGATGGTGCTTCATCAATATCGGTTATAAACTCTATAACATCATTATCTTCATCCAGTAATCGCGCGTTTTCATTGAAATCTTTAAGTACATCATAACATCGTTGATCATCAACGGATGGTGCTACTAAATACAACTTATCCCATTTCAACCATCTCATTATCAGATTAAGTAATAATTGCGTCTTACCCGATCCAGATGGTCCTATGATAATCATTCTGATGGAGTTCGGTAGCGCAGGATGATGCTTAACTGGCTCTCGTTGCCGAGTTGCTGAGAAATCAATTATATCCATATATATTATAACATGAATTTATATTGTTTACGCTGTAGAGTTAAAACTCCAACTACTGATTTAGCCACGGTTATAACAAAAAATAAAAAAATAGCGTATGGTGGAAAATGTTCTGTATGCGGTAGAAAGAAATTTTCGTTTTTACCTAATAAGCGCGGTGGTGATATTGCTAATTTGATGTCAAAGTTTCCAGGTGCTCCATGGGCTAAATATAGTGGAGAAAAACATCTACCAGGATATAATTATTGCGGTTCTGGTATTCGACTTGATATCAGGCTCGATGATCAAGATCAACCAAAACCAGGCGAGGAACCAATAAATGCTATTGATCGAGCTTGTCATGCTCATGATGTAGCTTATAAAAGTCAAAATCTACAAGATAGGCATATTGCAGATGTAAAATTAATTCATTCATTAAATTCTATAAAAAATAAAAATATTAGAGAATCATTAGCTAATTGGTTAGTAAGATCCTCGATGAAAGGTAAATTAGCGATTGGGGCTGGTAATTAATAATGGAATCAATTTATTATTCACCGAGAGGATACTGGAGAGGCAAAGCAGCAATTGGTAAACTCGCTGATGCAGCGGCGGTTAAACATTCTACTGCTAAAACGTGGTTATCTAAACAAGCAATATGGCAAATTTATCTACCACGTCCTAAACAAATTCAGTACTCGTATTTCGATGTCAGTGTTCCTAATGAAGTTCATCAAGCTGATATTCTGTTTTTACCGCATGATACTGTGCGTGGAAAAACGTACAAGTACGCGCTAACCGTAGTTGATGTTGCAAGTAGATATAAAGAAGCAGAGCCGCTATCAGCGAAAACATCATCTGAAGTAGCCGATGCGTTTGAACGAATTTATCAACGAGGTGGTGGACCACGAGGTGGTCTACGATGGCCAAATCTATTACAGGTTGATCCTGGTAAGGAATTTCTTGGTCCAGTATCATCGCTGATGAAACAACATAATACCAAAATACGACGAGGTCATACTGCAATTCACCGTGATCAAGCAATTGTTGAGCGATTTAATCGAACACTTGCTGAACGGTTATTTGGATATCAATACGCGAGGGAATTTATTCAGGATAAAAGATCTCGCGAATGGGTGGCAAGATTACCAATCGTGATAGCTGCATTAAATAATGAGATTACACGAACAACCAACATGAAACCCATTAGCGCGGTCACAAAAAAAAATATACCAACACAACGGAAAGATGCTGGAAAACAAAAAATATTAGGTGATGTCACAGTCAGATATTTATATGAGCCTGGTGAACTTGAAGGTGGTAAAGCGAGAGCAACTGATCCTATTTGGAGTGTTACCACACACAAAATATCTACCGTGACAAGATCCACTGGAAGAAATGTAGGCGTTTCCAGACCTGCAATCTACAGATTAGATTCGGCCGCTCCTCAACGTGGATTTACACGTGAACAACTACAAATAATTCCCGCGGATACACAACTACCACCGCGATCACTCCGGTGATTTCGATCACTTAACTAGCGCCTCTACGTCGATTACACTCAAGACAGGTTAACATGGTATTTTCTCGTGTATGACCGCGACTATTATCTTTTCTATCTACGGTAAATTGTCTTGAATCATTACTCGAATACCGCCATAACATTATACAATTACAACTGATGCAATGATTGTTCTGCTGCTGTTTTAACTTAATAATAAATTCAACATCAAGATCAAAGTCACGTTTATTTTTTTTGTCAGATTGTTTGTATCCGATTAATTTTTTTCTTATTATATTATCATCGATGATGTTAAATTTATCAACGATTTCAGGAATTATGATTCTACGTAATTGAGATATATTTCTGACCCTCGATACCGCTAAATAAACTAAATTTGACCACTCGATGCGATCGTCTACAATCCAGACTCGTGTATCAGAAATAGTTAATCCCTGAGACGAGTGGATTGTCATGGCGTATCCCAACACCCATGGAGATTTGTCAGCGCCTAATGCATCTTCGACCACACTGATATCAACGGCGACAATATCATTTAATACGAGATTCTGTTTCCTTGACTCTGTCAAGGGTCCTGGAATATCAACATTAATATTCTGTTTTCGTGTATCTGATGGTCTATAACACAACGGAACGGGTAATTCTGAATATTGTTCTTTATGTAGTTGAAATAACTGTTGTTGTAAAGCGTCTCTGACTATTTTTCTACTTGCTACGATCAAATCGGTGGGTCTCCATGAGTTCAAAAAATCACTCATTGATGTCTCTGAGATCACTCCACGTATTATTTCACACTGAATTTTGTTTGATTGTAATCTGATTAATTTTTTAAACTCCCTCAAATTTGCATCAAGAGCTCTATGATCATCATCTATTTCTTCGTAATAATCAACGAAATTTTTTAACCAATCATGTGGAGATGGTCCAACAAAGGGCGGCGGTTGACCATGATCGCCACACATTATTATGGCGGTATTTTTCGTCAACAACCAATCAAGAAACATTTTTAATGTATCCAATGACACCGTGCATATCTCATCCCAAATAATTATTTTAGGTATATATTTTTCTCCCATCCGTTCAGGAGTCCATTTATCCCCGCGCCATCGGAAGAAACTATGATACGTACACGATTGTACTTGCCGCTGTTTCATCTCACGTGCGAGTCTATGTGTGGGTGTCAGCACGATTATATCTGAATTTCTAAAAACATTAATCGTTCGAGTTGTTTTGCCGCATCCACCAGGTCCATTGAGATATACTGTCTTATATCTGGTTATTGGATCACTCAACGATGGTGCCTTCGACATTTCTGATATTTTATTACCCTCACGATAAAAATCTCTCACTGGAACATCTGCTGATTCTACATAATTGTGTAATAGTTCCTTTTTTATTCTCCACGAACCCCATCGTTCATCATTACTTGTAAATTTCATAACAGGTTCTAAATATTTACTTGAAATATAAAACGAGTCTGTTGCGACTCTGACTGCGGTCTCAGGAAATCTATTAATCATCGATAATAAATTTATAGAAACATAAGCCAACATGGAAGATCTTAGATGAGTATATTGCGGGGATACGTCATTTATGTAACTAACGATCGTACCTAATTTTGTTCCGTCGGATAAATAAACACTCTCTCGATTTACAAACGTATTTTTCGCCGTTGTATCAGCGATTATAAAATCGTACTCGGCATCATCTAAAATTAATCGTGCGTGATGTCTTTTATAATCATATGCACCACCTTGAGTAAATTTACCTATAATTTTTCTACCGAGATCTTTTGCGGTTTTGAGTTTATTAGGAATATCATCTTCGGAAATATCAGGATATTTTTCCTTAAACTCGCTGATAACTTCAGAATCTGACATGGGCAACCAAACTTTGGTCTGTGCATGATATGATATAATTGCCTCACTGACCACCAACGATGTCAGTATCATACAATCTAGCATATATCGCAACAAAACTATAGGTGCCCAACGTTTTTCACAAAAATGTCTACCAAACCAAACATAACAAATCTTGTGAAGATTTTCGTTAAACTCGAACGATTCAATACAGGCGAATCCAGTCAGATCAAAATCAGGTAATGGTCCATTAATTGCCACTCGCGTCATCTCGTTTGTAGGGTGACCAAATCTTTCAAAGTACGTAGAACAATCTCCGTATCCCAGAAAACTTCCTGGATAACATGCAACCATATCAACCGAAATAACATCATTGTAATTGTATTTGGTATTCCATAATCCGCCATGTCCATATTCGACGCAACTTGCGCGTACGTCCTCGAATAAATCAAATCGTGTTGGTTTCCATGAATTTCGTTCTCTGGCGAAATGAGCCGCAACAGATGGAACGGTAAAACAATTAGTTAGTAATTTGTCAGTATTTTCCGCGTGCTTGTACTGTAAAAACGTCGCAAGATTTTTCATCTCGTCATGGAGGGATTCTGTGCGATATATTTCACCGTTCGGTTTGACAAACTGATCAAATTCACCCTCCTCATTACTTTTAAATAACCATACCGATACAGGATCGGTTTTACTTATTTCGTTGATAAAATCAAACATACTATCTGCCACAGAATTATCTGCCACAGAATTATCTGCCCCAGAATTATCTGCCCCAGAATTGTCTGGGGGGTAAAATCTAACAGTTCGATCACGTGGAAATATTGTTACCGCGTTAGTCCATGCGTGCGCGTTATGATCGATAATATTTATTGGAGCTCCTTTCGATTTATATTTCGACTGGTACAGTACTTCTCCCGTTATTGTCGCTACGGTTATTGGAAATTTTAATATTTTTCCTAACCCAGCAACATCTTTTATTGTAGCACCGGTATCCTTAACTGAATCAGCCCACGAGTTTATTTTTTCACGCCTTAAATCAGTTAATCCATTTCCACGCATCGCGTTTGTAAAGTGTTCTATTACTCGTTCAGCTACACAATTTAACCTTGAAAATTTCATCGGCGCTAGTTTATCAACGTTAGGTTTTTTATTTATCTCATAAATTCCATAAATAACTGCTGTTACAGGATATGCTCGTTCATAATACGGTTTGTCAATACCTGTCAGTAGACCCGGTCTGGAATTTTTACTTAATATGATAGTTTTATTATTACCAAGGACAGGATCATATTTGTCACGGATAATCCAACTATCTGTTTCTGTTAATACAATAAATTTTACTCTGAAGAAATATTTTTGATTGCCCTCGTATTCAGCGATGTAGTTAATGATAGTTGCCGCTCGTTTGTCATTCATTGTAGCGTCCGTGACAAAGTCAGTGTTTCGTATAATCTTGAACGTTGACCATGTATGAGATGCACCATCCGTGTAAAATTCTTTCTTGGCGTCGTGAATTTTCGAGATCAAACTTTTATTTTTCGGATCAACCAGATCTCGTACTGGCAAGTCAGAAGATAATCTGTCAAGGTTGAATTTATACTTAACAGGCCTAGTTTGGGATAATCTCTCAAACTCGTTCATATAATTAAAACAAATATTTAAATAAAGAAAATTATATATATATATATACAATGTCCCAATGCAGATGGTTGATGATCGGCTCAGTAAATCGATGCAACAAATCCTGTAGAAAGGAATTTTGTTGGATGCACTCACAAAACATACGACGAGGAAGTCTAGGACCAATACCATGTCTACGGTGTGGTATTGGAGTGCGAGGAAAGACAGAATTATGTGGGAAGTGCGGCGGGAAACGGTTCAGAGAGCTTAAAAGATATTATGACAAAAAAAATAATAGCGGTGAAAACGCTATAAAATCCGTGAGGGATTATATATCAAGATTTCAGACAAACAATGATTTAAACATATAATATTATTATAATGGAGCAAAATATATTTGTCCCACATCCTGTCATAACAAACTATGAATCAAATATTAATGGTATCATCAGACACTGCAAGTTGAAGAAACAAGTTGGTTATATTACTAATGTTGGTTATCTAATGTTCACATGCGGGGGGGGGGGGAAAGAAACATTATCTGTGTCATAGATTTACGTATGAATGTTTCTTCGGAGTGATCAATGACGGTCTTGTTATTGATCATATTGACGGGGACACTCAAAACAATAATTTATCCAATTTACAAGCTATCTCTCACAGCGAGAATAATACACGCGGTAATACAGGAAGATGTAAGACAATCGGAAAGAGGGCGGTAATTTCCACAAGCATAGAAACTGGCAGTGTAATTATGTTTCAGTCTATGAACGCGGCTGCGAAATATTTTGATATTCACTCGCAATCAGTACAAAAGTAGCAGAAAATATATATAAAACCACCTTCTCGAAAAAATATAAGCAGAAAATTATCTTTAAGTATCAATAACTATCATCACCACATTATTAACTATCATCACCACATTATTAACTATCATCACCACATTGAATTAATTTTTTTAATTTATGTCACAGTAGGTCCTCCATACACTACTGAATTTTTGATTATATAAGGGGAGATTACTTTGTAATATATAGTTTTCTTCGTAGATGGTTGGTTTTTTATGATCGTAATTAGTCAGTTTAACTAATTACATCGTAACTAATTACTCGTAGAAGTATTATTTATGTTTTTTAAATATTTCCCCATCATACAACACATGATAATGTTATTGATCCGTAGGAAGCTGTGTGTGAAACAGAAACCGTTGCTCATTGTAATCGACCTGCAGTTGTGCATTAATGCCACTGTTATTATTGATTTTCAGTCTGCTTAGGAAACCCGCTACAATTACAGAAACTGTTATTATTGATTCTCAGTCTACTTGGGAAACCCGCTACAAATACAGAAACTATTATTCAGAAACTGTTATAAATACAGAAACTGTTATTATTCAGAAACTGTTATAAATACAGAAACTGTTATTATTCAGAAACCGCTACAAATACAGAAACTGTATTTATTCAGAAACTGTTATAAATACAGAAACTGTTATTATTCAGAAACCGCTACAAATACAGAAACTGTTATTATTCAGAAACCGCTACAAATACAGAAACTGTTAAATACAGAAACTGTTATTATTCAGAAACCGCTGTTTAGTGTAAATATTGGTTCCTTAGCTATATAGCTAGCTATATAGCTAGCTATATATTAACTTCCGAAACATATGTTCGTAACAATGTTTGATAGCTCGATCAGTATGGTATTGGACTGTGACGCTCGCGGTCCAGGATCGAATCCCCATGGCTGACAATTTGTCGGTGGTGTGCGCATAATTGCGATTTTTATAATAGTGGGGGGAACCGCAAAAACCCCCCCGCTCAGCAAAATTCCCAACCACAATATTGACTTGTGGTTGATACATATTTTCGTATCACCCACTGGATTAATTATTGTGGGTGGGATTTTGCTGAGCGTACATGTTTGTACTGTCCTTAGTTAGTGCCGTTTCATTCATAATCTGAGCTCGCTAATACACTCGATAGGGGCTCTTCATTCATTGTATATATCCATTCATTGTATATATGTTATATGTATATCCTCTAAACTTGGTAGATTGCGGTGGCAAGCTACGAGTTTAATGAGGACTGTGCTGTCCTTGTGCTGTCCTTAGTTAGTGCCGTTTCATTCATAATCTGAGCTCGCTAATACACTCGATAGGGGCTCTTCATTCATTGTATATAACCATTTCATTGTATATATGTTATATGTATATCCTGTAAACTTGGTAGATTGCGGTGGCAAGCTACGAGTTTAACGAGGACTGTGCTGTCCTTGTGCTGTCCTTAGTTAGTTATATGTATATCCTCTAAACTTGGTAGATTGCGGTGGCAAGCTACGAGTTTAATGAGGACTGTGCTGTCCTTAGTTAGTTATATGTTACATGTATATCCTCTAAACTTGGTAGATTGCGGTGGCAAGCTACGAGTTTAATGAGGACTGTGCTGTCCTTGTGCTGTCCTTAGTTAGTTATATGTTATATGTATATCCTCTAAACTTGGTAGATTGCGGTGGCAAGCTACGAGTTTAATGAGGACTGTGCTGTCCTCCCTCTTGGGCCTCTAGACCGTTGTTTGGCGGGTTAGGGGCTCTCGTAGAGGGAATATTTGCCTAATGAACTTGGTAGATTGCGGTGGCAAGCTACGAGTTCTTGGTTGTGCTGTCCCCTGAAACATCCCGACGAACTCGCTAATACACTCGATAGGTGTTCTAGGGATATTTTTTTTATTTTAAAGATTTATATATTATATAATGAACCATGAAAATATCAATGATGTAATTGTCGCTATTAAAAAATTGAAAAAAGATGGAATTAATATATCTGATGAACTTAATCCTGAAAAAATAGTTTCTGACTTTGAGATTTTACAAGAACGTAAAACCATGGGGACACACACACTATCATCTGAATACAGGCTCATGAAACGGATTCAATCGGCAATGTTTCAGTCGCTAGCTACCGTAGAAGATGATCATGTGAAGGAGTTCGTTCCTCTTTCTGCCGCCGTAGAAAGAATTAAATCGTTATTATCCCACGAGTATGAGGCAAAGAAAACGATTAGTACTCGCATAAGACTATTAAGAAAAATTATGTTAGATCGTGAAACGATCCAAGGTAACCTCGTTACTGGTGAAACGATCCAAGGTAACTTCGTTACTGGTGAAACGATCCAGAGTAACCTCATTACTGGTGATAATGAAAATGAAAGTTTTGGTAACTGGGGTCCATGTCAACGCTGACCACGTGTATTGGTAGTCAAAATCAAGAAAGTTCTAACCTTGTCAAATTGTTCCTAATAAATTTTATTTATTATAAATTTTATTTATTATAAATTTTATTTATTATAAATTTTATTTATTAATAATATTATTTTTACTGAGGATTTATTTTTTTTTTACTAAAATCAAGAAAAATGCACGAATTACTTGATTCTGACGGGGTAGTTGGTAGTCAAAATCAAAGAAAAATGCACGAATTACTTGATTTCTGACGGGGTAGTTGGTAGTCAAAATCAGGAAAATTGAGCAATTTCGTTGTATTTTAGTAAAAAAAAAATAAAAATCTCAGTAAAAATAATATTATTAATAAATAAAATTAATTTATAATAAATAAAATTTGTTAGGAACAATTTGACAAGGTTAGAATTTCTTATTTCTGACGGGGTAGTTGGTAGTCAAAATCAAGTAATTCGTGCATTTTTATGTTTCTGAGGGGGTAGTTGGTAGTCAAAATCAAGTAGTTCGTGCATTTTTATGTTTCTGAGGGGGTAGTTGGTAGTCAAAATCAAGTAATTTGTACAATTTCAGTAAAAGTCAGGAAAATTAATAAATATTATTTTTTTTTGTGATAGAAATTTTAATTTTACTTTCATCGACTAGCTTTTTTAGTTGCCTGTGCCGATTAATTTGTACCAAACACAAATTTGTGCCAGTAATAATAAAATATTTTTTTAAGTTGATCGAATTTGAGTCTGATCTCTGTTACAAATGTTCTTCTAACTGTTAAGAAATCCTCGCGTGTAAAACCCTCCATTACATGAAGATCTACGACGGAAGTCCTTAGGACAGAAATCCTTACGACGGAAGTCTTACGACTTTACATACAGATTTATTACAAGCTCTTCTTCACGTATGTCAATCAAGCGATTAAGGTGGTCTGTGAGTTTAAAATTGATTCGCGTTAACATATTATTGTGACACCGCAAATACACAGGATTAGTTGGTTCTTGCACGATTAAATTTCCAGGGGGAACTTGTGGTGTGAACGTGTACAGGATGTATCCTTGTTGAGCTTGATTTGATCTTCCGAGATCTATTTGATAGCTGCCATCGATTACGTCACAAACCAGATTGACCGCGACCGTCGATGTTATATTAACGATCCCCGGAGATATGTGTCTTCCGCCGCCATGTGGATCATTATCATATCTGAGAACAACTGCTAATGGTGCTAGTTTTTTCCACGCATCGAGTATTTTAGGAAAAAACTCATCAATGACATCATTGACAGATTTTCTTAATTTATCCGGATTATAATCAGGAAACTTAAACGTTACAATGTCAGCTTCGGGTATTTTGTACTTGGCTGCGAAGGATTTTTTATAATCGCTTGATGACTTAAGAACCATATCTCTAATTCTGTTATAGATAACTTCAGAAGAATTAACTATATAATTTAAAACTTCTATGTACCTAATAATATTATCGCGCGCAGATGTTGAATCAAATAAATACTCTTGAAAACTATCACGTAAATTATTTACTTGTATTTCATGGTCTAAGTTTATTGAAGCAAATATAGAATCAATATTCAAAGCAATAACACGTTCATTAAGATTATACAAAAGAGCTCTAGGATCATATACAGGTGTCCCCCCCCCCCTCCATCCTGGTTTTACTTCTATGTAATCTAGCCATTCTGAATTCATTTTAATATCATGACGAAGACTGGTCTTTGACGTAAAATCATCCCGAGTTGGTTCTGGTGGTCCTTCATACACCCTGGGAATTTCAGGCCATCCTAGCACTGATCTGATTGAAGATTGATAAATATCAACGGCATAATCAGGCGAGTTTATTTCAATCGTCGAGGACAACGTCGGCTCATGAACATTAATTGATATTTTTGATTATTTTCCTGTTATTGATTTTATTCTACGCGCAAATTCCTCACTGATCTCTTCAATCTCATAACTGCCGGTTGGTATACCAACAACAACCCAGTCAGGTGTTCCATCGGGTTTGTTCTTGTTAGTAAATACGAGCGAATTATTTGCTGGTGTACCATTAAATGATTTTGATCTGATATTTGGCCAGCTGTAATATACTCGTAATTGTGCTAGTGCTATTTCTTTTACTGGAATTGCAGTAGGAAAATTAACACTAAATTCAGGATTAGTTGAACTTACCGAGATCATCGTTATCTTTGGCGGAGTTGTGTTGGTCACGATCTGCTGGAGTAATTCTGTCATTATTGATACTTGTATCTTTAATACCTTCATCGTATATTTTGGTTATCATTGAAAATTCGAAATCAGATATAATTCCATCACTGAGACTCGCTGATAACAACGAGGATAATTTCGAGTATGCTACCGTCGCTGTATGTAATCTTATCATGTAATCGGATAATTTTTCGTTCGTACAAGTACATATTTTTTTGTGATGATACCAAGCACACCTGCAATAGTTGTTGCTGCTGAAATACAGATAGTTACAGCTACTGGTGCCATCGTTGTCAACGCTGATAATATTACACCGGTTCCAGCAACAACAGCGGATACTGAATAAACAATCACATCAACGATAACCAATCGTCGTCGATATTTTTTTACTTTTACTGTATATTGATCAACTTGATCTTTTAGCGCCGCCTGCCATTCACGTGCTTGATTGTATCTGTATTGTGCACCGTCCATATATATTTTTATGCAGTAACCAATTGAGGTGTTTCAGCTACAAATTCCAAACACCACCAGAAGGATGTTGCGGTTAATTTCTTATCATCTGCTTCCAGAATAAATATTTCTTCGGTTCCGCTATTTAATACAACAGATACAACCCCGGAAAACCTGTCGGTGGAATGACGCCATGGAAACGTTGTAAATATTTCAAATTTTGCAGCACTAAACACAGATAGCCTGTACACGCCAGTGACTGTTGCGGTATATTTGATAGTATTATTTTGCTGCGACCATGTTGCAAATCCCGATGATACCGTGCATACGATGTTTGTGATATGCCCGGGAGGTATTGCAGCTGAAATTTTAATCAAATTTGTTTTGTTGACAATCTCAGGAATTCCCGCTACGATGTTTTGCTGTCTTTGTTTGATCGTGTCTAGGTCAGTTTTGATATCAACGAGTTTTATATCAGCGACCAACGGATTACCAAAAAAATCTTCTGCGGTTTCATTAATTTTTCTAAAATTTCTGCGAAGATTTGTGAACGCGTTTACGTGAACATCATATTCGGCCCGTAGCGTGGATAGTTTTCCATCCACGTCGTCGACGTATAGTTTGTTTGCGACGTCGTTGTCAGATTTTGGAGCTGTTACAGCTACTATTTTGTTCCCGTTCATGCTAAGTTCACCTGTCATTGTGTCACCGGTGTTTCTCACGCGATTAGCAACACTTTTTGTAATTTCATCTCTGATGGTTTTAAGTGACATACTTGAATCTCTGATTCTACCACCGTCAGTAAACACGGGAATATTATCTGCAACTGCACCGAGTACTCGCCGGACTATATCATTCCATTTGATATTGCTGGTTTTTAGTTTACCATATCGATCCTGAAAAATAACAACTTCATCTGGATCAACTCCAGCCAGGTTCATAATATCAGCGAGGTCATCTTTAGTCGCATACTTCGACAGATCAACGTCGGATTTTATTTTCTTAACGCGTGAAGATCTTCCGTAAATGTCAACCATTATAATAAGATCCGTTGTTTAAAACGCCTTACGCGCAACAAATCGGTTGCTTGTATAATCGTGCACGACTTTATGTGGCGGCCTGGATGATTTTGATATAGCGTCGAGTACATTAATTACTTCACGGCCGCATATTGGCGGATCTGTCATTGTTTGTGTGGGTAGCGTTGAATACCAAACTTTATAACCTCTGGTTGTTGCGTGGAGTGGTGAGACATACTTGATAAATTCAACAGGTGGAGCTAACCCGTACGAATCAAAATAAACAATTCCACGCGGATCAACCGCGTATGATACCCAATGAGTACCGGGTCCGGAACGTTTGTCAAGATTAATAATACCTGTTTCTAGTTTGTTTGGTTGTTTCGGTAATTGATCTCGCATAAAAACACCTCTAAAGGCAGATATTTTTAATTTTTTAGCAGCATCAAGTAAATCAAAATTTGATGATGGAACGTCTAACGAAATGACCCTGGAAGCCTTAGGCCTCTCCCCCAACGAGATCCCGGTAATCTTAGACCGCGTCCCTTTTTTTTGTATCCCCGCCCTGTTGCTTTCTTTAGTGCCATTTCAGCGGCTGTTCCAACAGCACCTAACGCGGCCGCTTTTGCTACGGCTGGAGCAGCCGCAGCTATTAATGCCGGAATGGCCGCAAGTAGTGGAAATATACCACCCGTTTTAACCATGTCTTTGATGGCGCTCGGGGAGAGATGGAATTGAACTCCAGTTTTTGATTCCAGGGCTTTATTGAAATGTTTAATCTGATTATTTGTCAACGATAATTTGTTTGGACCACCACTAATATGATCTCGTTTTAGTGATATTTTAGTTCCGCATTTGTTGGCGGTTTTTGATTGAAGCTTTTTTACCTGACCAGGAGTCAGAGTAACATTAACATGACTATACGACATTTTTATATAAAATATATTTTTCTAAATAACACGATTAAAGATTTTCCACCGGTGCATCAACAACTCTCATTCGACCACTGCCACCTTCAAATAACATGGCCTTGTCGCTAAGTATGACCGCGATCGCTCTGTAATCAACACCACCGGTATTTAATGTTGCTTTGAGATGTATATCAACGACAGATTGTTTTGATAGATCAAGATGTTCTAATGAAAAATAATAAATCGGATACAATTTTTTAAAATCTAGTTGTGATATTTGCAACCCGGTATCAACATTTTGATCACGTCCCATAAATGACATCAAACGATGATATGCACGTCCTATGTGATTTAATGCATAATTTAGTTGTACATTTTCTGTTGGTTCTTGTTGTCCGTTTATCCGTAAAGAAATATCTGTGAGACCTAATTGGTCAAATATCATATGAGAGTGAATTTGTGAGTTTAAACGATTAGTTCCCTGAAAAGCAATGAAAATATGTCGTGGTGCAGAAACACCCTGTTGTGATGCTATATGCCATGTAAACTGACCGTTAACGTTAGTTTGCATGCTATCCGTGCTTGTTGTTAACCATGACAACAAGGATTTACCACCTGCATCCATGAAAGAAATTAATCGCTGTTCTTCTGCGATCGTTGGAGTCATTACCGGCATCCACAGTGAAAGTTTCGATAATATTACTTTACCAGCGTCACCAACGGGTCTCCACAGAGCATCATTATCATCGTTCTTTCTTACAAGAACAACCGTGTGTCTAGCTCCAAAAATAACCTTTTTAACATTCCTGCAAAATCCAAAAATATGCGATAGTGGAATTGTACATGAAAAACCTCTATTGCCTCCTAGCAACATATTTCTACGTGCTGCAAATCCCAAGTTGAAATTTTCGCTAGAACCATGAACTACTGGCCACACATCAGCATCAGCGTTATCGGCAAAATTTCTTGGTCGTCTTATATTATACGGATCATTTTCAGGGTTATCGGAGTTATCTTTCACAAACATCATTGTGGGACCTGCTGATCTTGTATAATCATCAGAATATCTCGCCAGACCAATTATTGTTGTAGCAACGTCGACATCATTCTGAATTGATTCAATATTTTTTCCATCAATCATGTATGTGGCGCCACTAAATAATGCTATGATCCCGTTGTTGACAAAACCAATTTTTACTGGATCTAAGTAATTAGTATCATCCGTTTTTATAATTGTACCTTCTACCTCAAGAAAGGCATCAGCGGGTAAAAAGTATCTACTTGTGTCATGAACTTGTAGTTCAATTCTTCCACGTTGATCTGGTTGTTTTGCGTCATAGGAATAAAATTGATAATCACGTACAGATTCATCCTTAAGGACGGGTGCTTCCATGTCAAATGCTGTGTCGGATACGCGCTTGAACATTTTATTATAATTATTTTTCGTCTAACACGTTGATCACCGCCTTCGGGAAATTCCACCTCGGAAAGTTCCACTTCCTGATATCAAACTTGAGATATTATTTCCAGATTCACCGAGTCCTTGATCTGCTAACGCCGCTAGTTTTTGATTTGCAGCCTGATTTATTATTTTACTTACGTCTGCGGGCATCACCTCAGTACTTGCCAGTTTCACCGGTGGTTGTTGTTTTCGTCGCAATAATCGTGCTAGTCTTTCCTTGATCGCCGAGAACGCCTTACCAGCAACATTGACAATTGCACCAGGAGCTTTATCACGAACAATATCAATAGCCTTCATCGATAATTGTTTTGCAACTGGTGCTACTTTTGGAGCTATCCTCGTGAATAATCCCCGAATGACATCACCAAGTCCATTTCCGTAAATAACACTATAGATTGGTAATCGTGAGTTTACCGCTCTAACCTGTGTGGGTTTACGATGATTATCATGCACAATCATCTTATTTTATTTACCATTTATCTAACAACTAGTCATCAACGAGCTCATCAATAAGTTCTCGGTAAACGCCAATATCCATGATACCACCTTGAAATAGTCGCCGACAAATATCAGCTGCTTCATTGGTTATTTCTGGTGAATTATTTCCAGCACGTTTTCCTCCTATGAGGACTTCTAACCGTGACACGTCATTGATGATATTATCAGGACATAAACCACGTCCTGTTTTAGGTTCATCTTGAGGTGTTTTAAATACTGGTGGTTGCAATACCGGAGTAAGTACTTCAGTGGTGGCCGGGGGTGAGTCACCTTCTCGAAATCCATGTGGTGAATCTGTCGGTGTAAATGTTACAACCGGTGCAGAAATTTTCTTCGAGGGGAGTAATTTAATTAGCTCTTTAGTCCTTTCTATTTCCGACTTCAACCTTTGCTGTGGCGAAGAAGATTGCTGTTGTTCTATTTGTTGCAGAGGTGGAGGAAGCTGATACTGGTAGGACTCTCCTTGTTCTAGTTGTTCCCATCTCTCTCTATAAAGTCTTTTTACTTCTTCTTTAAGTCTTTCGTATTCTAGACCTCTAGCTTGTTTTTTGTTGTAATATACGCGATATATCCATTTAATGAAATTATCATCATTTGTTTTTTCATGACGGGGTTTTAAAATACTAGATTTATTAGATATATTATCTAATATCATCTCAGGTAATCTCTCTCTTTCAGTTTTTCTAATTTCCTCAACAACTCCTTCGTTAAATTTTGCAATTAATTCTACGTCTTCTCCTGCTGGTTTGGATTTAGATGCAAGTTTTTTTCTCACATCGGCGACTTCAGTACGAAGTTCTCCAATACCTTCAAGTATTTCCTCACCAACAGGTGGAGGTTGAGCTGCGGCTATGCCAGTTGGAAGGTCTCGTAAAATCTTTTTTGTTTGTTTGGTTCTTCTTGCTATTTTTTCAGCCTGCGCTGCAGTTTGTTCTAATACCGGAAAAATACCCTTTTTCCTCTTCTCATCTTCCTCTTTAATATCTCCCCATATAGTTTTTTCAACAGCCGCTGCAGCTTTCTTAGTAGCTGCAGTGACGGGTTTAAATAGTTTTTTAGTGTCTTCTTCGTACTCAACTTTTGATTCTTGCTGCGCTTGCAGATTTTTTCTAAATGAGTCTCTGACAGGAAGAAATTTTTTAATTGTTTCTAATCGTTCTCGTGCTGTTCTTGCAGTATTAGATTCTGGATGTATCATTTTATTATAACATAATAATTTAATTAATATCAGCAGAAGAGGAGCAGCAGAGAGGGTACCTACCAACGTTGGTCGTCAAAAAAATAAACAAGAAATAAATAAACACGTAGAGTACCTTATTTTTTCAGCTACTATTTCAAACTGAGGTTTTATTAGTACAATCGTCCATTGCAAAAATAAACATCTCAAGGAAAAGTTCATTTGTAAAATCTTGACCTTTCTACGAGATGATTTATTTGTTTGTTTTATTTGTTTTGTCGTAATTCTATGGTCTGTTCACCCTCTCTGCTGCTCCGCGTGTTTAATTTTAGATACTTGGCAGCCCTGTTACCACTTACCGCTCCTTATATATGTAGTAAGGTTTCCACTGAAAGTATCACAGTACCGATTGCTGTTCCATATGCCTTAAAGCTAATGTTTGGTGATATACATGTACTTTATATCCTACTCCAGATCGCGCTTCATACAATGTCATAGAGAACAAAAATGATATTGTTAGTTTGACGAGGATAAAACCGGGTACTCCACTCATTTAAGAGAGATAACTCTGTTGCTACTTAACAAGGTAAGAGTTATCCATTCTCAGCAGATGCATTTCCAATGATGCATCACATTTTTTCCAAATCATAAAATACAAAATATGATCTAGATATGAATTAATATAATCTCACACGTTACCAAGAGACTAAACCTTTTAAGCCTGGCAGGAACTACAAATGTTACATAATGCATCAATCAGAGCTAGTTTTGTTGTTTATTTATGAATACCTCTACATTAAGCTCCGCCCATCTGTGATTGTACGATTTGTACCGTAATACATTAGTACTGTCTTGGTCTTTAGAAGCCTCAGCATAACGCCATTATGTTGGTTGCTGTAAGTGACTTTCATAGTTCATGACAAGTGTGTATGTATGTTTGTATCAAGAACAAATATTAGTGCATAACACACTCAAGTCACGCGCAACTGGCACGTGAGAGCACTACATCTCTTTATTTCATTTAACGTGAAGTTACAGAAAGACAAGGTGAATTGCAATTTGAATTCTTGATTCGAACAATTGCGATACAATAGTTATAAATAAAAGATTTTTTTACAGTATTTGCAGAAACGTCTATGATACGAATTAGATAAAAGGTAAACAGTCTCTGTGTATGAATTGTGTTTGCAAAGATATTATTATTCATCGAAATTAAACCACAAAAAAAAAAAAAAACGTAAGCAGTGATACCGATTTATAATGTACATTTTATATAGTCAAATATTATAGTGACTAACTCGGTTGGAATTACTCCTTTCCGACAAGCAAAAGCTTGCACTTGCAAAAATACATTTAAGTAAAAAATGACTACAGGCTGGGTGATACGATTTGACAGCGGTTCATCGAAATAGTTGCAACGTGATGGCTGGTTGTCACATGCCTACGTCGAGCCAAGAGGTACATTTTCTCGCCTTCTTATATCTGTATGACTTTGTTTTCCAGTGTATAACATTGGTAAAGGATATCGGTAGATCGCTTTTCTACCTCCCACCATCATCGTGTCACAAGGACTATTCTGACCGTCTACTGCAACATATTGCACACAAACTAACAAGAAAGAAACATGTTATATCACCGCTTGAGCATTCTTTTAAAATAATGAAGATAAACATGAATTGTAAGACATTTAGGTAATGACCATAGAAAGGAAATTTCCTATTCTACACAATTACATATCATAATCAAGGAGTTTTTTTGTACCAGCATGTCTCAGTAGTGATATGTCATAGTAGTACTTTATGTATGTGTTAAGATTACTGTAACGCAATGAGTGGGTTTTGCCTACAGGAACGGCCTGAACAAATGCCCGATTTGGATCAGTGGGGGGGGGGGGGCTGGATTTATGCGCTGGGCCCCCAGTGAGCACGGCATTTGGAAATAAACTTTTAAACAAGTTTTATATGATACTGAACTTACTATTTCCTTCCACCGCTTTAAAATTACTTTCTCTCTGTCGATATATTTTTAAAAATTACTGACGCACGGGGCCCCTGTGAGCGCGGGGTCCCATTGGGCCAAATCGGTCGAATCGGCCTAAGGCTGGCCCATTTTGCCTACGGGCGTTTTTGTTCATGTGGCCGCAGACTACATCCGAGCTTAAGATTTATTGGGGTTTATGGAGGGTGGGGGTCGTTTATTCTCAACCGTTTTGCTTTATTTCTCTTAAATTGTTTCATATATGCGCATGGAACTAGAGACGTATTTGTCTTCATAATGAGTGCTCACTCATCGATGACAAAAATAAGTTAGTGTAAGCTTCTTTTCACGCTGTAGTAATTATATATATTTTTTCAAGTAAATCTCTTTCCTTGACACTGTTGTTTTAAAAGTGATGTATCTAAGTAACTTCATTTAGACGAGTGCAAATATTTACACCAATGAAAAGTACATGAAAATGACTTATTACGGTACTATTTTATTTACTTGGAACATGCATCGGGAAACAATATGGGACATAGATATATTGTGTAACTTTGTCTATTTCCCGAAATGTAATTTATTACATCTCACAACATTTTTTCATAGGATTTCTTATGTGTAATTTCGACAACCCAGTGCCTTACGAGCAAGATCAGGTTTGCTGTGACGGTACACTTCACAATACACTAGACTCTCAAGGCAGGAAGAGAGATTGTTGTTGTAAGTTTATTTTCCGTTTGATAAGTTTACACCTTTCTTTCTTTTTGTTGTAAATAAGAGAACGAGCAAGTACAGACTCATTAGATGTGTACATATATTTATTCATGCGTGCCTATGTATGTATGTATGTATGTATGTATGTATGTATGTATGTATGTATGTATGTATGCATGTATGTATGTATGTAATTTATTCATTGTTACTGCATTATATTCTCTTTCAATACTAATGTCGACTAATACGGTATTGACATTTCTAAATAAACAATAAGAAAACAAAATGGATTCCTGTACTGTTGTATGCTATCACTTTCCTCAAACAACGAATTAAGAGTTTATTTCTCTCTGTTTTGTCACCCCAAAAAAGAAATAAGAAATGATTTCGGCTTTATTCTGCCACAAAATAAAAAAAAAAAAAAAAAAACTCCACTCATTAGACAGTTCTATGTTGGGTATTTGTGCACAGGTGACTTGTGATTTGATTGCTAGGGGTATTTTTCATGGATATTATTCACTGCAAAAAGAACAAACAGTAACATAGCCTTCACATAAATTTCTCCGAAATTTAGATTACAAACGAAAAGAAAAGAACAAACTGCATACTTGTCTGTATTTATAATTATTCTAACTCAAATATAAACAATTCTGATTAAAATCAGATCCCCATTGTTTTACGTGAAGTTTGGACAGCGACGGCATAGGGGTCATGTTCTGGTGACCTGTTTTTATCAAAATCGCTAAGTTTATCGGGCAATCAGAAGAAGTCTTATATTTTTGTGTTTCGGAAACTAAACAGTGATGTCAATCAATGTGTTCCAAAAGATTTGATTCACTTTTCAGACTTTTGAAATCTGCATTTCCATTTACTAATTCAAAAGGTGGATGGGGTGAAATGAAGTTAAAAGAACCTAAAACTAAGTGTAATTATTTATTTTAAATAAGGCGTCTTGTGGCTACATTGTTATTGATAATAAATTGCTCACCATATATGAATCCATAACGGCGATTTTTATATTATCTGCATTGTTTTAAATCTTAACACATCAAAAACGTTCTGATATATATACATATATATATATATATATATATATATATATATATATATATATATATATATATATATATATATATATATATATATATATATAATTTACCTACTTAAACCGTAAACCGTTTTGTTTATAGCAAATGTTGTTATGCATAAAGTTTCATTACTTTGCCACATTGATTTACAGCCTCTCAGTTATTCTACCCGGACAAATGTAGGTGTGAAGAAAGTTCGAAACTAACGTCATTAAATTCAGGTAAATATATCCCTCTCACATTTGCAGACACATTTGCACCACCACTGGTCGCTCATACTTTTAATTGCAATGACAACAGTGGCGATTCCGGAAATATCGTGTGTGGGGATGGTGTGGGAGCCTTGACAAGTATGTGAGTTTTCTGAAAGAAAGAACCCACGGTTTGGAGCTCGGGATGGGACAACATAGTTCTTGCTTTTGAAATGTTAGCTGGACACTGTTCTAACCATCTCACTAACTTACTCTATATTCAGATTCTTTTGCGCGCGCACACACACACACATACACGCAGATAATATACCCAATCCTTATGTAGTACATGACACATTTAACCAATGGCATACACTACCATTTTGCTATCACAAATGACACGTTCACTGTGAAAAGAGCATGAGAGTTGATAAACTAATGTCTCGCTTAAAGAGGTACATGTACATAACTTGATTAAAGATGTCGGTATTGTTTTATGTAGAAAGTTGTCGGCTATGTTTTACATAGAAAGCTGTCGGTATTGTTTTATGTAGAAAGTTGTCGGCTATGTTTTACATAGAAAGCTGTCGGTATTGTTTTACGTAAAAAGCTGTCAGCTATGTTTTACGTAGAAAGATGTCGGCTATGTTTTACATAGAAAGCTGTCGGGTATGTTTACGTAAAAAGCTGTTGGCTATGTTTTACATAGAAAGCTGTTGGCTATGTTTACGTAAAAAGCTGTCGGCTATGTTTTATATAGAAAGCTGTCGGCTATGTTTACGTAAAAACTGTTGGCTATGCTTTACGTAGTAAGTTGTCGGCTATGTTTTACGTAGAAAGTTGTTAACTATATTTTACGTAGGCAGCTGTATGCTATGTTATACGTTTATAAAAAACAGCTGTGAGCTATGCTTTTATGTAGAAAGTGCCTCAGCTATTCCTAATTTCAAAGCAGAAAGGCTAACTCCTACCTCTATGGAAGAGCAATTTAGTGGCACGACATTCCGTCAAAGTGGTTTCCTCGTGCCATTCATATTCGATTTTTCTGGACATAGAAGAACTGAATCATATGCCTACAAATACGTTTCAGTATTTCTTTCTTATTAAACGGGCTAGAGACAGTTCAAGATCTATGATCATGGCATCAGTGTCAATGTCGAGTATAAACTGCAAATTGCCACTGCAGTGATCGCTATGTAACCATACCAACCGTTTTGACATGTGAAACTAGCATCACGTTATGGAAGCAACAAAAAATAAAATACAGATACGCTATCCTATATAACATGTATTGCATTTATAAAAAGAGGAAAATTACAAATATATATTTTCGTAAAATCTCCTTTACATATATGAAAAGTACCAGCATCAAAACATGCTGGAAAAGAGAAGAAAAATGGTTGATTTTTAAACGTATTTTAATCTCCGTCGTGTTTTACTTGCTTTAATGGTGAGGGACGAATCACTCTACAACAAAACATATGGAATACAATATCCTGACGAACAATATACATGGTTATAGCTACACGATTGTCATTGTTTCCATTATGGTAAATTAGTTCCTGTGATTAAGTTTTCATCATTTGATTCATGATTAAGCTCTTGGTTACCATCAGCGAGAAAAGCCGACTAATTATTGATATTTATCTCATTACATAGGCTACGATCCTGGCCTCTGCTTGGTCACTGTTAGTGAGCCAAGTCGAACAGATACGACCAAAGTGACTCCTAGTTCATCTAAGGTATGTTTTTAGTGTCAACAAAAATGTCTGATAAATGAACTACATAATTGGTGCCAGAGCCCAATCTTCTATTTCATACCTATCTATCATTTCTTACAAATAGCTAAGTACATGTTGAAGAATTCTCACTTGTATCCCTATTGCTACAATCATCAATTATATAGACAACAAACTTGAAGGCGATTCAGATGATTGTAAACAATTTAGATGAAGATTGCGATGTAGATGATACAATTTACTATCTCCAGAGGGTGACATATCGATTACAACTAGTAACTGCAAGTAATTATCAGTAACGAATGCAATTTTTTATAGCATAGGAATGGCGATCGCCCCTTCACCCTATTGCACAAAGAATACAGTGCTGGAAAATTAGTTATTTGTAAATGGAATAACATTGGAGGTTAGTTTGGATGTTTTGATGATAATGTTATTGTTTTATGAAACTTTTATTGATACTGTAATAATGGTCGGTTTCTCTTCACTTGTGGCCTTCCCATGCCTCCAAATTCTGTTCTAAGCTGAGTTAAATATTGATTAGATATCAGTATCACTCTATTGTCGATACATCTATATACGGAAGACTGAGCAAGAGTCAAAAAAGAAAATTCAAGATATCTTTCCAAAGATAATCACGTTCAATGAATTTTGTTTTTGTGAGTTTGACTGACGTGATTAACGAAAGGTTATAATGACTCACAAATAACGAATGTAACTGAAAAGCATACAACAATATTCGTTCCGAATTTGTTTACAACTGAAGTTCCCGATGTTCACCTGTAAAAGGAAATGGCAACCATTAACTACTGCAACCTTTGCTACTCAAAAAAGCAGATAGTATCATCACTGAAGTGTCAAATATTCGTTTACAAATGGTTACCAATGGCAGCAAATTGTAAATACTCTTTAACTACATGTATCTAAAGTTGAAATCTGCATGCACGCATTGATTTACTCAGGCGATAGAGAATGTTGATGCATTTTTCTCGCCCTTTTGTAGAAATAAGCTATTTGTGTTATTTATATTATTTTGCATAATGAAAATTCCTGAACTAAGAAAGGTGTATAGATGTTATTAGAAAGAAACAAAATGAATTTTATGATTATGTTCTGGGAATAGATAGTACATGCTGACTTGACGACTGGAGAGACTGATGTAGAGCTCTAATAAGGATTTTATGTGTGTGTGTATTCCCAGTTCTTGAAGAGGGGTAAGTTTGATTTGGTCATGTCCTTCCATCCTTGTGTTCATCCTCGCCTCCTTGAAACATTTTGTTTGCAATATTGCACAAAAATCTACCCATACAGACAAATCAATATGTGGTAGATTATTATGTCAAAATATCGACCATACAGACAAATCAATATGTGATAGATTATTATATCAAAGTATCGACCATATAGACAAATCAATATGTGGTAGATTATTATGTCAAGATATCGACCATATAGACAAATCAATATGTGATAGATTATTATATCAAAGTATCGACCATATAGACAAATCAATATGTGGTAGATTATTATGTCAAAATATCGACCATACAGACAAATCAATATGTGATAGATTATTATATTAAAGTATCGACCATATAGACAAATCAATATGTGGTAGATTATTATATCAAAGTATCGATCATATAGACAAATCAATATGTGATAGATTATTATATCAAAGTATCGACCATGTAGACAAATCAATATGTGGTAGATTATTATATCAAAGTATCGACCATATAGACAAATCAATATGTGGTAGATTATTATATCAAAGTATCGATCATATAGACAAATCAATATGTGATAGATTATTATATCAAAGTATCGACCATGTAGACAAATCAATATGTGGTAGATTATTATATTAAAGTATCGACCATATAGACAAATCAATATGTGATAGATTATTATATCAAAGTATCGATCATATAGACAAATCAATATGTGATAGATTATTATATCAAAGTATCGATCATATAGACAAATCAATATGTGGTAGATTATTATATCAAAGTATCGACCATATAGACAAATCAATATGTGGTAGATTATTATATCAAAGTATCGACCATATAGACAAATCAATATGTGATAGATTATTATATCAAAGTATCGATGATCTGATTAAATGGTCAGGTCTATACAAAATCGATTAAGCACTTTGCGATAGGCTTACTTGTATTCGTATGCATATGACATAAGTTGATTTTCAGGCTTTGAAATGAATGTTAAGTTTCCTACCTTTTTAACTCTGGGATTCCTGTAAGTCGGATCCAGTTACATAAAAGATAAACCCTAATCTGCCGTCGCCTAATACACCAGCAAATCAGGGTCTTTGTTCTTTTTTCTAATTACTGCTCCTAACAAAATGCATGGAGCCAGACCCGAGGGGAATCTTGCGAAGGCAGATTGGGATCTACGCAGTTTGCAGTTAAACCAGACTTCTGAGGAAGTATAATCGGTAAACAACTTGGATCTCAGACTTTTATTTATTTTTCCTTTTAAGTTGGTACGCCGCACAACATGTACTATGACACTGTCTCAGCCCTTTGTCCTTTTCTTATCTTCATATATGGTTCTCTCTTGTAACTAAAGAAAGGACTATCGGGAAAATTGATCGACCATGTAAGGGCGACACTGACCGATATATATATATATATATATATATATATATATATATATATATATATATATATATATATATATATATATATATATATATATATATGCTGGCTTCTGTATTTTTATGTAGCGAATGATTTTTCATGCCATGACGCAGTTCATTGTTACATAAATGGAATGATCATTCCACGTCTATGCGAATAATGTGCATATTATCCTCTTGTATATATCCCCCGCCCCTTTTGTTAACTCTGTGCTTGTTCCATAGGTGACGGAAATTGCGAATATTGCTCAGAACAAAAGATGCCTGAATCCTAGTCACAAATATTGCAAGAATTCAGGAAACTGTTTTAATCCCTCAGAGGAGCTCTGTTGCCCGGATGGAATCTTCAAAGGAATATTACTGTAAGTTGAAGCTAGTTCAAACCTCTGTGTGTGTGTGTGTGTGTGTGTGTGTGTGTGTGCGTGTGTGCGTGCGTGCAGGTTAAGGATAATAATGCAATGGAACTGAAAGGTCATTAGTTGGATTTCTAGTCTTTATTGCTTACACATCACAACAAGCATCTTCGCTAGACAAGGTTCTGATATGATAACCCTATCTACACTTTGATGCTTTGTCCTAGCAACATTAAGATTAATTGAGTTGCCTCCCTTAGTATGTAATGCCAACAAACCAACAGCGTAGTGCATTGAAGGACACACGGTACTAATTATACAGAAGAACTGTGAACCAGTCTAGAAATGGGTGAACAAATAATAGAGTATTTACGAGTTTGGTGGTCCATAATTGGTTAATAATGAAAATTAAAATTTTATTAAAAATATCTTTTGAGAGCTTATCCTATATGTAATTTTAAAATAATATAGACAAATTTCTACTGATGCAATTTTAGTATTTTTACAGGCTTGACTCAGGAGTACTTGATTCATTTGATACAGAATCAATAACATGTGTTTCATGCACATCTAGATAAGCAAAATGCCGCGGCTCATATGGTGTTCTCCACACATAAGCTAGCACCAAGGTTAGATGTGCATGGAGAATTATAGGTCTCATCATCAGCACCCATACATTTTAAGTTATTGAATTTTGAATATGATAGTATTTCCATATGTTTACTATTGGAGTTGAATTTGTACAATGAGTCCTATATGCGACCTATACCATAATAGGAGCTTGTTTTTTCCATGGTTACCATGTGCATCCAGATTATCATTTTGGTGGTTTTTGCATATGACAATCATAATGGAGTCTTTTTTTCATGGTTTGCATGTGATTTTATAGAAAAAAGTCTATTAAAAAGACATATGGGAATGGTTTTATACACTGGACAGTGACAGTAGATAGCTCAGGCCATGGGGAAAAGAGCATAGTATGGCCTGATGGCAGAATTTCATATGATGGTGCCCACAGATTGACCTATATGGTTAAATACCATTTAACACATGCAACAATTCCCCAAAAGGGGGTGGGGGAGAGATTTTAAATGTAAGCCACTTATGTCACAATCACTTATGTATCAATACTGATCATTTAACTTTAGAGACACTTTCAGTAGATCAAAGCAGAGAACATTGTAAAAATCAAGGACTGTGCACAAAACTGCACATGCTGCATTGCCTCAACCTGTAAATTGCATTATTATATGTCGAGTCACATTGAATATCAATTATATCTGTCTTATTTCCTATCATAGAATTAAACTCCTTGACACCTTTTCTATGTTCAGCATGTTTCTCATATTGGTACATTCAATTTTTGGCAAGCAATATTGGAACTTTTCTGCATCCCTTTTGTTGATGGAGCAGGGAGGGACATTTTCACTTAAAACAATAGTTTTCAACCCTTCATTCCCAATAGAAGTCTGCAAAAGGCCTATCTGTATTACATTATTTACACAGGCAGTTTTTCTTCCCCAACCTCTCTTCGGCGTCTCTTCCTACAGTTGAAACATTCTTGATGTATAACTGCAAAGTGAACATATTGCTCGCTCCCACCACACCAGACCTCTTTTCTCTTCATGTACCAAGTCCCATGATAGAAAACCTTTGTAGTCGGGGTGTTGGAACTTTGCTCTCGGAATACATTATTCTACATCTCAGCATTTTTCCCTTTGTGCAGTAAGTGACATGTGGTTTGTTCACCAGATATGTTGTTGTGAATAGATGAAAACAAGCTTACTGTCAGAATTATGGTTTCATATTTGAAACAAAAGCTATTTATGAAGCCAACATTGCTCTGCACTTACTATCAAGTAATAATAAGGAATCATTTAGCTGTAAATTAGAGCTTGCTACTTGGTTTGCCAAATCAAGGTGTATTCCCTCCCCTTTGTAATTGAGTGATTGCAAGATTTACTTTGTTTCTCTTCTTTTCAATAAGGTATGCATTTTATTCAGCTTTATATTAAAAAGTAAGTAAATTAACACTGCTTATAGTGGAAAGTAGCCAAAGTAATGATTTTGAGACTTTTTCTTAATTTTTTATGAGTTTGGGGTAAATGTAGATATAGATTTATGTATTAGACAACTTTAATATGCAATTCAATTCTATTACTTATATTTAACAAGTAGTTTATGCAGTGATAAGTTTTATCAGTGTCTGAATATTGCATAGAGACATGGACTTGTCTTGGCATCGCCAAGTTTTTTCACACATTTCTCCACCTCCAGCTTACTTAATAGCTTGATCCACAACAGTTTGTACATACACTTTCTGTCTCCAACATGAATGTCAGCATTATAGGAACTTTGGATAGCTTTTTCAAAATTTGTCTCTTGTTGTCCTTATGTCACAGACCTCAAGTGGCTGTGTCTTTAGGGCTGATGCACATTTCCCCCCTTGTTGTGGGGAACATTACCATGCTTGAAGAAATTACTCTGTCTATTCTTTGCTTCCTCACCCTTCCCAATAGTTTTATACTGAAAAGTAGCACTATGTTATATAATTATTCAGTATAAAAAAGCTTATGGAACTTTTACTTGGCTTTTATACCTTTTTATTAACATTTGGGGGTGATGAATCACATGTGATGATAGTTTAAATAAGTTTGGAATGTCAGCATCTCTTGACGCTTCATGGGTGTGTGTATTTGTTTTAGTCACAAAAGGGCAATGATCTGTTAACATTTTGACCCGTCATGTGGCATACTTATTTGTTTTGTTTGATTGATATGAATAGGGATGCACTGCATCTTATTTCTGTGAGAGTCACAAGAAAAGAAATGCAATTTTGAAATTTAAAACATTTAAAACTTGTCTTATAGCCAGTAAGAGATGAAAATACAATGCGTCATGTAATTTGATACCCTGTGATGTCATACTTGCTGATGTCAGCATGCTTGTGTTTCTTTTGTGTAGCATGCATGCTATAGAAAGATAACATGAAGATACAAAGTCAGAAAACAATTATTTTAATAACAAGAATAAGCCACTAATAAGTACAATACAACTCAGCAACAGGTAATGCGGATGCAATTTAGCAATAGACATTGGTATCAGATAAAATGCTATTGCACGATTATCCATGTACAAACATGGCCAATTCTTTCTTACAATTATGCTCCAATATCAATGAGTAAAATACAACTTTTTCTAAAAAATTTAAATCTGGTTATAGGACACACGGTACTAATTATACGGAAGAACTGTGTAACAGTCTAGAAATGGGTGAACAAATAATAGAGTATTTAAAATGTCGCGGCTCGTATGGTGTTCTCCACACATAAGCTTGCACCAAGGTTAGATGTGCATGGATAATTATAGGTTTCATCCTCAGCACCCATACATTTTAAGTTATTGAATTTTGAATATGATAGTGTTTCCATGTTTACTTTTGGAGTTGAATTAGTACCGTGCGTCCTGAACATCGGCCGAAAATGGTGGAGGTAATTGACTTAACAAGGATACTTTGTAAGTTTAACATCGAAAGTATGACTACATACAGAGGGAAGCCATTACAGGTGTATTTGAGTGAATGCTAGTTGTGCAAACACAGACCGGCAATGGAAAATTGCTTATTTATCAGTCCATTCAAGTTGTTTGCTCTCCTTGTCCCCATCGTGTTGGAAGAGTGTTCGAATCTGAAAAACGTATGTTTGATTGGATGGTGTGGCTTGCCGCCTCATTCAATGAAATTCCCAGACCTGAAGCGGAGAAATATCCGCTCGATACGCAAAGGTTTAGATAAGGTTATCGTTTCGGAACCTTGGCTAGCGAAGATACAAAACAAGAGAACAATAGCCAAATTAGTAAACGCAACAGTGGCCATCATTTGGGAGGTCTAAGAAACGTGTGTGTACGTTTATGTTTATTTATGTGTGTCTTTGAATGCTCGTTTCCACTTACACCACAATTTAGGTCATGAAATATTTTTTATAGTTGTCCGCCACAGGACTCTAACAGCAAGTTCTGCACTGACAGCGTACGCTTTGGGAAGACAGTATGTTCCGAGAAATACACTTATGGTACGTACTTAATAAAATTGACGCATGCTACTAGCTACTTTTCATATTCATTTACTCAGTAGTTAATTCTACATACTAGATACGTTTATATTATATTAGATCAATACACATGCACGTACAAGAGTGAAAATCAAAGTCCCTCTTCCTTTTTAAAAAACTAAATCTGAGTTAGAATAGCATAACCACATGCTGACCTATCTATCTATCTATCTGTCTATCTGTCTGTCTGTCTGCCTGTCTGTCTAGCTATCTATCAAGGTAGATTTAAGCTTTAATTTTTTTCTCAAATGAATGGATAATCAGTCTAAATGGCATTAATAGACATTGCGAATGACTTAAATACCTGTATCACTTCATTAAATTCAGAACTTGGACAATATTTTTCCACAGCACGAGATTCAGTTTGATTCAAATCAGATCTCCACTGCCCTACATGAAAAGCAGACAGCTTCCGTTTAGGGGTCATGTTTTGGTGACCTTTGAAGTGGCCAATGAAAGTGCATCTTTCAAAACTCTGAAAGTGAATCAAATCGTTTGGGACACGATGCTCTTAAGCCACACTGCTCAGTCTCCCAAAAGCAAAAATATAACACGTCATCTGATTGGTATATAAAATTATCGAATATAATAATAATATAGGTCACCAGAACATGGCCCCTAAGCGGTCGCTGTCAGATATTCATGTAAGACAGTAAAGATCTGATTTGAATCATATTGCACAATATTTTGCACCCATTATGTGGACTCGAAGTCCAGTCACATATAACATTCTAGATTCTTTACAAAATTTTGTCAAGATGTTATAAATACTTGAGAACCTGCTGGCAGCAAAGTAAAAGGACTGAATAAAAAAGTACTCACACTATCGGCTCGATTTGCTGCCCCTTAAATTGCTAGCTTGATCAACACAGGCAGTGATACCGGAAGCTTTCCAAAGAATCTAATAGAACCTAAGGTGATAGATCGTCAGCAAACAATTATTGACCTATCTCAGTTTATCGAACCCGATACAAAATGTTTGAAAACACACCATCATTCATATTTGCCAAGTGGAGGAATTGCACTGCTACTAATCCATCTCAGATATATGAACTCAAAGAACAGCCGGTAAAATTATTATCGGAAAAGAGAACCCATCCTAGCATGTATTCGTTAATTTACAGTTGTTACCTTTTAATTATAGAGTAAAGTATTTTAACATTAGTCTGAGGTATAAATTTTATTCTAACATGGATCCACACCATACCAATGATCCCCCAGCTCCACCTTCCGATAGCCATTCACACCATACCAATGATCTCCCAGCTCCAGCTTCCAATAGCCATTCACACCATACCAATGATCTCCCAGCTCCAGCTTCCAATAGCCATCCACACCATACCAATGATCTCCCAGCTCCAGCTTCCGATAGCCATTCACACCATACCAATGATCTCCCAGCTCCAGCTTCCGATAGCCATTCACACCATACCAATGATCTCCCAGCTCCAGCTTCCAATAGCCATTCACACTATCTGCAGACTAGTTCGTGCGATAATCTGCATTTGGCGAACTTCTAAACGACTATGTACGAAACATCTTTTATATATTCTGCAACAATGTTGTGCAATTTTCTTGCCAATTCCGTTAAACAAACACAAACACAAACAATATTATTTTACAAAAGCGCTTCACAAATTGCTTTCTTCCGATTATGCCACAACACTAAAGCAATTGAGACACCTATCTAGCTTACCCCAGCCACATTTCCAACCTCCCAAAATCTTCATGTATATCTGATAGATATAATGCAAGTATGTATGTATGTATGTATGTATGTATGTATGTATGTATGTATGTATGTATGTTTGTGTGTATGTATGTATGTATATTTTATGTTTTACATGTGTGAGTCAAATAGTTTAGTAAGCAGAGTTTTTGTCGAACACATTCGTTACATTTTTAGTTTCAACATATTATTATCTGAAGACTACAAATAAGATTAGTTGATTGATTCAGAACCAGATGTGTCATCTTCAGACAGATAAAATTATTATTATTATTATTATTATTATTATTATTATTATTTTATTGTTGTTGTTGTTGTCTAAAATACACATTCATATAGAAAAAGAACATTGAAATCCACAAATATTTCTTTGGAATATAATTATGCACACATTGATTTATCTGTCTATATCTGGCGTGTTTAATCGATCCATAGAAATCGATCGAATTTAAGAATACATTTAATTTCAGTGGAATAGATAATCAAGTAGGAATGAGATCAGCCTTATGTAAATTGTCATAGGATTGGAATTATGCTGCATTCGTACGGTTAGAGGCCGAACAATTATTTTATTGCAACTACATAATTGCATATCTTACAAGCCGTGATAATAATAATAATAATAATAATAATAATAATAATTGGCTTTCTTACTTTTTTGAAAATAGAAAATGTGCAGAGGTAATTTAATCAGCTTCCAATTTTTTCAGCTTACGAAATTTCAGTCGGAGAAATGATCCCCCAAGAGGATAGTTCTAAAACATTTGTGGCAAGGGCCAGACCAATTATATCTAAAGGGCATCGCATACGCAAAAGACGTTCATCTAAGAAATTCCTCCAGCTAAAAATTAATGTGACCAATCCATACAAATGTGCCATAACGGGAAGAATTTTCACAGTATTTTCAACAGAAAAAAAACGCAGATGGAATTCCGCTTCGTATATTTATTTGGATAAAGAAGATTTAGTACTTAGTGGAAAGATCAGACACAAAAGATTGAATAATATATATAAGACGTGCAGTAAATCAATACCAAATCATTCCTTTGAAGCAAAAAATGTATGGAATTCAGGATATAGACAATATTGCACTGTCCTTATTTCGGTAGCACTATTGTTTGCTTTGGAGTGCATAGCATTCTAAAGACTCTTCACTGCAGATAGATTATGTATATTTGGAAACTTCGTCAAAACGGTTGTAAACGTACCAGGTCTCAGTTATACTAAACATCTCAAATTTGTTTGATCAAAATGAAGCTTTTAAGTATATTTCATATCCCTTGCTTAGTATCAAATAATTTCTCATTATACACTGAGCGTGCATTAAGGACTTAAATGGAATCATACATACCTTACAATCCGAAAGAGGCTTCACGCTTAGAAATTGTAGCATTTTCTGACATTTGATGGATCAAATGGTTCTAAGGGAACAATTAGATTACCATGGAATATTTATTGAACTCTTTCCCCCACCGACATATATTCAACAGTTGTCATAAATATCACGAGTAAAATAATATAGTCTTTGCTTGATAAGAAATTTTGAGAATTTCAGCGTAACCGGGACAGTACCGGGACAGTACCTGGACGTGATGGGAGTGCAGTGCTGATTGGCTAAAATTGGCAATATCAAGGAGAGCTGTCGGGAACAAACTATCTTATAGTATGTACGATAAGGTTTTCAGATGATCTTCCAAAACATGTCAAAAATTAGTTTTTATAATTGTTTCCAGTGTGACACCAACTGTTAGAAATGTTTTGACTTGGTCTGGATAATGTATACTGCTTACATTCCTGAAATACCCCACCCCACCAGTGTTAAAGTCATAAATCACCCCTAACAGATTAAACATGTAGGGGTCAAGAGCGGATGAGTGTGTATGTATAGGCCTTAACAACACGTCAGCACAATAACAGCTATACGGTGCTGATTAAAAGCAAGTTTTAGAAATCTAAATATAAAGAAATGTACACCCCCAAGGAAAGATAAATTATGGAAGTTAAATCTTCCAAATAAATGTAAAGATGTAGTTCAACAAGGTCATTTATTCAAACTCTGTAGAACTTATATAACATAAAAGATGAAGATAACAAAAATAATTAAAAAATCTAGCAAGATAGTGTAAATTGTTTTATATAAACCGTACTCCCTCAAAACCTCCAAAATGTTCACTGATTGTACACCTTGGTGAAGTTTCTTAATTGGGTTTTCATAAAAACAAGTTAAAAAATGATAATAATTTTGACATGGTTGGTGCATAGGAAGTAATTTAGCATCGTTTGCATCAGACAGAAGAGAACCGATGGAACTGCTACTCCAATGCGATTATTTACACCAAGTGTTTGTGTCGATCTGAAACTGGATTCATGGTGCCGTAAATCCGCCTTTGGTGATTTCACAGTTTCAATTCAAATAATGAAGATGGCTTAGCATTTGTTGTATTGGGCAGATCTTATTCTATTGTAGCCCCTATCAAGGACATTCTGCATATCAAACAGAGTCTAGAAAAAAAAGTTCGCATGTTCTGGCTTCATTGTTTCAAAAATCTTGCATTTCCAAATGAGATTCCATATAGCAGTATTTTTTAATGTATGCAAATTTAGGGTATTTCAGATTCATCATACATAAAATGTATCATACATGTGTTCAGTTGTACCTTGGAAAGACAATGAAAAATTTATACTAACAGTTTCGGTGTCTAACGTAAATAATGTAAAACTGTCTTTTGAATTACTGTATGCATGGTACAAGTGATTCATTATCACGTTTCCCTATTGAAAATAAGAAAATGAACAAACGATTAGGATTTCCAACCACGATTTCGATTCAGGGAATAAAAACTGAAGAAGAAAAAAAAAAAAACAAGGATCCTGGACATTAGTGTGTTTCAGTCGTGTAGCATTATGAGTGGTTTGTATACACGACTATACAGATATAGCCCTTGTTAAAATTAGACAAAAACCTTAAAGACAGACATCTTTATGTGTATTTGAAACTGCATTCAATTATGAATAAATATTTGAAATATTAAAGGTATATATGAATACACCAGTCCGGAAAAAAAGAACTAACACGTATATATTTCAAAGTAAGAAAAAAGATCAATATAAGAAAAATCAAAACAAGAAATAGCAATTTTGCAACAATTAAAAGAAAAAATGTATGTATGTATGTATGTATGTATGTATGTGTGTGTGTGTGTGTGTGTGTGTGTGTGTGTGTGTGTGCATGTATGTATGTGTGCGGGTATGTATGTATGTATGTATCTTTGAAAATAATTTATCTGACACGTTTTGTTTTAAAAAACATTTTTATTTACATTAAATGTCAGCTTTGACATGTGATAACTAAAGGCGGGCATTAACATATATTTTTGTATTATATATTGTGTATATGTTTTGCTTTATTATGAAAAGAGTATGTATTTATGCGACTTATGACATCTAACAATTCTACGATCTTCTATTTATTATAATTTTATAATAGAGTGATTTTGTTTTTCTTCGACAAAATAAAATAATAGTCTGGAAACTGTGAGCAAACAAAAAAATGAACTTAGACTCTAACTCCAAAACTAACAGTCATAATTACAGATTTGGACTCTAATTTCAAAACTAACAAATCATAATTACAGATTTGGACTCTAATTTCAAAACTAACAAATCACAATTACAGAATTAGACTTTAACTTCAAAACTAACAAATCATAATTACAGACCTAGACTTTAACTTCAAAACTAACAAATCATAATTACAGACCTAGACTCTAGCTTCAAAACTAACAATCACAATTACAGACCTAGACTCTAGCTTCAAAACTAACAATCACAATTACAGACCTAGACTCTAGCTTCAAAACTAACAATCACAATTACAGACCTAGACTCTAACTTCAAAACTAACAATCACAATTACAGACCTAGACTCTAGCTTCAAAACTAACAATCACAATTACAGACCTAGACTCTAGCTTCAAAACTAACAATCACAATTACAGACCTAGACTCTAACTTCAAAACTAACAATCACAATTACAGACCTAGGCTTTAACTTCAAAACTAACAAATCATAATTACAGACCTAGGCTTTAACTTCAAAACTAACAAATCATAATTACAGACCTAGACTCTAACTTCAAAACTAACAATCACAATTACAGAATTAGACTTTAACTTCAAAACTAACAAATCATAATTACAGACCTAGACTCTAACTTCAAAACTAACAATCACAATTACAGAATTAGACTTTAACTTCAAAACTAACAAATCATAATTACAGACCTAGACTCTAGCTTCAAAACTAACAATCACAATTACAGACCTAGACTCTAGCTTCAAAACTAACAATCACAATTACAGACCTAGACTCTAGCTTCAAAACTAACAATCACAATTACAGACTTCTATTTATTTGAAATTTTGATTGCACCATTCTTACTCGCTTATAAGACGAGTCCAACTGCAAACTGCACAGACCCAGCTCAGCCGTCACATAATCCGCTGGCAGATCTGGGTATATGTGTGTGTGGGGGGGGGGGGTTGCTTTTTTTAGGAGTAATCAGTAGTGCAAACAATATTGACCCTGGTTTGCAGGTACAATGTTGTGATTCTAACCGGATCGAAGCTACAGAAAAACAAAATTATTTGAAATATTTGCAGAAGTTCATATTGTTGTTCATACAGCTTCGCGGCTGCATTTGTATTTTGAGGTAGTTTTTAAAGGCTGGGGTACTATTATTGTAAAAAAAGTTTTATAAAGATTTATGAGAAAGATACCAGATCTTGCCATAGTTTTCATGACTTGCTATAATCTATCATGAAAATTTTGCATTATGTTAAACACGGCAACTTCTTAATGCTGCCGGTGCCGTTCTGTTTTTTCTTCATGAAAGATTGGTACGCACTTGAGTGGTAACAGTCTTGTACTTCGTCTGAGGTGGTTTTATTGTTGCAAATTAAGATTACCCGGCGACAAAAAACGGTGTCTGTAACTCGGGTATTTGTGACAAGAAAAGCATACGTCCTCGAAATCCACAAACATAGGTCTATTATTCGCATTCCGACATCCACTTTTGAAATTATGGTGGACAAATAATGGAATATGTGCCTTTCTTTGGCACTGCATCAAAAGGGATAATGAAGTATGGGCTGCGTCAGAATTTCAGACAATATGTTGTGGAAATTGTTGCAGCAGACTTTTCACCTTTAGCCAACTAATATATGAGTTTCATTAACAGTGGTAGTACGATAGATGCATAATATCAAATAAATTACTTTTCAAATGCAATCCTATTGGCTTCTGTTGTTTCGAGTTTGTTTTTCTTTTTTCAGCGAGTACATACTAACCATCCCATATATCCAATGTGTGTGTGTGTGTGTGTGTGTGTGTGTGTGTGTGTGTGTGTGTGTTTTGGATTTTTAACGTAGCTTTACAAAAAAATTCAGTCATATAGCTACTATGTTTGCAGTGCTGCAGTTCATAATGAAGTCTAGCACTGAGACATCATGCCGCAGACATGTAGCATAATGTCGTCGCACAGTCACATTATACTGACACCAGGCCGACCAGTCCTAAAACTGACCTCCTAATGCTGAGCGCCTAGTGAGGCAGTTGCAAGTACCATTGTTATGTCTTTAATATTATTCGGTAGGGGTTCGAACCCGTGACCTCCAGCATCCAAGGCAGACGCTCTAACCACCCTTGCAAATCAACACTTGCATGGAAAATATCATGTCTTTTCCAAATGCAATTTAAATGACAGGTCACCGCTACAATTGGATATGACTCTTACTGATGTTTATACATTTTAGCTTGGATCGGAAGCAAACTACAATGAGACTCCTTAAAACCGAAACCTCATTAAATTGGAATCGCCTCAAAACCGAAATCTTTTTGAAGTCCCGAATTTTTCCTTCTTAATATCATTTTTCCCAGTAATCCGAAACTCCTCGACTCGAAATACCGAAACGACAGACTTCGATCTAAAATTTCAATTTTACCCTTTAAAAACCATAAAACGGAAACAACCTTCAAACTCAAACTTGAAAATGTATTTTAGCTGCCATATTCATGACACTAGCTGGAACAGATTAATTATGGTTAGCAAATACTGAACTACGTTTAACTGGAGACAAAGACCGATCATATTTCTAATGTTATACAAGAGTAAAACAATACTTCACGCGATCCGACACAAATTAATGCTAACAATAGGCTAATTATTCATAACTAAATAGTTGTAAACTAGATATCTAAAACAGAATATGTTTATCTGCTGATTATCTAATTGTGATTTTGTTATTCATTTGTATACAAAATAAATAGAATAATTACTTTAAAATTAAATTTCAGTGTTTGATTAACCAAGCGCATGACATCGATTTTATTTATTTGCCAACGGAGGCTGACATAACAGTATTTTAAAAGCCAGATTCACTTAATAGGACGGACAAAGCTCATTACATAGATGAATTTAAGTAACCATGACTGTCATTTGTCTTCACTCACATGTCAAAATGTCAGCATGACCACCCAATCGTTTTAGGATTTAACTATTCGTACAGGAAAAAATTATTCTCATCAATGAGAATGAATTTTTTGCGAAAATCTTCATTGAAGAAACTATGGGAGCATCGTTTTCGAACCATTTGACAAATCCAGTCTCGCGCCCTATTCTCTCTCTCTCTCTCTCTCTCTCTCTCTCTCTCTCTCTGTCAAATAACCCCAAATAAAAACAGATTTATATATCTGCGAAAACCTAAGTAAACCAAAGACCAACCAAAACCAATTTTGTTTTTTAAAGGGTTTTCGGTTTTTAGGAGTTTTGCTGTTTAGCCTCTATACCAAAGGTATCACGGTACCAATTGCTTTTCCATTATTCCTCAATGCTAATGTTTGGTGAAATGAATATACTTTCTATCCTACCTCAGCATGCATGTCACACACTGTCATAGAGGACAATGCTAGATTGTCAATTTGTCAAAGACAAAACCAGGTACTCCATTGAACTTAAGAGAGATAACTCTGCTGGAACTAGACAGGGGTAAGAGTTATCTAGTCACAACAGACAGTTTCAGCCATGTGTACCACATTTTAAAAAACAAATAATAAACAATACAAAATAGTATCTAGATATAAATTAACATCATCTCACATGTTTTCAAGAAGCCTAACAGAAGCTACAACTCTTACAAAATGCACCAATCACAGCTAGTGTTGTTCTTTATTTCTGAATGCAATGTTCCTACACCATAAGCTCCACCCACCTGGACTTGCACAATTGGTACCGTTATACTAAAAATATCGCTGTTGTAAGAAACGATGATAAGAAAATCCGACTACTATGACTACCGTATCTACCTATCAAACTTCACCACTGCTTAAATATGTAATACAGCGAACTAATTATGACATACAAGCAACGCGAAGACAAAAAAGAAATATATTCTGTCCAGAGAGGCCCGGCCCTAGGATGTGCGGGGCCCAAGGCAGCATGCCTTAGATAATGCCTGAAAATATTTATTTCTCTGTAGCATGTTATTTCAGTATAACGTTTTGAGCCAATCATATTTCGCCGTTGACGTGTGTGCCGCATCGTGTAGATGTTTCGAAAATGAGAGTCGCTTGTATGGACATAGAACACAATTAATTTTATTATATATTCTCTACATTTGTTTCTCAGTACTGACCTTTCCACTGTGTGACAATCAATACAAATCATATGTTAATCTAAAATACCTTCAAAGATGACTTCACGGTGAAGTTCTCGTCAAAGGTTGACCTGCACTTTTTTTGAGCTGCTGTACTGTCAACATAGCAGCATGTAATCAGAACACAGATTTCACTTCCGGATCATCACCAAAGCCTTATTACTCACTGTGCACTGTCGCCGAAATACACACCGACAGCAACACCCTGAGCTCATATTATCAAGAATAAACAGGTACCTTTAAATCCCTACCAAAAATGCATAAATAAAACTCTTCTATCACCACCAAAATGAGAGTGGAAAAAATGTTCTAAAAATAGACTAGAACTACATTCGGGGGTACTGAACTGGAAGTATTAATTGTGACCCGATTCCGTATGCGATGAGTGTGGAGTGAAGAAGACAATGTCTAATTCTTCCATTGAACTGTATTTCTAAAGCTGAATCGAGTTAATGGTAAGTAAAAACTTACTTTTGCATCTACCGCTGTTCCTTAATTAAAGAAGGGATGTATCGTAGATTCGCAAACATGGTATATGCAGCTCTTTTCACCGGTTTTCACCTGAGCGTAACGTTGTCCTGGCAGGCGAAATTCGCATGTTTCGGAGCCCTTGACTTCAGTTTTGTGCAACGCAAAAAAGTGAATGATGGCTTGATGAATCGAAAAACATCTCAGGAGTAAAACACGCCATAGACAGTGGTCGTGTGCCGTTACAGACGAAAATAGCGGAAGGAAATCGAGGGTGATGGGTGGAACGAAGTATTTGGAAATTACTTACCTTCTCTCTTACATAGTATGATAGACAGGGTCATATGTCAGAAAGGGTCATGGGGTAATCTGAAGTATTTTTGTCACTCTATGATTTTTTCCTTCTCAACATCAAGCTTGCGTCGAGCACCTGTGGTGTGACCGTGTCGTCTAAAAGATCCTTCTGTGGAATCTTTTATCTTATATAACTAGGGAAATAAATGTTGAAACTAC
Source organism: Sinohyriopsis cumingii (assembly GCA_028554795.2). Taxonomy (NCBI): domain Eukaryota; kingdom Metazoa; phylum Mollusca; class Bivalvia; order Unionida; family Unionidae; genus Sinohyriopsis; species Sinohyriopsis cumingii. Next base: position 5,425,347 of record CM068835.1, read on the forward strand.
TTCAAAGGAGTATTATAGTCATTATGAGTACTAAATTTGACTTATTGGTAGTAACTAGTCTACCTTGCTTGAAATTATCAGTTGCGATGACAGTAGAGAGAATTTTGTTTTGCTTGGTCTTGACACGGACGTCTGACGATTTATCAATAAAGTACGAAGAAATCTCTGACAAAACTAAATCACCTTATCGGTACTAGGCTATAAATTAATACAAGGAGTGCAAGCGTGACCCAACCATCCGCTCGATTCGACTTTTGTCACGCGTCTTTTATTGCCTCAGAATCGCCAAAAGGCTGAAACGCTATAGATATCCATTCAAAATACAGCAACGTACAAACACATAACTCTCGGACGGCCATCGCATTAAACTAATCATATATCAAAATCTGTTTCTACAGTTAATATTATTTGCAATGGAAACAAAGACAATAAAAACTCTCCAACATGAAGGGAACGTAAACAATAAAAGGAGATTATATAGTATGTCCAACCATAATGATATGTGCAAATGCGCTTTGTAAGAATATAAGTTAACTTTCAGCAGGTAGTCAGGATTGTTTCAGTATTAACAATCTAAAAGGAGGGAAGTGGGTTTACCTAATCATTCGGATCTATGCATGTATTACAATCTATACCCAATCCCCCCCCCCCCCCTACGTCGCTGTAGTCAAATACCATTCCCCTACACGGCAGATTTGAAAACGAACGATGATCCACGAACTTCAACTTATATCAATTACATTAAGGATAAAACTTGACTGTTTCCATGATAAAGGTTTTAATTATGATTATTGCTAACTTTTTTTAAAAAAAAGATATTAGATGAAGGCAAGAAAGATTGCTAAACTAAAAAGATAAAAGAAAAGTTAAGCAAGTTGTTCCTTGCTTAATTCTAAATAAATGTCCCAAACGTTCTTCCAAATCGACCTCACGTAAATATAAATGTATAAATATTTTGTCATGATCCTTTATATGAATGTAATAATAATTTCATGAATTTGGGATATCAATTAACATCATCTTTTAATATCAATCATATGGGAGTTTCGTTGCAACTTCCTGCTTGTGAAACACTAGAAATTGGATTAGATGCCAAAGTAAAACAAGTATGTCGGCATTTAGGCAAACATAGAGACACCTGACGCGTTGTTAAATGTAAAATAAAGCAACAAAAAAATCCCCAGCAAAAACAAAATCATTGCACTGTCAAATTCGATGCATTTTAAAGCCGGTTCAGTGTATGTATCTTTACTTTACAGCTATATCGTACTATCTTTCTGCTAGGCCGATAAATCAACCTTCACCCGTGATGATATTGATTTTCGGGTATGGGGCTGATATCACCTATTCATTAAAAGCTGCAATTATCTGCATCCATATTTGGCTGCACACGTCGATGTACATGTTTATACACTTACCAGTATTTCTCGTGGCTGTGCAGCTTCCGTCGGCTGAAGTGTTCTTTTGGTAACATGTAGATTATATTTCCTGAGAAAATCATATGTTTGGTGACTTGTGAATCCACCTGAAATGGCACAGACATCTGTCCTGTGTCCATTTAGAAGTTCGCGCTTGATATGGCTATTACCAGTTATCGGTATGTGCCTAAAGTGTTCCGGAATGATTTGAATGCAGCAAAATTGCACATATTAATGAACAGGTGACATCAGTCCCACAACATCGTCCTTCAGTATCAACACAGATTTGTGGGGTTGATTTCTCGGACTATCTTTCTGCTACAGTGAATCGAGACAAAAAAATGTTATCCGCAAGTGTTTTACAGGTAAATAAATACAGTATAATATTGTATACATATGCTCGTACTCAAAGCAACATCGTACACACAGCATCATCGTACACAAAGCAACATCGTACACAAAGCAACATCGTACACAAAGCAACATCGTACACAAAGCAACAAGGTCGAAAAGTGAAGTATAAAACTATAGAACGAATGATCTTTGTTTCGAAACTCGGCAGGTCTTTTTCTAGATAAAAGAGTTTGAAAGGGTTTTATTTCCGATTTGCTGAATAGTATGATGTCTGGTCATACAAAATGATGATGACATGCGTATGTACACAATAAGCAGTTACGCAGATGTAAACAATACATTGTATTATATATGTACACAAAAACGGTGACATAAAACACTGAATATTTTACAAGAGCAAACTAGTTAAATGTACATTTACTTTCTCAGTTTTTTTAATATATAAAACATTTTACACTAATACCAAATGGAGTGAGATAAAAATACAGCCATCTGTGTAATGCCAAACATCTCGATCAGAAATTAAAAGGTTGAATGGACGTGATTTTAAACAGAATGAAAACTGAAAGACTTAGATCTTTGTTTAGAAGTAATTTCGTTGAGTATGAATTTTACCCCAAAAACCATTACATTGTCTAAAGATTGGGCTAAAGGATCTGGTATACAAAGTCAGTCCATCTCAGGTAACATTCATCCTGGAGACATTATAGTACTGAAAACTGCGTTCCTGGTATTATCGGCAAAGGAACGCTTGCGATACTCAACCTGGAACACGTGATTTTATCTTGTAGTTTGCATTCGCTCTTAGACAAGAGACCTGTCTTGCAGCCATATATCCAAGTATAAACAGGGCCGGCGCTACCATTTAGGCAAACTAGGCAGCCGCATAGGGCGCTGATTTCAGGGGGTGCATTTTTAATTTTTTTTATTGTTTATAAATTTTGAAATTGATATTTTCGTTGGGGGAGGGGAGCGCCAGAATCTAACCTTGCCTAGGGCGCCAGATAGTCTGTCCAGGTCTGGCGCCGGCCCTGAGTATAAATGATTAGTCAGTTTCAAATGATCCCCTTGCTTAATTTTCCTGTGTTCAATCGCTATTTGTCTTCTTTGTTTCCTTGGGAAATTTTTGCCCAGCATTGTTCGTTCTCTTACGTTTTAACTTTACGCATTTTGATCTTATCACTGAAGTGAAAGAACAATGATTCATTATAAAAGCCCACCTTTATCCAGTATCAAGTTGATTGATTTCTTTGATGAGCTACTAGTACCAATTCTGATTCCTTATTTTCTAGAAGTATTGCGTTTGTTTGGATATGTGAATGATTTCTCGTATCAAATTGCATTCTGAAACAATAAACCAGTACAACGCTACTTTGAAACTAGCTTCCAAATTGTACTAATTTATTTATGGTGGCAATTACTATGTGTGTGTTTATGCGTACGTGTATGCGCGTGCGTACATGTGTTTGTGTGTGTGTGTGTGTGTGTGTGTGTGGTATTTTCATAATTTTAGAAGAACGAGAATAGTGATGACGAACCGCCATAGTGAGCTCAATCCTAAAACGAATCTGTACAAACCTCAAAATATCCGGCATATTGATATCTAAAACAACCTGTAAATACACGAGAGGAGATGAGCGGTAACTTAGGCATAATGTAGCTATGGTTATCCTAATTGACTGACCAACATGTGCACTTGACATTTGTGTCTGGGTCTTTTAAATAACGCCCCGAACAGCGTGCACTCAGACTAATTGTGCAATGCGCTTTGGTTTGTTGGAATACATTTTGTTGTGATGTAAACGACATTCGCGTTGCGATATTTCCTATTATTGTTTGATTTATTTCTTATCTTCAAATAACATATCGAGGATAACAAAATAAGTATGACTACCATCCCTTCGTCTTTGTGGGGTACTTACACAAATTAAACTGGTTCTCGATGACTTTCTTTGAGTAACGACTAAATAAATTAGAACACTTGATACCACCAGACAAGTCATTATACAGGATGTTTGAACAAGAGACTTTTGTCAGTAGTTTGATTAACTCGGGTTTATCCGAACCATTTAGTCATGAAATCAGTATTTACATTGATGAATACAACACTGACGACTGGCATTTCTCCCATCACTTAGAGGACGGACAATACAGCTATAACAACAGACATTCTTAAGTTTGTGACTGACAATGCAGAAGAAGAAGAAGAAGAAGAAACAAAACATTTTATTAACGAGATAAACATGTTTTGTGTGCTTTTGGGGAGGGTACTGGAACGAGGTGGTGACTTACATGTACAACAAATTGACACAATGTCTCGCCAGCAGTGGCTACCCACTAAGTATGTGTTTTGCTGATTATTTTGTGTGTGTGTGTGTGTGTGTGTGTGTGTGTGTGTGTGTGTGTGTTTTACAGTGGTACTAATCACAACAAGATTCTTATAGGCTTACCATGTTCCTTAAGGTTGTGGCCTAGACATTCACACGTTCAGAATGTGTTTGGATTATTGGCTACGCGATGTAGAAATGTTTCAGTAACGCACCTTATCTACCGATGTAACTCGTACACCATACGTGGACTTTCCAGATCCCAGTCCTCGATATATCAAGGGCCGACCGTCTTCCCATTGCCATTTCTTGCATGTATCATACACTTGTTTTAAGTCTCGTATAAATAGTGTAAACAACGCACACCTTTTGATTAATATTTGTACCTAGTTTCATGTAATTGGTTTTTGGCTTCAATTTTGGTCACTTTGGTGTATTTATTTCCCTTTTCTGCGAAATATTTCAGAAAAACTGTGGTATCGTATCCAGATGTGTTGTGGTTTATCACTGTAACGTACTTTTGACATTTGCCGTAACGATCTAACTCTTCCTTTGTGGCGGTTTTGCTACTGGTGGTGTGGTATTCTTCCAAATTCAGTCTCGGAGTTCCTTAAATTTTTACACTCTTGCAGATAATTTACAGACCGATTAGATTTTTTCGATGCGGTAATTAAATACCCGTAAAATTGGGTGGGAAACACGCCCCTTATTTGTCATAACCAGGATAAAATATATTTACCGCCCATTTATAATAAGGCGCAAAATCTGCGGTCAGCGTGATTTATAGAATTCCGAACAACAGATCTGGAAAATTTCAAATCTAACAGTTCCGATATAAAATCGAAGGAACCCTTCCCTTTTCAAGACGTCTAACGGTTAAGTAAGCGAAGGCTTAATTAAGAATCACTTCCTCTCCTGACACAAACATTATAAATCATTGCACTATGACGATTTAACAAGCACATATCCCCATAAATCTAATTAATTGTTCTCTGGCCCAGATTAATGTGTTCTTCATAATCAAAGGACATTTGCATCTTTACATATAGGTCCCCCACGAAGAGTAAAATCAGGGATTTTTACTCTCCAAATTTTCGAGATCTAACCTTATTCATTACACAACCTCAGGTGAACCGTTCACTTCAGACGTCCCTAGTCTACTTAAGTAGTCGGCCCCTACATTCTCGTTGCCCTCAATATACCGTACCTGGACTTGGTATTGTTGTAGAAATAATGGCCATCTCATTAATTGTCCATTTGTTAAATGAGCATGAGCTAAACAGGCGAGTGGTTGGTGGTCAGTTTCTAAAATAAATTTTCGTCTATACATGTAACGTTGGAATTCAGATATCCCCAAGATAATTGCCGAGCAGTCTTTTTCAAAGAGCTATAAGCCGACTCAGTAGGTTCTATAACACCCACGTCTGTTATAGCTTGAATTTCATTTCGGACAGTTTCTAATTTCGCATAGGGTAGCGGATATGGTCTTAACTTCGCTGGCTTCTCATCCAGTAACTTCAAGGTGAACTACTCCAACTCCGTCTTGCCAGGTCGTTCTGTCAAGACACTTTAGTAGTCTTGGTGTAACGACTCCACTTCCTTACGTTGCTCTGACGTTAACGTCCCGTCAAGATCAACATCGATGTAGGTATGTTTCCTCGTCCAAGGACAGCAAGGGATTATTTCCTCCTCTCCTCCGTTGTCGTCGGGTTCTTCAGTCACAACTGTAGTAAACACAAACTCTGTGGGTGTCTCTCTTTCACGGTAACGTTTCAGGAGATTTACATGGTACAGCTTCTCACTGTCTCCTACCCGGATACGGTAATTCCACCTGCCCTTTTTCTCCGTTACCACGAATGGTCCTCCCATAGACTAATTCGAATGGCGAAACACCCAAACTAGCCTGTGGTACTTCTCGATACGCAAAATGTTTCGCGGGAAGGTATCGATTCCAATCCCTGGGGCGAACTTCACAGAGCTTCTTCAGAGCCTATTTCAGTGTTCCATTGAAAGCTCCACGAAACCATTGCACTGCGGGTGATACGGGGTAGTTGTCAGATGTCTAATGAACAGTGATATATTTACCTCTTCCATCTGTGTCTCCTGGTCGGTTAGTATCTCCTCAGGGACACAAACTCTGGACCAAACTCCTAGTAAGGCCCCATCCACCGTGACTGAGTCAATGTTTAAAAGGCAACGACCTCCAGGCATCGGGTGGCGTAATCGACAATCATTAGTATATAACGATTACCGCTTTCTGCCACCAGCTTTATCTGACCTACTAGGTCCATCGCCACCCTCGAGAAAGGTTCGTCAATCCGTGGGGTGGATCCTTGTAGCACCGGGCGATGAGAGGTCTTAGGTGCCACAACCTGACACTTGTCACACGACAAAACAAAACCTCCGAACATTCTCGTATACACCTGTCCCTTAGAACTTCCTCACTAACCTATCTCTGGTCTTCGCCACGCCCATGTGGCTTCACAAGCACTTCTGCTCACTTCGCCAAGGGCACAACAACTTATTCAATCTTATCCGTCCCTCTCCTGTCGTACTGGTACAAAATACCGCGTTTCTTCGCGAACTTCGCTTCGCTGTCTTGCAATTTCTGTATGGACGCATGTTTTGCGTACCTGCGTACCTTATTAAAAGACAAATCTTCCTCTTGAAGTTTTCTCAACTCGCCAGGTAGCAAATTGTCTATGGGAGAAGTTGTGTGTCTTTGCATATTTGATCCTGACTTCCGCGTCATAGCTCTCGTCTCAACGGACCTCACGTGTACAGTATACACGTCAAAGGATTAGGCTGTGGCAACAGATACCTACACCCAAATATTACGTCTTGAAATAGTCCCGACAAACACGCTGCCCGAATTCGTCCCTTTGCATATGGCGAATCAAGATCAATGTTAAAAACCGGGAGAGGATCTTTCGTCCGGTTAGAATACTAGACTTAACCGTCTCGGCTGTGTCCAGGCTTGACATATCTACTATCTACCAAGGCCGGATAACTAGAGCCGGTATCATATAGCACGGTCGCCATCTCACCATTAACCGTAACAACCGTCATGTTAGTAAACTCCAGTTTTCTGTTTCTTAACAGTATTCGGAGTTACCGAATTAATCGTTGTCGGACGATACTTCCTGCAAACCCTAACGACATGGCCTGGTCTGTTACAGCAGTAACACATCAGCTCGCCTTTCCTCGCCGTGGTATCCTTCTCTGCCCAAGCATCTATCGGGACAGTCATGGCAGCATTCCAATATAGTCAAAAGGATATACCTTCTTTCAAGTAATAATTAGTGATTATACAAAATTTAATCAAGTTTAAGTTTAAATCTTTCGCATTTCACAATGAATTATTGAACTCTAAGACCATAATCTTTTAATAAATTTATTAAAACATTTAGTGTAACAATACTTCCTCAATCAACTACAGTCAACTTCTATAAGATTTGATAATTGTACATTTTGATATTTGGTTCTTTAACTTCCTAACTTGTTGTTAATGTACTCAATTTTTCCTTTTCTTATTAATGTGTCAATAGTTTTAATTGTGACTATTTTCGATTTCGCTTTGTGACTTCAATATCTTTATGGCATTATTTTGCTTTTGGTAATTATTAATTTTTGGTAATTATTATCTTTGTATATTTACATGTTTCGATATGCGAATTTAACTGTTAATTGGGTTCGTATGGAAGAAACGATTTTCTGGCGGAAAATGTGTCACTCCGCTCTTTCCTGATCCATTTATCAGTATAAACAGATGATGAAATCAAGACTTAATTAAGACGTAATTATTCCTCCATAATTAAATAGACCAACCACTCGATAACAACTATTGTTTAATATTAAGAAATCTCACTCATCTAATGCCTTGATTTCCGAAAACGTATATAGAGAATATATTAGGTCAACAGATAAATAAAATTAATAAAATAGCCAGACATGCCAGACTAAGGCCACTTTGTCATAATCAAATAGGCAGGCTTGTCAGACTAAAGCCTCTTTGACTTTGTCATAATAAAATAGGCAGGCATGACAGACAAAGGCTTTTTTGTCATAATGAAATAGGATGACTTTCCAGACTAAAATCTCTATTCAAATGCAGTAGACGGACATGCCAGATTAAGGCCTTTTTATCCTAATAAAATAATGTTACGTGTTTGGGATCGAATAAACAGCAACAAAGAAAGAGTTAAAACAACAAGCGTTTTAAAATTTAACAAATAATTTATTTTCCAGGAAAATTCGGTAACTTACGTTTTCAAGAATCAAATCCAAAAATAATCTAAGAATAATCCACGAATTAAATTGCAAAAGTCCTAGTAATAAATGTTCTAATAATTTCAAGTTCGAATCCTGATGGAAAATCCAAGATGGATGACGATGACGTATGCTGTAGTCAGTACTGTGCTTTTCTACAGTTCCTTGTAGAAATACAAATAATGGCACTCCGGTGTTGGAAATCCAAATTAAATTTGTAAGCAATGCCTTTCCAAAATTTCTGTGTGAGCGCTTCTCAAATTAATTCAAGAGAATAAAGAATTATTCAATTTGAAATCCAAATGATCTGAAGATAATTAACTCAAAATATGGCTACAACAAGTTAACTTGACATCAATGTGAAAAACCCAAAACTGAGAGTCATGTGATCGTGTTTATATCACGTACACAGAATATGGCCTTGATTAGACCAATGATTTTATTCCCAGAATAAAAATTTAAAAAAGTGTTTACTTCTTAATCCACGTAGTCCCATCATGACTTTGACTACAGCCAATCATTTTAAAATAAAATAGAACTTTGTTTACTAATTTTGAATCTATGTCAACTTCCAGGCCAAGACCTGGTGTTTATGAAAAAAATGATTCAGGTCAACCACTTTTTTGAAAAAGTATCATCTCTAGTGAATAAATTAACATTAATATAGCATGTAAGAAAAATAAAAATGTAAAACTGACAAGCAAACAATTATATATATATATATATATATATATATATATATATATATATATATATATATATATATATATATATATATATATATATAAACAGATATACGTAACAATATGCAGACATGCCGTTCTGAGGTCTCTTTATTAATATAAAATCGACCGATATACCAGACTAAGGCCTCTTTTTTGTCATAATAAAATAGACACACAGACAAGACTAAGGCCTCTGTCCAAATACAATAGACATACGTGCCAGACTAAGGCCTATTTTTCCTAGTAAAATCTTCAGACTTGCCAAACTAAGGCCTCTTTATCTTGATAAAATAGGCTGAAATACCAAACGAAGGCCTTTTGGCAAAATAAAGAAGGCAAACATGCCATACTAAGGTACCTTTCTCCTAACAGAACATACTACGGATTCTTTTTCCCAAGACACACGCACCATATTTACAGCTGAATCTTTAGCACAAACACCAAGTACGAAACTAATGCCACGGTGTCTTCTAAGTATTCTGTATTCCACCAAGTACAAAACTAATGCCACGGTGTCTTCTAAGTATCCTGTATTCCACCAAGTACAAAACTAATGCCACGGTGTCTTCTAAGTATCCTGTATTCCACCAAGTACAAAACTAATGCCACGGTGTCTTCTAAGTATCCTGTATTCCACCAAGTACAAAACTAATGCCACGGTGTCTTCTAAGTATCCTGTATTCCACCAAGTACAAAACTAATGCCACGGTGTCTTCTAAGTATCCTGTATTCCATGTCACCTTTAAGTATTATCACTTCTACTCGTGCACGAACTTAATACCGATATATCCTACATTTTCATGATCCTCTCAAAGAGTCATTGAGCTACTATTTTTTTTCAAGAGACATAAAAAACAAAGGCCACTGTGTCCTACGTATATATCTGTAATAACGTACCTTAAGATCACTTATTTCTAAATATTGCCTTAGTATAATCAAGATATATACCAACCTAAATTCACCGTTTCGTACATATATACTTATATTTTCGATTATGCTTTAAATGAAAAATAGACAATACATACTGTATAGTCCTAATTATATTTTGTTGGGTAAAACAATGAAATTTCACGAAGAGTATGGCTGCATTCTAAAGTACAGATTTTACATCGACGAATGTGTAAATGACATGTTCGAAGTCCCGTCTTTCTCCCGTCTTTACTTGTATTCTTAGGTTCCAATGTTTAGTCTTCAAAATCTGCAAGACATATTCCAATAATGTGGAGACATATAATACATACACGGTTTGAAAGACATACATAATCAAAAAATATAGTAAGTATTTTAAAACAAACAAATTTAGGAAGAGATTTTTCTTCTAATGCCAATATGATATCTCGAATATTAACTAACTATACAAATACTTATTAAATTGATTAGTTAAAATGGATTAATAATATCAGGATTCTCTCTCTCTCTCTCACTTTATATATATATATATATATATATATATATATATATATATATATATATATATATATATATATATATATATATATATATATATATATATATATATATATATATATATATATATATATATATATATATATATATATATATATATATATATATATATATATATATATATATATATATATATAAGCATAGTACACAACTAAAACATACATTTATGTCGTTGGAATAAACGTGGCTGTTGCTGAATTCTTGTTTTACATACGACTGGGCAAATTTATTTTCAAACGAGCATTAGTAGTTTCGCCTAATCGTATTATTCTAGGACACAAACTACTTAAGTTCGATGTTTTTCAGAGTCGATCACTTTTTTTTTAGGCTTCATTGGATTGTGGACTACACGCAGGATTTACTTACCTCCGAAATAGAGATTAAAAATGTTAAAAACTACACGTGCGAAATTGAAGAGTTGACAACAGAAGTGGTCCCATATAATCAATAACTTCCTTACGCTTTGCAAAATCACACGATAACACAATTGTTTAGGAAGAATTGTGCTTAGTATAAAGTACAGTAAGAGACAGTATATTCACCTTAGCAGGTCACGAAAATAAAATAAATTAATTCTGCCAATTGTTTGGAACTAATTTGTCACTCTTAACACGCAGACGTGAGCTACGAGTTGGTCGAAATATTCATATCACAAATTGATTAGTAAATCATTACTTATCGGCGATGGTGCAGGGTGCACAGCCGGTTAACAATACACAAAAAGAAATGTGTCTTGTCAAGGCTTTGTATGGCACAGATATGCACCGAGCTAAAAGTCAACGTTCATCATGGACATACAAAAATCCAATTACTCAAAATTTGTTCATGATTATTTGCATCCAGGCCAGTACATTTATTTATGGATGACGTAATTATTTGCATCCAGGCCAGTACATTTATTTATGGATTACGTAATTATTTGCATCCAGGCCAGTACATTTATTTATGGATGACGTAATTATTTGCATCCAGGCCAGTACATTTATTTATGGATGACGTAATACCGGAGTCTAATTGTCAAAGTAACTTGTACTATCATTACGAAAGTAAGTCACTGATGTGACGCAGAAAAGGGTGGGGGAAGTGTGTGGTAGCTTAGTTTCAGCTGGATGCTTGGCAACGTCACGAAGTCAACATGACCGTTTCCCAAATGCAAATATTACTACAGTAAACAGTGTTGTGAGTTTAGGTCAGGGGTATCAATATCAAACCACCGTGAGGGCCGCATAAGGGCATCTTCAATGGCACAAGGGCCGCACCACTTTTGTTATATCTCTTGACATCTTGTGACGCCAATGATTGCGGGTCACAGGGTACGGCTTGGCGGGATGCATGCAGCCTGCTGGCCGCGTGTTTGAGAACCCTGGTTTAGGTGGATAGTTTCTTAAAATAGGCCGTCCCCAGTTTCTTAACTTATGGCTATGATGAGACTTTTTTAATTATTATTGAGGATGAAAGATATATTGTGGAATCGGGTGTATTGGGCTTATTTTATTCTTGAAGTTGATGCGAGGCATGTGTATCTCCAATAGTTATTTCACAGAACGTAGACAATGAAATACAGATAGTCGCCTAGGATGAAAAGATAGCTAACCATAGCACTAGACATTTGGGTTCAAGCCATGTAGAATGTCCTAAACGGAATTGCATCAGGCTCCTTTGTGAACAATTTTTATATATATACGATTATCACCTATGAAAAGGTTTTGCGTTTGCACTGTGAGCATCACTTCGTGTCAAAACTCCTTTTAGACGTACAAAATAATAGGGTTTGGGGTGTATAAACGTCTTTTGCTATGAACTGCTATTGACTTGTGTTGTTGAGGAAATACTATTATAATGCTTTGTTTTATTATAGCTAGACATCTGGACCAATTTTTTTACCTCACTTATTTATTTTACTTTTGTCCCAGGCATCCTTAAATTTAATTTTACCGATGCATCGTACGCATTCAATAAAACCTCATCGAAACGTTTGGCCGTCCAATGTTGTTTATACATGTTGTAGTCAAAAGCAAACTCGTGTAAGTGACCGTGTTCGGCCGGTATTACTAAAATTATGAAATCTCAGTTTCAAATGGTGCACACGTATTGTATTTCAGTGAATACAAATCTTCAAGTTTTAAAACTTCTTGCTAGCTAAAACAGGACGGCTAATTGATTTTTTAACATAAAAGTCATGCAATTTTGTTTATACCTCTCTGTCTTACACACGCGCACACACACTCACACGCTTTGTACCTTATTTGCCAGCAGGGTGCAAAAAGCAAGGTCCACTTCGTATTAAATGACATAAATGTATTATAACACATTCTTGTTTATTGATATTACATACAATACATAATTACGTGATTAGTTTAGGATATACATGTAACAGATGTTTATCTCACAAATACTTAGAGAAAAACACCAAGTAATATAAGATTTATATAAAACTAAAACAATCAACTTTGTCAACAACAAAAATAAAAGCAAAAGCAAAATGTGTAAATTAACAATTCTTTCGAAAGAGGACGTGAACATTTAAGTAAATCGTAGCAAATCGTAGGCATGTGCTTCCTCTCAATGATGTTGTTCGTGTTTCTCCCGTGACAGTCAAGCGCGAGCCGGCCTTCTAATGGTTGATACGTCAATTCATTGTCTTTTACGCCATGAATGCTTTGACAGTGGCGCGCACAAGCACACGACATATTGGACATTTGCGCATGGCCGGAGAGCAGCTGGCACAGCATACCATGTGACCACATGGGAGGAACACAATACAAGAAGACTTGTCCATGCAAATCTTGCACAGAGCCATATCTCGGAGACGCTGATTCTCTTCTATAAGTGTTTTTGCATCCACTGCAAAAAGAAATTAGAGTACAATAAGAGAATGAATTCGAAAACTGACGAGCCAATATATCATTCAAAGAAAACATTGTTTTTTTATTTTCTATCTTCCAACAATTTAAACTTTTTGTTCAACCACTAAGACGATATAGTAATTCACACATTTAAAAAAATGTAATATGCACCCTGTGTTTACTTCTGGATGTACGTTTTTAACGTACATGTGTACTGCAAATCGCATCCATTTTTATACCAGCATAATCTAAGCATTGATGATTTAAATAGCATGTCCTACCACCACCGCCACAAAACCCAAAAGAAAACTGTTCGAAAAATTGTATAAATCAACAACACCGTGACATGAAATTCACGATTCAAGCTGTTTTTAATCTAACAACAAATAAAATAATTTTCTTGATCTAATTTATAAAAAATATCTCGTCGTACTTGAGTTATTTTATTACTGTTACTAATTTTAAGACAAATTATCCAGAGTTTGTTCCATTATTTGCAACGTGTAGATTTTTTTCCAGAGTGTTCTGAAGTCGATGCTTAAAGAAAATCTTTTGTAACTCATCTTCAGTTTATTTCCATGTGAGCCTCAACGAGTACTAAACAAATTGGCACGATTTCCATCAGTATTAAGTGATGTGATGTGATTTTTATTTTTAACGTAGCTTTAACAATTTTTCAGTCATATCGCTACGATGTCTGCAGTGTGGCAGTTTATAGTGATGTCTAGCACTTGGGCATCATGCCGCAGACATGTAGCATGATGTCCCACCCAGTCACATTATACTGACACCAGGCCGAACAGTCCTAACACTAACTTATTAATGCTGAACGCCAAGCGAGGCAGCTGTTAGTACCATTTTTTAAGTCTCTGGTATGACTCGGCCGGGGATCGAACCCACGACCTCCCGCATCCGAGGCGGACGCTCTAACCATTAGGCCACCGGAGCGGTCACCAATATTAAGTATAAATTTGTTTAGGTCAAAAATCCCATGTTGCATTTGAGGAAAGAAAAAAAACGCATTCATTGATTTATGAGAACAAGTCTAATTTGTGGCTCTAGAACAAGTATAATTAGTGGCTCTAGAATAAGTATAATTAGTGGCTCTAGAATAAGTATAATTAGTGGCTCTAGAATAAATCTAATTTGTGGCTCTAGAATAAGTATAATTAGTGGCTCTATAATAAGTATAATTAGTGGCTCTAGAACAAGTCTAATTTGTGGCTCTAGAATAAGTATAATTAGTGGCTCTATAATAAGTACAATTAGTGGCTCTAGAACAAGTCTAATTTGTGGCTCTAGAATAAGTATAATTAGTGGCTCTAGAATAAGTATAATTAGTGGCTCTATAATAAGTACAATTAGTGGCTCTAGAACAAGTCTAATTTGTGGCTCTAGAATAAGTATAATTAGTGGCTCTAGAATAAGTATAATTAGTGGCTCTAGAATAAGTATAATTAGTGGCTCTAGAATAAGTATAATTAGTGGCTCTAGAATAAATCTAATTTGTGGCTATAGAAAATCAAATTGAACAAAATACTTATTCACGCCAAAAATATATATTAAATGTTTTTAGAATTTATTGTTATTCATCTCTTGAAAAAATATACCATATACTTACATTTCTTCTTCTCTTCAACTTCTACATGTTTAACTTCGTTAGATGACGATACTGATGAAATTAATGACGCTGATGATGAATCTGTGCAGTTTCCGGTTTCAGGTCTTTCTTCAATCTCGATGGGCTTAGCAGGTTTTGATAAGTCTTTATCAGACTTTTCGTTATCGTCAAAGTTTTCAAGAATCTCCATTAGCTCTACTGCATTAAAGGCGCTTTTACCTGTAAAGATTGAAGTTATTATCATATTATTATTCAGTGTTTATCAATGACAATATGAACAAATACTCAAATCCATATATGTATTTTTATTGTTGCGCGAATAAATTTGAAAGTCGAAGTTAAATATGATAATAGACATAATATTATAATTAATACAATGAGGCCACATCTAATTAGTGGACGGAATTTTACGATATTTGGCATGATTCGTCATCACTTAAAATTAAGTTTCGACACTTTTCGCGCATACCGGGGTAAGTGCATGTTGCTTTGATACCGTGTCACAACTGACCTTTTGACCTAATTACATTAACTGTGCCCCATAGCCATCAGCGTATAAGAAAGGCTCTCTCTAGTTATGGTTATTAGCAGGCAACGTTTGGATAGCCACGATCATCATATTTTTATGTGTGGAGGACCAGCCGGCACCTGCCTCCAGAAAAATCGAGCAAATTTTACTTTTTTCAGTCAGGCATACTTGGACGAAATATGCACACACGTTACCAATACAGATACAGTCAAATAATCCACTATCTGCAGCCACTAAGTAAAACCCCATAACCTCCGTTCATTGTCATAATTTGTACCTTGTATTCATATACCTTGTTTCAGTATAATACAAATATTCATTCCGAAATGTTAAGATCAATTATATTTATTATCCCTTTGTTTATTCTCGTTCATGTGTAAATTTATATATTTCATCATTCTTCTATTTGTCTCACTTGTTTGTTCATCATTTTTCCTGGGACGTATCCAAATAGTAACCGGACCTTATTAACATTGTCTACAGATAATTAAAACGAGCAGGTAATGCGAATACACATTTCTTTTCTGAGGCTCTGCATTACCTGGTCTATATGGCAAGTTTAATTTGCGAGCAAAAAATCCTGGTAATACAGTTTTCTCAGGAAATCCTTGTATATGTGCCAGGTATCTATCTATTACTTGCAAATAACAAGTATTATCTACAGATAATTAAAATCAGCAGTTAATCTGAAATTGCCTGCGAGGTTCTGACAATATATATTATTTTAATATCATTATGGGCAGGTAAATGTGTTACCTTAAGTTTCCTGTTTTTATTCTAATTGCAGATTTCATTGAAATACATTAGATAAATTATGTCTCAAGGTAATACCAATTCAAATGCAAAAGAAATTCACCAAACTTTAAATAATATGTAATCACCTTAATTTAAACCTAGCTTCGATGCCCTATGTTTGTATCGCAAGGACCTTGTTTAGTAATATTAACAGGTAACTATATATCACCTGCCGTACATATATATATATATATATATATATATATATATATATATATATATATATATATATATATATATATATATATATATATATATATATATATATATATAACTGGTGCGTAATTGGCATTATCAGCAGATAATAATATATATCCTGAATTTTCGTGATTTTCGCGGCAGGTGTTTATAAATTACCCTATCTAAAAATACCTAACGCGCAACAGTTGCTTCAACACGATCTAATGGACGACGTAACTTCCATTATGTTTTTTGTTGTTGCTGTTGTTGTTGTTTTTAGGCTTAATGCCATTTTTCAAAGCAATATAGGCAATATATGGCGGGCAGTATAAATGGCAGAGGAAGAACCCTGGGAAAACCCCGGTAAAAACTACTGACAAACGAGAAGCTACTGGCGGCTTTCTCACATATCCACACTGGCCGAGTCCGAGGCTCGAACCCACGCAGACAGAGATGAGTTGTCAGTGACCGGTAAAAGTGAGTAGGTGCAGAGTTGTCTGTGCTGATGATATATTCGCTCCGATAATACTGAGGCGGCAAATTCATTAGTTAGATAAATTAGACATCAAAAGCATACAGGAGAGTTACAGATAAGAAACAACTGGAAAAAAGAAATTTCAAGTTAAAATAATTTAGTCAAATCGACAACAATTTATAAATTATTTCTGCTAGAGCACATAATGTTTACAAAACCCGAAAAATAAAATCTTTAGTCAATCACTTATTATTTGTCATAAGCTATTTGAATTATGCTACAGTTTTGCTTGTATGATTTCTTTAACTTCAAACATACAGTGTATGTTTTGTTATGTAGTGATGTTACGGGTGCATAACTTGGTGTTCAATGGCTGTCTGAAATGGAGTTGAAGTTATTCAAAATAGGTATTTCTTGTTCAGTGTCAAACACCTCACCTAACTGAGAATGACAGACGTTGGAATGTCTTTTCAGGAGGTAAATTGAATCTAGATTTCTAAAGATACAGTGAAATAAAGAATCGTATCCTTAGTTATCCCGGATTAGCATTTCTAGGTCTCATGTTTGGTCCAGTGCACATCTGGAGACACTGTCACACACCACCCATAAACCGCTTCCGAATTTCTTTTAATATAAGTGTACCGCTTTCCAGATGTATCCATTTGCTTTTTTTATCTAACCGCTGATATATTCATTCTGGTGTGATTAAATATATTCTTTGCCTAGTACTCTAACCATTCTAGGTATAATCTTTGTTCCTGCGCATAGTAACAAGATGCCGACGTAGGTGTGATAGATTCAAGTTTCTAAGCTTAAAATCAATTAACCAATCAAATGTCAGCAAACAATATTTGAATGCAATGGCTACCGGGTAATGCGAATTAGTGGTCAGCGAATATAGGTATCTCTAATAGATAGTTCACGTTATTTGAATGTATTCAATGATTTTTTTCTGAATATTGCAAGTAATAATTAGCAATATCATTAGGTAACATAATGCTTCAGAAATAGGTAAATAAATATGTATTAGCTGCCAGTTTAAATCATCTAGGGATATTACTCATTAGGTCTAGGTAATTTAGGGACATCTGCCAGATAAATGAGATATTATGATGTTTTGAAATTTATACTTTTTTTAACATTGCCTGCGTTTTGGAATTAGTTTCACCTACACTAAAATTTAATCTACTTTGAATGCTTCCCAGATACCTTGGCGAATTTAACAAAAATAAATTGTAGTTTTCCGTTTTGATTGTGGTGTTTTGCAACACAATAATTCACGCCAAGACAAGTAGAGTAAACTGCCTTGCCCAAGAACACAACACATTAGCTGATCTGTGTTGATGCGATGATGGGAATCTAACCCGCGCTCAATTGATCACAAATCCACAGATCCTCCCCGGCTACTTTCAAACAGTCAGGTGATATATTGTTACCTTGAGATTAAGATAATTCTTGTCCAGGTAACATATGGATACAAGCTCGATAAACTTTGTTGTTGTTGTTGTTGTGGGGTTTAACGCCATTTTTCAGCACACGATAGGCTATACATGGCGGCCAGTATTAATGGTGGAGGAAGAACCCGGGAAAACCCCGGAAAGAACCACCGACCCACGAGAAACTACTGGCAAGCTTTCTCACATACCCACATTGGCTGAATCTTAGACTCGAACCGCCGCAGACAGAGGTGAGATGGCAGTGATCCGTAACGAAGAGCGCTTTAGACCACTCGGCCACTCGGGGCCCCAGCTCGATAAACTAGGGTTATCTAAAGAAACTATATTATCCGATATTTTGACAAGTATACTTCCTATATACCATACTTGAAGTTTTTGTAGCTTTTAATTTCAAACCTTGTTTTGTGTTTATTTTTTCCCCTGATGTTAACTTCTACGCAGTTTAGCTTGGAATATATTAAAAACATACATTAAAAACACTTTCCAATATTTGAATCTGTTTCATAATATTTCAAGTCATTTTTATTAATATATCGTGACTTGATTTCTTCCTAGGCTCGAAGTGTACTACAGTGTTCTTCAAAGCCCTTCAACAGACTTCGTCGTAAACATATAGATAGCCGCATTGGGAAAAGATTTGGCGATGTCATTACTTTGTATAGGAGTATCTCCAAAACGTACAGCTAGTTATATATACCTTTCTGTATGGTCAGGTGATCCACAGCCTTCTTGATAGTTTCAGGTGTGTAGCCGTATTCTATGACACTCTGTACAGCGGCGCTTTTCATTGGATCTTCTAGATATAGTTCCTGAAAAGTAGACGTCATCTTATAATTTGTACTCTTCTGTTTTCTTTTTGATTAAGAAGACAAAGAAAATAAAAATGCAATCTTAAAACAGTTTATTTTCTTTGTGCCTGCCCCCTCCTCTCTCTCTCTCTCTCTCTCGCATTTATCCCTTTGCTTTTAAGATTCTTAATCGATGAGTAAATTTCGAACAAGGAAAACAAATTAATCATTTCCCAAGTATAGAACATGTTTTCACTTTTGTCAGAGAAATGTTCATGCATGATACCTCTCTTGGTTGTATAAAGAATTGTTATTCTGTAATAATTCGTAACTTTGTTTACACAAAGTAAGGATTTATAATGATCTCAAATAATGAGAGAGGCGTTAAGTGCGTTAAGTTTTATCACCCTGATTTGTCCAGGGCAATGGACTCAAAATAATATTTAAAAAATGGGACTCAAAATAATATTTAAAAAATGCGACAGAATAAGGCAAGATTTTTCAAATTACTATTAATATCTAATTTATCTGTATTTCAGTCAATATTACCTGCTTCGAGAAGGAGATGGATTTTGTACTGGAAGTTTCATTTTGTTGTTTCCTTCTTTTAACAAGCTCACAATCGGGGTACCAATGTTCGTGTTCCGTTTCTGGGTCATCTTCTGGGCCCCACGACGATAGTTCTCCCCCACAATAGTAACATACCGTTCGGTCGTTATCACCTATGATTTTATATATATATATATATATATATATATATATATATATATATATATATATATATATATATATATATATATATAGAGAGAGAGAGAGAGAGAGAGAGAGAGAGAGAGAGAGAGAGAGAGAGAACCACATTGATTGAAGACAAAAATATATACGTCCATATACAATGATCTCGTTTCTTAATTCGTCAATCTCAGCCTTTCGCAAAAAGTACACTTTTTGGGGAGGAGTGGGACGATGGTCATAGTGTAATTCATTCCTTGTTTATACAGCATATGGCATGGAGTTTCTCAGCTTTTATAATCCTATTGATTGTATGCTTGGTCAACACTGAATAACCTAGATGAATTCCCTCCACTTGAATCGATATCTAAATTTAGCACAAGTAGTTTCCCAGTTATTTATATTCCGTCCAATTTTAGCAAGCTAATAAAATTTCCCAGTTCCGACAATAGCATCATAATGGGCAAGTGATCGATTTATAAGGTCCTGGGGTTTGTCCCGAAACTGGCGCGAGGTTAGTTGATTCGTAAACAAAAAAGTGCTCTTTTGTTCTCCAAAACCATACGATTCAGTTTTGTTTGTTGTATATGATGACAGTAGTACAGTTATAACGATAGATAGTGAGGTCATGGATAGATAGAAAGTAGGTAGGTAGGCATGTAGGTACATATATAGATCGAGCGATAATGAGTTCACAGAACACTGTCCGACGATTATTATTAAAGCGTTTGTATATTTCTCGCGAACTAACTACAAATTCGACAGAACAATAATATATTTATCTGCATTTTATAAAATTCGTTGTTCTTGGTCTTGATGATAGTCCACGTACCTGTATAATAAAGTCCCTCCTGTGCCAGTTGTAGGGGTCCGGGTCTCGCAAGTGGCCATTGATGATAAGTACCGTGCCGAACTGGTAGCGAATTATATTGTGGGTACTTGGGACATAGCCTATGAGGCAGTATGTCTGGTTTTATGGCGTCCAAGTTAGGTTGATTTGGTGAAGAGAAGTTGCCATCGCTGAAATTCAGATTATGTCGGCCGTATGCTTGATTATGGCCGATGCCGTTATCAAATGCAGCATCCATTCTAGAAGACCGACTGAAAAATATCATCATTACATTTGGAATTAGCAAGATTCAAGACAGATTGACAAATGGAAAGATATATTGACGACAGCATCGGAAAGTAACCGCGATATGTTAACACGTACAAAACATTCCGTAAATTCATTTTCTCCTACATCATTATTTCTGCATGTATTCGAACACAGCAAATCTAAATAGCTTATTGCTTGTAACCAGTATGAATCGGCTTTAGGTTTATAGGTCACTGCTATAAATGAAACCTCTCCTTGTTTTAGTATATAGTTTTTTGTGCAATTCAGCAGAATTAACCTGTAGAATCATAATAATGTAGATAGTTTCAAATGAAGATTTCAATGGAGATCGAAGATGAATCCATACGATTTTGTTGCAGAGTTGAGCTTGTGACTTAGTGCTTTGAAGTTTGAAACACAAAATAGACCTCTTTTTAAATTTTTAAATTTAAATTAGAATATACATAATCTAAAATGCGGAAAATACGGCTTTTTACAGGCGTTAAGTAAGTGCATCATTTCTTTAAATGTTGTGCAGTGTTTCCAACTGATAAAGCTAGACAGATACAAGATCACTGTAAACATACCTCACGCTTGACTGTAGGGAGAAACTGGAACGAACTACATTCAATGGGCCTTTTATACAAGCGTGTGACCTGTGTTTGATAATAACAGGCAAAATCCCACTGCGGAATACAAATATAAGACTTGGAAACTTTCTATTAATAACCGGCAAAATCCCAAGTCAAAATATAATATAAGACTTGGAATGTTATATATATATATATATATATATATATATATATATATATATATATATATATATATATATATACAAACAAAAGGAAAGTAAAATCACGGAACATAAGGGATTTATCCCCTAGTTTTCACTGGCGGATCCAGAGGAGCGGGCCCCAAGGCAGCAAGCAATGAGCGCAGAGCCCCAAGCAAAAACAATTGCACTGCGGAGTTTATTTCCTGAAAGCGAAGGGCCCAAGGCGGTTGCCTCGTTCGCCTTGCCCTAGGGTCGGGCCTGCAGGGAAGAAGGGGGAGAGGGTTAAGCCCAAAGCCCCCACCCCAATAAAAAGGAAATGAGAGCGAAACCTTTGCAGAAGCGTTGCGATGCTTCGGTCAGGGGCATCTACAATGAGTTCACAACCACAGATTCTGCACGGCTTTACTCAGCACGATCGTTAAACGCGCAGACCATGAATGCGGGGGGGGGGGGGGGGCGGTCACATGACGCAATGACACCAGAGAATGGACTCTATAAAGTTCCATTCGAACACTGCATGTTATTGTCTTGTTAAAACGTGTACACTATGTAATTTATCGTAGCAACGTGTTCATCTCCATGAAGACCAGAATGCCGATTTTATTTGAGATCGTTAGTACTGATGTAGCTTAATTTCACTCTCATCATCCATTGTAAAATTGATAGCAAATAAATCCAAACAATTAGAACAAATCAGTATAACACTATCCATCGACATGAACAATATCAAGCTTTTCCAGATGGCTTTTGTTGTGGCTATTGTGGTTGTCCAAGAAGGACCGTGCTCAGTTAGGAGATTAATGTCATCCATTATGATCAGCAAAAAATATACAAAAATGCCCACAACATAACAAACATAAAGACAGACAAACACATTGAATAAATGGATGTGATGAATACAAAGAACACAAATATTCAGCCTCATAAAAAATAAATGCGGACAAATAAATACATAAAACCAACAGCACACTACATACATACATACATACATACATACATACATACATACATACATACATACATACATACATACATATATACACGACAAAAGGTATATACCGGACCTTAACAGACTATATTATTGAAATTTTGGACACAGATATGGATTTGGGTAAATACTTTAAAAAAACAAAGCGACGTGACTAAAATGAAGCTGTTTTCCATAAGATCGCATATTAAACCAGATAGATAACATATATGACTATAATGGATATAAATAGCATGGATATAAATAGCATGACGGCTACGCTATCAAATATGGAGGGGAATTACTGCCATAATTATTTGCATGTATTTCCTAATCTTCCGTGATGCATTATTGTAAATGGCTGCTTGCAAGTGATGCTTTCATAGTTCTCTCAATGTATATTGTATTTTCACTGATGGAAATTGGCCGTGGCAGTTTGCAAGTGCTACTTTCCTTCTGCATTATTGTAAATGACTGCTTGCAAGTGCTCTATTCATAATTCTGGACATGGATTTTTTATTTTTCATTGATCCAAGCTGTAAATGGTTGCTTGCAAGTTTTTCGATCTAATTTTCTTTTGCGTCATTGTATCTTGCGATTTGCCAACTACTGAATTGATTCTGTATTTTGTCGTATGACAAACGCGATGTCAGTTATTACAAGTTTTGTATATTCTGTTTATAAACTTTACAATTACATCATTCCAACTGCTGTTTTCACACAGATTTGGCCTTGCAACAATGTAAATACTAAGTTTTATCAGTATTGTCTTTGTTGTCCAACTCGTGTGGCCATCTGTTGTCATAATGGCATACTAGAAATTAACATGGCATTATGACAACAGACGGCGCTCTAAATTTCTAAAGCTTTTCCTTTACCAGAAATAATGAATGCTCCCCACGGAGCTTTACGACATTCATTTTTGTGTCGATAACTCTTTCAGTCCCTTTTTTAAGGTGTACGTTAGCAAGAAAGCTTTAATCATCTAGAAAACCATATGTTTTCTCGAAGATCTAAGTGATGTATAGCACCTTACGAAAACATAAACGCATACAGTACAGCAGAGTGGTCCATTTGTTTCAACCCTCGTTTTGACGCACTTAGTATTTACCTTTGCCATTTAAGAAATCTACTTCTTAGTGATATCTGTCATTACTTTGGAAACATTTTTTATTTATTTTAGTAAGGATCAGAAATGACAATGACATATTCCCTCGTACTCTTCGTAACTAGCTTTCATCAGACGAACCCTGGTTGTAAGGATTGAATTTTACTTCACCCATTTTGACGCACCTCACAGACGTTTATCTTTTCCTGTGATTCTCTTGCCCATAAGCTCCCCGCGAAAATAAAATATTTCAGAGCAACATCAATATCACATAAAAAAAAGTTTATAGATAAAATGACATTTAAAAATTATAGGTAAAACGAAATTAAAAAAGTAAGCATTCCTTATTCTTATCACGATCTTCATTTTGGAACATAAACATAAAACCGAAATAATCAAACTGGAACGTCATGATCGTATCATTATAAAAATATTTACTTTCGATTAAAAAGGTTACAATTAGTATACTATTGTTTTCCAATCCTTAATTTGCATTGTAAATGTACAGAACCTCAACCTTTGAGTGTATATATATATATATATATATATATATATATATATATATATATATATATATATATATATATATATATATATAATTGAAGAAGAAAAAACAGCTTTAAAACTGGTTTGCCTCCCATAAAACTTTTGTCTCCAAAAGTAGAAATAATCAGAGACAAAAGATGTTACAGGAAATTTTACTTTTATTTATTGTAATTCTTACCAATATCAAACCAATTAAAATTAATAATTTGGTTCAAGAATTTTAACAATATAAATATAGCGACCTTGGGTTCTAATTATTCACCTGCTCTTTGTCACATTAAAGATTTTTAAAAAAGCTTTAAAAAATTTTTGAAATAAGAATGCAGTGACGCATGATTCTAACTTGTTAATTGTGCTGCTCTTTGCAATATGAAAATAGTTTAGTGACTTATATATGATCAAAGAAAGAGAGAGAAAGAAAGAGAGAGAGAGAATGCACCAAAACTGCATCTTTCATTAGGTTATTGTAATTGTATACATGTATCCTGGGTTGATAAGTGTTTTTTGGGACAGTCTTCAGCAAGTATCAACAAAAGAATAAACTCTACTGATCGTACTCGATATTTATACAGGGTAGAATTTTACAGATCACTGTATTTTTATTTGGTTTTATTCTATTTAATTGCCTACATGTATCCTGGGTAGTTGAGAGATTTTGGGACAGTCTTTTGTTGATTTAGGATAGTCATGGAGGTCTTTCATTGGTGATAAATACCAATATGCGGAAATAAAACTATCCTGATCTTTCTCGATAATTATGCAATGCAGGATGTTACTGATCACTGTCACTTTTAAGGTTTGATTAAATATAATGGTATACATGTATCCTGGGTAGGTGAGAGTGTTTTCGGACAGTCTTGAGCTAGACCCATTACTTTCAGGGTGACATATATGAAAATTAAACTGTTGGATGTCTAATTCATGCATAAGTTGTTGGAAATAATCAAACATAAAATTTGCTGGACAGATTTGGGGAGGCAAACAAGTGTTAAAAACATTGCCTAAACTTTTAGAACAGTTTTTGCTTTAATATTCAAAGGAATAGACTATGGAAAATCTTGAGGAAGCACACATTATGGTCAACACGTATTGGTTGCTTGCCGTGGTATTAGGTAAAGAACCGACAGTTTACCATTTGTCTGGTAAATGGCTTGTCAGAAGGTCAAATGCAGGAATAGGTTGCAGATGTGCCTTAGATATCATCTGAATGGAATTTCCTACCATTTTACAAGTGTGACAAGATCTATGGTACTTATAAACGCTGTTAATTTTTGGCAAATGAATGTTTCAGGATCTTGTGATAAGTCTTATTGACACCTTAATGACCAGCTTAAGGAGTTGTATGGGCTAGACTATGTATTTCCTGTCTATATGACTTAGGAACAATTATTTGATTGCTCACTGACCACTCATCACCAGCAAGTACATCAGATGTCTCCATTTTCTCATAATGATCCCATTTTCTACAAAGTAACAAACTGGTACTTTTGTGGCTTTAATTTCTGAAACCTAGTCTTGTGTCTTCTCTGAGGAATAGTACTTGGGGGCCTGTAACTCAAATTAAAATGACGTGCATGCTGATAAAGTAGCTGTTACTTTCTGCTCAGACATCTTACAACTGCAGTCAGAAATTGGCTAGTGGTTTCTATTATTCTGTGAAGAAGCTAATTTACTTATGAATCTCTCTCTCTCTCTCTCTCTCTCTCTCTCTCTCTCTCTCTCTCTCTCTTTACCTTATCCATTGTTCCAAGGCACATACATTAGGGATAAGAGGCCTAATTTGCAATTTCATCTCAGGTTCATAAATATAACAGTTTTGTGAAGGTCTTATTATCAGAAATAACAAATTAGCAAATACAATATAATCCTTTTCATGTTTTTTTTGCTCATAGCAAGTGCAAACAAACTTTGTTTATTGCCGGCAAAATAAATTCTTTAAAAAGTGAGCATTTTTGTACAGTGTATATATTGAAGACAGATCCAGTAATGGAATGTTTTTGGGGATTAATTCTTGAAACAAACACAAGGGAATATAACCTGACTGTTCTTGAGTCATAATTTACAAATGTATGTGGTCCACAAAAGGTAATGTGTCTTGGCCAATCCAGAATTTACAGTTTTAATTCCTCAGAATTTGCAATTATGAGTGTATGTCCAATCCAAAAGCCAGATTGTGTGAAAAGCTTGTCTTCGTCCATGTTTTATTTTACGTGAAAGTGAAAAACAAAAGGGATTGGCAAGTAAACCTATAAGAACAATGTAACAAGACAGTCCAGGTATTTGTTCCTTATAATTGCCTACCTGTATGATAATTTTTGTTTCAGACTAATTCATCTAACAATATTGTTTTTATGAATGCCGGTTTAAATTAAACTTCTTTCTCTTATATTTCCTATGAAAAGTTAAACATAGGACTGTATATTGGTTTTATTTATTTATTTTGCTTTATTGGATGGTTGTATTGTGCTGATAATTTTGTGTGTCATGACAATATTAACTTATATTTTAAACAGAATAAAATAATGATAAAATCACAAACAAATGAAGATGTTTATGTAGGGTGGAGGGGGTGGTGGATGCTTCAATAGCCTGAGTTGTCACTAGCCTTAAAATCTTTACAAGTTTTTTAGAAAATTATGTGGGTGTGGCTGGTGTCTTATTTCTTCTAACAGAAAACAATCACATCTGTAGAAAATACATGTACAAATTTGTATTAATCTTTTTAACTACTACATTAATTTCATATCCAAATGTATCAAGCACTTTTAGTACTGTACTGTAGCAGTAATAATACAAACAAATTGATCTGGTTACTGATAGCGGTAGCAATGTTATTTATATTCAATATATTTTTATAATTGCTACCAAGGGAGTCTGATGTTTTACAGTGAGGTACCATACAATCAGTCATCTTATCTGTACTATAAATATTCCTTCATATATGGATGAATACGGTTTTAAATAATAATTTAAAAAAATGTAGTTTCCAGTTTGATATCTGTCGAAGGAAAGCATCTCATAATTGTTTGGAAGTGTTCTTTATGTTTAAATATAGAAAATATATTTCATACTCTTAGAATTTATTTCCTTATATAATGAAATAAGTTCATATTTTTGTAGCATATATGCTTTGTATGTGATGTCCTTGCTTCAAGTCATTTGCCTCTTGCTGTTGTATTGGAATTGGAGATTTAAAATGAAATTGGAGATAGGACATACTTGTCACAGGCAACTAGTGGCAATACTTGCTGGTTACTGCATAATCATCCATGCCATTCATATATAAGAATTTGCACTGCACTCTAAAATAATAAATATGCTATAAACTGATAACATTGTAAGTGAGAATATATAAACAAATTAGGGCCCTAAATCTTGCTTATAAGCGGCTACCCTATTCTGCCACCGTGCGGCAGCGGTAAATTAAACAGACAAAATGTTCAAATAAGATGGGGTAGGAAGGGTTAGCGAAAATATAACGTTGTGTAAATACATCTAACTGTATACAATTTGATACATTTAATTTGTTTTGTGCTACTTGCAGGCCACCTCTCTTCCGAATGTTAATACTCTGAGACATCAGCTAATGTAATTTAATTTGAATGATATTTTAAATAAGACGCCCAAACATGCCATAAAGTGGTATAACCTCTTGTTGCTAGGAACAGGGCAGTAGTCCTATCGTATGAAATTGACGTGTCACAGCGCCATCTGTTGTCATAATGAGGCATTATTTTATGCTAACTTCCTTGATTCTAACTTGCAACGTGCTTGATGTTACATTATAGTCATGAGTTTGGAAGGTGCAATTTGTGTAACTTTTGATATAGCAAGTTTATAAATGGAATGTTAAAACTTGTAATAACTAACATAGCATTTGCCATACGACAAACTACAGAATCAATTCAGTAGCTGGCAAACTGCAAGATACAAGGACGCATAAGAAAAGTAGATCTAGGCACTTTCAAGCAGCCATTTACAGCTTGCATCAATGAAGAATAAAATGTCATGACTAAAGTTATTAATGTGCACTTGCAAGCAACCATTGACAAAAATGCAGAAGGAAAGTAGCACTTGCAAACTGTCACGTACAATCTGCATCAATGAAGAATACAATATACATTGATAGAATTATGAAAGTAGCACTTGCAAGGAGCCATTTACAATAATGCATCAAGGAAGATCAGAAAAGGCATGCATAGAATTATGGCGGTAATCTCCTCCATAATCAAAGATGTATACTTGTGCAGGACAATCGCTCCCCTCCTCCCATGCTAGACAATGCCAACGTGTCAGAATCATAACTTTAATACCTTGAAGACGCATACCAGACAATGGTTGTTTTATTTTGACAATTTCTTTTAAATTCAAAAGACCCATGCCAATAAAGCCGTTATGTCCTACTTATTTCCTAGATGTTAGCATGAAACATACAAGGCTTTCGATGGGACACAAAACCTCACATGTATATAGACCGACAACCATTTTTATTTTGGGTATCAGTTATAAGTAGCTCATGAACATTTGATAAGTACACTGACGTCTTTCTTGATAAGTACACTGACGTCTTTATTGATAAGTACACTGACGTATTCCTTGATAAGTACACTGACGTCTTTCTTCATCATCATCATCATCATCATCTTTATTTCCTTCCATGGAAGATTACATGATATAAGAATAAATCATCTGAATACAATCAATAAATATTTAAAAAAAATTCTATATTAGAATACAAATTCTTACACAATATCAATCAACAAAGTGTTCGTCAACTCATAAGTTGCAAGTTTCAGTACCTTATTTACAGAAGATAGCTGCACAATGCATGACAAAGTATGCTGCATACAGGACGAATAGCTTGGAGTTTTCTTTGTCGATTACTCCTGATGGTAACCTTTTACCTAAAAGATATTGTAGTTGCAGCTCATCTTCTGCATTAAATAACGTAATGTGCAGGCTCAGGGGAAATTTATCAGTAAGGAAATCCCAGAAAGAATTTCGAAAGTTCGACATATAAGGACAACTAACACAACAATGAAGTACGAAGTCTGTATAAACATTCCCACATCTAATACACATATCAAGCTGTGTTTGTGGAACAGCAGCCCATAGGTTAGCTACATATGTAAATACCTTAGTGTGTTGTCTGGTTTTAGCCGACTGCCACACTGAGGCAGGTCGTAAGTATTCGTGTATCGAAGAGAATCTATCAAAATCTGCTTGATTAGACATACGAACTCTCCAGAGGCTATTTTCAAGACCAACAATTTTTGACCTTACAATTTCTTTCCAATTATGTTTATCTGGAATTTCAGAATGATGTAAATAATCAGTTAGATACCCGAGCAAGTCAAACTTCTTTGAGGTATAATATAAATTTGAAATTAACCCGCAGCTTGACATGCATCCGCTCAGAATGAAGTGAAATAACGCAACGTTAAACACACGTTTAGCATATACATTGTTAGGCATCAAACACAATCTGTGTAAAAACATCAATTTTCTTCTATCAATTTCGGACTGCGCTGATGTCCATCCTAGCATTCCCAGGGCAATGTCTGATCTTGTATGTATTGGAAAACCTTGTAAATGTTTGGCAAAATACCTCAGAGTTTTATCCAATAAAGCGAGGTCACTTTTTGAAATGTTACACCATAATTCACTTCCATAAAACATTGAAGGGAAAATTACCTTTTTAATTACATTTACAGCAACCAAAGGATTTAAACCATTCGGTTTAATGCCAATACCAAACAGACCGTGAAAAGATTTTTTCCCTTTCTTGCATGCATCGAGTATTGCGTCATGCGACGTCAGCTTTGAGTTAATCCGGTGACCCAGGTGTGTTGCCGAATCGGTAACCGGCAAACATGACGGGCCAAGATACCATTTCATATTGACATAATTCTTGTATTGGGGTCCGAAAATGATAATGTATGACTTTGTAACACTAAGCTCGAATAGCCACTTATTACTGTAGTCGTATGCTATATCTAACAGCTTTTGTAGATCGCTAGGATATATAGCCAAAAGTGAAATATCATCAGCTAGGGTTGGATTTCCCACAGCTAAGGATCCAATCTTTGCTCCAAATCCACTATTTTCTAACTGTAGCAGCAAGTCATTTATAAATATTGTGTACATCAAGGTTGACAAAACACCCCCTTGTCTCACTCCTTGGCCAATTGAGAACCAATCTGAAAACTGCCCATTTACAAGAACTTTACTCTGTAAATTTGTATACATGTTAAAAAATATCAAAAGGGATTTACCCGTAATTCCCAACGTGAATAATTGATAATTGATATTGATAAGAACACTGACGTCTTTATTGATAAGTACACTGATGTCTTTCTTGATAATGACGTCTTTCTTGAAAAGTACACTGACGTCTTTCTTGATATTGATCAAAAGGTTTAATACATGACTAGTGAGCAAACAGGAGTATAATTTCAACGTCCCTAATCGATTTATAGGTATAAAACTGAAAAAAAATCAACTCTTAATTTTTATTCCATAACTAAAAAGTTAATAATCTCACGAAATATTTACGGAACCTGCCAACACCACAACAAAATATACTGCTTAAGATTAGAAAATCGAACCATTTCCTTAGAGCATTGGCACCATTTCTCTCTTTGATTTTCAACAAGAGAGTATGCCGCGAATAGATCAGGCCAAGGATGGTTTATAGTTTATACTAATAAAATCTAAAAAATCATACCTCCCTTACCCCATTGTGCGGGCTCTCATTTCTCGTTGACCTAATAAAATAGGCAGACCTACCAGACAAAGGTCTCTATATACCGAAACTAATATTAATTATGTACAATAAAAGCACAAGTTTTACTGAGACCGCTGCGTGCTACACATTTCATGTCATAATTTTAGAGCCACTGTATCCTATTTGCAGGTGTTGCCCAACCATAAAGGCGAATTAGGCGGTTGCCTAGGACGACAAGTTAAACGGGGCACAACATTTGAGGAGAAATTAGTAGAGGTGGTGGGCTCTGATTGCATGGTTCGCATAGGGCGACAGTTGCTGGCACCTATTCTAGGGCGCAGTAGGATAAATCAAAGTCTGAAACAACTACCCCCAATATTCATCGTAAACAGTACCTGAATAGCATCGCATTGCATTCAGTCACGAAACGTCTAAAAAATTTGTTCGTTTGTCTAGCCTCTAACCCTGCCAGAGAGCGTCCGTTTCAAATTTTGTTTACATTCTTGTCATAAGATTTATCGCACCATCATTATCTTATTTGTGGTATGTAATTTGTATTTTGTGTTGTAGGAAGGATACAGTTTGGTTTCAAGGATTCGCATAATCTTTTAAGCATAATGTTCTTTGTGATAAGC
This sequence comes from Sinohyriopsis cumingii, assembly GCA_028554795.2. Classification (NCBI taxonomy): domain Eukaryota; kingdom Metazoa; phylum Mollusca; class Bivalvia; order Unionida; family Unionidae; genus Sinohyriopsis; species Sinohyriopsis cumingii. The sequence continues at coordinate 5,457,184 of CM068835.1, forward strand.
AATTCGTCATTTGTATCGTAGCATACAGTCAATGTTTCAATGTTCACCTGATGCATCCTGGTATTTCACAAAGGTAAGAAGAATAACGTTAAGACTCACGCCAGGAACTTTTACATTACAACATTATAAACAAGAGAAGAAAAAAAATATTCATTCATAAACAGTAAAAATGATCTCAAGATATTAAGGCCAAAATTAATGACCCCTAAACAAAGGCCCGCCGACATAATTTACGGGCCCCTGGCCAGAGAAGTCATAGATACATAGATACATACATACATACATTTGAAATGTTCTTCATGGATGCAATTATAGACTCAGGGTATAGCGATTATTAGGGGCTGACTATACAATTTTCGGCTTTCGCATATACTGAAAAAAGTTTTCTTACTAATATTTCTATCCTCCCGCTCCTCCAAAACTGGTTATAAAAATGATCTTGAGGAAAAAGAAAACAAGTGGTTGTCTGATTCGACAAAAATTCCAAGCCTCGCAATTAAATTTATGGTCTCTTATCCCTACAAACTTAGCAATAGTAGAAGTTATTCTAATTTCTTTACCAGCTGTACGTCTGTACGTCTATTTCTAATCCATTTTTGTATGAGAGAACCAGTAATATTAGAACTCTCCAATTTTACACTCTACCTTGATCATAAATAGATGACCATAACATATTGTCAGGCCAATATATCACAATTTATATATTTCACACATTTTATGGTAATTGAACCTTTCTCTTTAGAAACAAATTTGTCTGCACAATTAAGTAAAATCCGCTTGAGGTAACCAACATATTTTTTTATAGCTATTTGTATGCATATGTGCATGGTCTGCTTAGATTTGTCATGCCATTAAATACGTTTATTTGTTTCCTTATATATATATATATATATATATATATATATATATATATATATATATATATATATATATATATATATATATACTTCAAGGACAGTTCAGACATTACTCCAAGGGGATTTGCTTGGTAAAGACTACTTCAAGGACAGTTCAGACATTACTCCAATTACTCATACCACGTGAAGACTGCTTCACATTAGACATTCCTCCAAGACTTCCTAGGTGAACTCTACTTCGGGGACGGTTCAGACGTTGCTACATGTACACTTATTTGGCGAAGACTACTTCAGGGACAGTTCAGACATCACTCCAAGTAGACTTGGTAGGTGAAACACTAATTCCTTTTTGAGAAACATTTTAATTACTCAGATATAAAATTGGATGATTACGTGATGAAAAACATTCAGACATTGTACATTTACTTATCTGTCATTGGCGAGAAAGAGAATGTGCTTGACTTTTTACGGCATACATATTCAGTAACACGGAAAAATCTTAAAGGCCTTTATCAGGACTGGTCAAGCACAGGAAGGAAGTGCTACTGTTATTTTCAGTGAATACGGAAGAAAACAAACAAACACTTAGACCAGTGTTTGAAAAGCTGACAGTAAAGCCTATACACAACTCATAAATTGTACAGTGGTAATAAGCCATTGTATAACATTGCTATGATTTGTATAACATTGCTGTGACTTGTATAACATTGCTATGGTTTGTATAACGTTGCAATGATTTGTATAACATTGTTATGATTTGTATAACATTGCTATGACTTGTATAACATTGCTATGATTTGTATAACGTTGCTATGATTTGTATAACATTGTTATGATTTGTATAACATTGTTATGATTTGTATAACGTTGATATGATTTGTATAACATTGCTATGATTTGTATAACATTGCTATGACTTGTATAACATTGCTATGATTTGTATAACGTTGCTATGATTTGTATAACATTGTTATGATTTGTATAACATTGCTATGATTTGTATAACGTTGATATGATTTGTATAACGTTGCTATGATTTGTATAACATTGTTATGATTTGTATAACATTGTTATGATTTGTATAACGTTGATATGATTTGTATAACATTGCTATGATTTGTATAACATTGCTATGATTTGTATAACGTTGCTATGATTTGTATAACATTGTTATGATTTGTATAACATTGCTATGATTTGTATAACGTTGATATGATTTGTATAACATTGCTATGATTTGTATAACGTTGATATGATTTGTATAACATTGTTATGATTTGTATAACATTGTTATGATTTGTATAACGTTGATATGATTTGTATAACATTGCTATGATTTGTATAACATTGCTATGATTTTCATGAAGGCCATCATCCCTGTGATTCACGGAACAAACATTATATGCCTGTTTGTAACGAATTATGAGATGAAATTGTACGAGGGCTACATTTAAGAGGACCAGTTGACATTCTTGTCTTGACCCAGGATTGGGCAGAAAAAAATATGTCAAAAGGATTTTAATGACATTGGGTTCTTTGTTACTCCAGTTTACATGAAAACATTAGAAAGACGGCTCTTTTGTGCATTCATCTTAACAACGGTGTTAATAAGCTTCTAACACCTAAATATTCAGATGTTATTTTCTACCAAGCATACCGAAAAACCAACAGTCATGCACAATCTCAGCATTCGAACGAAATACTCAAGGCTTATAGGAAAACAGTGTCAGTCTATGTGGATATACTGTAATGGACATCCAGCATTTATCCTAACCAGTGATGACTCCTTGCAAATAGATCTACGAAACTATAAAAGAGAAGACATGCTTATCTCAGAAGTTACAACTTCATTTTTGTACATCGGTAATGTGATCAATGTGTGATTCCAAGCATGGAAATTATTTCGATTAAGCCTAGTTAGTAACCATCAAGGTAAATGTGTAATAAAGAATTCACGAGTTCTCATTTTGATGGAAAATAGGTTAATCTTCCAGCTTTATCGTAGTCCTTTTATGTACTTTAGGATAATGAAAACTGATAACCGCTTCTAGCTTATCGCATTCAGTTAAGAGGTTAATCTTTTTTTCTGATTTTATCGAGGTATAAACTGTCAGTTGCCAAATCACACACCAAATAACGCCTGAAGGGATAAACTGTCAGTTGCCAAATCACACACCAAATAACGCCTGAAGGGATAAACTGTCAGTTGCCAAATCACACACCAAATAACGCCTGAAGGGATAAACTGTCAGTTGCCAAATCACACACCAAAATAACGCCTGAAGGGATAAACTGTCAGTTGCCAAATCACACACCAAATAACTCCTGAAGGGATAAACTGTCAGTTGCCAAATCACACACCAAATAACTCCTGAAGGGATAAACTGTCAGTTGCCAAATCACACACCAAATAACTCCTGAAGAGATAAACTGTCAGTTGCCAAATCACACACCAAATAACGCCCGAAGGGATAGACCGTCAGTTGCCAAATCACACACCAAATAACGCCTGAAGGGATTCTCCAACTGTAACGTAACAGTTAGATCAGAATCAAACAAATACCAACGGAAGGCGGAACATTTCACATTATGGTCTCAATATTTTATTTTAATTTGCATATGTGATCTGATTACAAATTCAATATACAAAGCAAATGATATATTGTTTTATTTGACATACGAATCACTCTTGGATTTGGTGTTTTCATGAGTCTATTGTGACATGGCCGAATCGTTATTATCCAGACACGTGAGTAATCAATTTTCGTTTCTTTAAATTTATTTTCGTTCTCATTAACAGTTTACAGTACTTACAGGTGCTATTTACAAATGAAATTTAGACTATCGACATATGGTTATAGTGATGGGGTCCAATAGTCAAACTGTGCAAGATATCGAGCCTGACAGTTACGATGGGGGAGTAGCTGGATCTATCTCCCACCTACCCTCGAGCAACAAGTAGATCTCCGCTTTTTTATTTTGTAACATTACTGGATACCAGTAATGTCAGATAAAGCGGAGATATACTTGATGGTCGACCAACCACCCACCACATCGTAACTAAAGTGTCGGCGTCTTATGTTTTAAGATTGTTGAGTCCAATTGTTAAAATGTTAGTCTTTGAACACCCTCCCCCTCCTTCTAATCCTTACATCCATTTACCTAGTGTTTGAAATCTATGTGTAACGAGCCGCAGTGAAACTGAAAGTGGTGTAGCCTCAAAGTTCTTCTTCACAGATGATGAGCCTCCCAGCCTTTGTTTCAACTCTCAAAGAAAAAGTTATTTATCTTCAGAAAAGCTAGAGAATTGTTTTATTTCTGTCAAACCAGTATATTTAATTTTCTAAATATAATATAAACCCAGTGTTTTGATTTCTTTTTATAGGCAGGGATTGTGTATGCCTTCCGATTCAGTATTTACATTAGTTACTTTGCACGAGACTCTATTTATATGAGTTAGTATAAAGTACAGTCTACACAGAAAAAAACGCAACTAGGTCTTCTTATTTGGCTATGTTATGACCAATGGAAATCTTCCCTATATATAAATATCAACTGATGCAACTGCAATTATTCTACTCTGTTTCTAAGAATAGTTTGTATTTCTTATAATTGGCACTGTGATATATTTAGCTCATTTGATATTAAAAAGTGGTTATGGCTATGTAACGAAAAGCCGGTCTAATGTTTGTCCTAAAAAGAAAAGATTGGACTTAACGTGATTGCCTCCCCTGATATAGTTTGACATCTTATTAAGTGTTTCAGACAAACACAGTTTAATATTTGTGACATGACAACATGTTAACATATCACTTTATGTGATTCTGATTGGACCAAATAAGTCCATGAAATTCTTGTGCGTTATTATCGTTACTGATTGGCTGCGATCGTGGGAAAAGTTAATTATCCCGCCTACTGAAACTGTTTTTGTTACTATTACTACTAACATTTGTCGGCCATTTTCGAGTCAACTGCCCAAAGGGAATTGTGGAAAAAAGTCACGTCTGTCCGAATATGGCCCATTTACCCCCATATGGGTTTGTTGCGCCATGTATTGAATATCATGCGCTGAAAAATGTTATTAAACACCAAGCAAGAACAAGAACAACAACATATTAAACAATGGATATTGGTTAATTGATAGTATGTGTGTCGAAAAGAGTGGGAGTAGACTTGTAACATGGAATTCACGCTATAAACAAGAAAGGTCTAAATGTTAACTTAGAGGAGTAAATAATCTCACCTCTGTTCACAGAAGAATGCTGACATAAACCGATCTCCAAACTAAAAGAACATACCCAACCACCACATGTTTATGGCGTAAAATAGCTCTTATGGTGGCGCTCTACAGTTTCGTATTTTGCATAGGGTTAGGATTTTAAAGAAAAAGAATTTCCCCGGCTTTCCTCACTGGTTATACTGGCTGTTTAAAAAAAGACCTTGTATATCTCAGGTATAATGCAAAGAACCTTTAATTCCCTTTATTTTGGTGTATGATTGATGGGTGTACTATGGGTTATAGAGTATACAGCTTGGCCTTACTTCAAATGTGCACCTTTCAAAAAAGTGCTAGCTCTACTTGGTCATTTTCATTTCCTGAACTTCAGAGGTAAATTGTATAAAAAAAGAACCGATAACTTTTTTTTACATTTTATATATTTGGTAATTCATTCATTGCACTTTCAGAAGCTGGTATTGTCTAGTCTGGCAAAATTCATTTTCCCTATTTTAATAGCTGCTATGTGTAGTGTACTTTAGACTAATTTAGACTGATTTTTTAACACAAGGGAGCAGTCATTTTAGTTAACAGTGTGCTTAAATCATGTAAAATTTCCAAAAGTACAATATCCAAAAGAAATATCATCCACATTACATTAAGGTATGCAAACATTCTCTCCACTGTGCATGTTTTAAATGCAAACTACTTCACCTTACATACGTCACTCTCTCAAAAGTACATATTATCTGGTGAGCGCCACCTTATCATGTCATGCAATTCCGAATTCGTCTACGTCTACTATAGTCTACTGTTCCAAACCGAATGATGCAAATATTCGGTCACAAATACAGTACTGTAAATGTGGAATATCTACTTGTATAATCATCCTTTCACATATCCAACAATTTGAATGCTTAGAAGTGAAACTGATAGTGACACACTCTCCCTGTTACACAAATCCCTTGACATCATACTGAACTTGTATATACATCTGTGTTGACAAATTATGATATTGGGTCCAATATTCTGTTATTCGAAAGGGTAATTGCTCTTTAAATTATGACTGTTTAAAATGAAACTAATAAATATTTACTAGATATGGAAAAGCCGAAAAAATTCCAGGGACTATTTTTTGCGCACAAGAAATAAAATGTGCAGCAACTGAGTCACGATGAATGTAATTATTTCTTCTTCTTATACTCCTGTTTCCATTACGATAACAAGTATGTGACAAACATAATCTGAAATGGTTAATTATTTAACATTAAATTTATGAAACTTGTTCAATAATGTCCAGCTTTAAGTTGCCAAGGCTCGCAAAAGCTGGACGTTGTTCAACTCATTACAGAAATGCAATATATTAAATCACTACGCATTTGAGATCCTCTATTGAGCCAGCACAATTGCTAAAGAGGCATATCAAATTATATATGAAATTTATTCTATAATTATCAATTAAATATTCAAATTAAATAATTAGTAAATATTTAGCTAATAAGTGTCAGTTTCTCAATTCCAGGTACTTAAGTATTGTCTGCACAACTTCTAAAGTTATTTTCAGCTAGCAAGTCAACTTTGAGTTATGTCTGAACTGTCAATAGCATAATCTTCATCTAACAAGTCAACTTCGAGTTATGTTTGAACTGTCAATAGCATAATCTTCATCTAACAAGTCAACTTCTAGTTATGTCTGAAATGTCAATAGCATAATATCCATCTAACAAGTCAACTTCGAGTCATGTCTGAAATGTCAATAGCACAAAAAAAATCTTCATCTAACAAGTCAACTTCGAGTTATGTCTGAACTGTCAATAGCACAATATCCATCTAACAAGTCAACTTCGAGTTATGTCTGAACTGCCAATAGCATAATCTTCATCTAACAAGTCAACTTCGAGTTATGTCTGAACTGTCAATAGTATAATCTTCATCTAACAAGTCAACTTCGAGTTATGTCTGAACTGTCAATAGCATAATCTTCACCTAACAAGTCAACTTCGAGTTATGTCTGAACTGTCAATAGCATAATATTCACCTAACAAGTCAGCTTCGAGTTATGTCTGAACTGTCAATAGCATAATCTTCATCTAACAAGTCAACTTCGAGTTATGTCTGAACTGTCAATAGCATAATCTTCATCTAACAAGTCAACTTCGAGTTATGTCTGAACTGTCAATAGCATAATCTTCATCTAACAAGTCGTCTTCGAGTTATGTCTGAACTGTCAATAGCATAATCTTCATCCAACAAGTCATCTTCGAGTTATGTCTGAACTGTCAATAGCATAATCTTCATTTACCAAGTCAACTTCAAGTTATGTCTGAACTGTCAATGACATAATCTTCATCTAGCATGTCAACTTCTTGTTATGTCTTAACTGTCAATAGCATATCTAATGACTTAGTTTATTGACAACTATAAAAATAATTACTTTGATTTAAACAAACTGTCCTTTCAAAATTTTTTTAAAGCGATTACTTACCTAGCTATGATATTTCAATCTGCAAGCAACAAAGGTCATTTCTCTCTTTTTCTTCTTATAGGCCCTCAACGGGCGAATGATGAGAAAAGAATCTGGTATCAGCGGCAATGAGTACTAACATGCAAGGAGTAACATTATTCAAACGCTTTGTAACCTAACATAAATGCCTTATATGTACAACTTGGTGTATTTTTTTTTACACATAAAAGATAGTTTTTAAAAACAAAAGGACAAATAATAACTTCAGTTACCACAAGGACAGTTCAGAATTGCACTACGAAGGCTTACTATTTGAAGACTACTTCAATTACAGTTCTAATGTTAGTCCAAGTACACTTGCTACATACAGGCTGCTTCTAGGACAATTCAGATAATATTAAAGGTAATCTTACTGTCTCCTATAATTAAAAAATTCAAAGACCATTCTAATGATATTCAAAGTAGTCATGCAAACAAATATTTCAGGCTAGTTAGAGGATAGTTAAGAATTTGTTTTCCAAGTCGAGTTGTTATATCACTGTTTGAATAGTCACAGCTAGACTGTTTGTAAAGTGTATATTATTTTTCTGTTCTGTATAATCTGTTTTATTTGTTTACAGGAAACAGTATTCCTTGAGTCATTTGAAAAGCTGCAATACGAGTTAAAAAAAAATGTTAAAGTAGTGGAGTATTTGCAGAATCACTAGAAACTGAAGGTAGAATGTGGGCTAAATATGGACCCAAGTTATTCCATGAAGATAGTGACACAAATAATCTAACAGAGTGATATGCTTTATCAAAGTATCCAAGATATGGTTAAAAAGAGGAAAAAGTAACTGTGGAAAAATGACACGAAGTTATGCAATGCAAACACCCAGTGGAGCAAACAAAAGTAGCGACAATCAACAGTTTGACTCCAGGTTCAGTGAAGAGAATATCAATTTATAAAGAAATTAGACACATGAACTTGACCTTAAAAGTAATTTCCATTGTCCCACGTGCATATTTTTGCTGCAGCAGACGTTTTAGTGTGCATTGTACTATATATGAAACTGATGACATTGATACTTGCATATTAAAACAAAAAGATCAAGTTTTGTGTAAAACAATGTTGGATATACTTCTCTTCAGCAGTTTAGAGACTGACGACAAAAACGTATCACATTTTTCTCATTCTAAAGCATGTGGAGTATAAAAAAAGAGGCACCTGTAATGATTTTTCTTAAGGTTTTTTCTACGAATGAAGTATCAATTACTTTTGGAAAACAAGAAACTGTCGTTCGGATGACCTTATCCAGACTCTGATGGGGAAAGTAAAAAACTATTTTGGGGCCATGCACAAGCACAAACTCCAGTCCACTGGAAGGATCTGACCTGCAAAGCAGTCACCACTAAAGAAATACAGAAGCTGCTGATCGCACGTTAACAAAGGAAGTCAGTAAAGAAATTATTCTTACGCCAGAACTAATGTTTAAATGCATGGTACTATCAAAGTTCATTAATGGGACAGAATACTTGGTCTGTCCAACTGTTGCTGCACCTATGGTGAAGAAGGATTTTACTGGAAATACTTGCAGTTTCTTGTAATGCTCAGTGCCTCTACTTACAGTAAATTTTCCACTAGTGTATTGAAATTCAAAAGCATGCATAAGTTTTACAAACACACTGAGAATATACAATGTTTGTTGTTGTTGTCGGAGTTTAACGCCATATTAAAGCACATGATAGGCTATACATGGCGGCCAGCATAACTTGTGGAAGAAGAACCAAAGAAAGCCCGAAAAAACTACCGACCCACGGGAATCTGCTTGCAAGCATTCCCACGTACCCACATCAGCAGTGGCCGGACTAGAAGCCACAGAGACAGCATTGAGATGAAAGTGTTCAGTACTACCAATGACTTTGAACTGGGGGTTGTGATACTAAATAGTATTGTGTCTGCTGAAAGGTTTTATGCATCAAGGAGATCAGTCACTTTTATCTGTATAGCAAACAGCTATTATACAAACAGTCTATGCTTAGAATTCGCAAATTCTTTGACAGCCTACCATTCTGCATAAACAAATACAGGGGGTTTGAACAAAAGTGTCAGATATATATCTATCTTTCCCGAGGACAGCTCAGTACAGAATTCTAACAGGAAGAAACACCTCAAACTCTTTGAAGAGATCACAAACAACATTCTGTCCGAAGCTAAAATTCACAAAGAAGTTTTGTCCATGGCCGAGAAACTCTACAATTATCTTTTCAGGCCACAAATGCAATTAATCACAAAGATTGAAAAAGAAAAGGAAGATAAAACCCATTGCAGCCGACAAGAAAACACAACCAACATTCCATCATGAACAATCTCAAAGTCAGAGAATGTACAGGATATTCTAAAACATGCTGAGCTATATAAGATGTAGCTAAAGAGATTAGCCACTTAACTAAGGTTTGGCTGTGAAGGAGCTGTAATTCTTTACATGAAAAATAATACTGCAAACAGCTACAACCATTGTCCTCACATTGCACTGTTTATGACGTCATGCTTATCTCCCTTATAAAATTAACTTAAATAAATAGAGATAAACAGTTTTATTACTTTTGTAATATGTATAATGTATTTTTTATAAGAATTCTAGGAAAAATTCAGAGAAGTTTCTGTGTTCCTTAAACATTTAATACATGGCCGTGACCTTGACCTCTTTGAAATAAGAGCATTTAAAATAGGTCTATCTGGATTCTGTCACTTACTTTCAAGTTCTAGTTATCAGAAATAGTGAGTATTTCTTTTTGCCATATGTGCACGTAGGCAGAGATAAAGGTTTCTGATCAGTCTTAAAATAAACTTGATTTCTAAAAGTTGTGCCAGATTGAGATTCTAAGACTGAAATGGCTTTTGACCAGAAGATCTTTGAACGGAAGACCTATTGACAAAAGAAACGTTGTGAGCTAAGGTATGCTTGTCAGCTGTTCGAGCAACATTTTTAAAAGGTTCGACCTTATGTTCATCAAGGTAGTACGGAATGTCACTATGGACACAGTTCTTGAACTCTTCAATTTATCTACTTGCATCAATTATTCTTCTGCCTCAAGCGGAAGCTCTCTCGCCTCAGCTTCAAAGTCTTCCAGAGACAAACACAAGTAGACTCTTTAACCATCAAAGCCTCCGCTTCAGAAACATTCAATTGTCTGGGAAGCAGAAGCAATTTATTTTTCGATGACTCTAATCATTCATGGGGATGATTTTAAATAAAGTTCTCCACTTTAGATGACATTGTAAAAAAGCTTGTTGATTTCACTAAAGATTTTTAACGTACCTGAAATAATACCTGCGACTTGCAAAATTCCAAAACATAGTGAATTTAAATGTCAAAAACACTCTTTTTTTATAATATTTTAGGGAAATATATAGTAGTATAATATATACTGTTTTAATCTTATTTTTTACTGTACTAGATACTGATATACCAGACAAAGCATTTAATTATCTGGAAAATCGGAGTATTCCCAAAGAACCCTTAATTATAAAAAGTACAGGAAGAACTGGTGTGATATATTGACTTAATAGTACACTTTTAAACTTAAATAGAAGCAGGGATTCTGCAGAACACATTGTTTCCCCATGCTATGAACCACCTGTACAAACTTTAACACTAAATTTTAACACACTGAAATAGAAACTTCCCACCATTTCCATCAGCATTCCCACATAGTCAATGGATACCCCATGCCAGAAACTCTATTAATGCTAGCTGTGCAAAAACAGCGAAAAAATATTTACTTGAAAGATATATACTTTTCAACCATAATGTAAACATTTTACTTGCAACTAAGTTATGTATACAATTTTTTATTCATGCATTTTATTCACTATTTATTACGAATATAAAAGAAAAATTGGCTATTAAACTTTCAAACAATGTACCCTTTAGCCTGTTGATTCATACTGTAACAATATAACAGTTACTGTATTACAAAATTACATCAATCCCTTTACAATTTTTGGACATCTGAGGATGATGATTTTTCATATATAAAATATTATGAAAGGAGAAAAATGATGCAATACTTCAGAAAGCATGCATCAAAAGACTGAATGTACCAATACATACCCCAACAGGCTTGGTTTTTGTATTTTTGTCATTTCCTGTTCCTGTACCCCGCTATTTCCTTTTTTTCAGCTCTCTTCAATATTGATTGCATCCTCAAAAGAAAAGAAAGCAAACTTTCAACTCTAATGACTGGATTTTTTATTATGTGCAGAAAACAACATTGTGTGACGCACTTGAATTTAACAAATATGTTGAAGTAATTTACATTCCAAACACAAAAATGCTTAATATCTGAAATGTAATGATAATACATGTCTTAAAAATACAAGAGTAGTGACCGGTAATATTATTATATACATGCAGTACTATATCACAGCAATGGACTAAAATCCAGAGTTAACACAAATCTAAGATAATTTAAGCCGTCTGAAATAAATATTGTCTCTTAACAATTACATTTATAAGCTACAAACAGAAGTTCTAAAAAAATATTTGTATTTTTCACTTATGCAAAACGCAAGGCCAATTAAAAAGCATGACTCACGTAAAGGAAGTAATATGTTTTACTCCTAATTTTGGTTTTTTACCCAAATGACGTCAAGCAAATATATTACAACATGTGATCAATCTATAAATAGATATTACAGCATGTGATCAAGCTATAAATAGCATGTAGATCACAAAACCAACTCTGAACTTGTTTGCAATTTCATTATCTCTTGATTTTTTTTCTGGTGGTGCTTGCGGCTTGTCTCTCCAGCATTTCTCTTCAGTGCGGAAGCTAAAGGAAAATACAATACATTGATTGATAATAGGCATGTATTTTGGGGAAAATAAATACACTTCTTTACAGTCTAACCTGTAATTTTGAAGTACCTTAAACAAAGGTATTTCTTAAACCTCTATGAACTAGTCACCACTCTTCAGGGGGCCTTTACGCTACCAACATCTGGCTGATTAGGAGAGGTTTGATTGTTTCCGTATTCAATAATAATTCTATTCAAATTATGTCCAATCTGTAATTTATTAAAAGTTATTCCACTTGATGACGTTACATGATTTAAAATTATGATGATATAAATATTGAAATTAATAATATACCAGACATAAAGACACAGCTAGAAGGGAAACTTAATTAATAGAATGGCATAAATGCATCATGAAAATATTCACAAACTGCCAAAGGAAAGTGTACAGCATCACTATAGGAAAATGCTGTCAAACAACTCAAATAATGTTTTAACATCAAAACATAATTACCACATCTTCCGCCTTTCTTTTAAATTTCTCTCCAGTATATTGGGGCACCTAGATTTCTGACTTGTAAACAGTATGAGCAATAAAACAAAAACTTGCTGCTTAAGAACAAATTCCAAACTAAATTGTAATTAATGGTATAAAGACAGTCAGACAGACACATTAGCATAGAACTCCTAAAGCAGCGGTGTATAAAAACACCAGAATGCGTTGAAAATACAGAAACGCCTTGAAGACACCGAAACGTGTTGAAAACACCGAAATGGACTTCAGTTATATCATACATACTATAGTGTATTCTTGGTTTATCAATAATTTATAACTTTGATAACTTTACGTTGACTTCATGCTTACAAGATATTAATATGTTCCTCAAAATCGGATAAAATGCACCGATTCTTTATTTCAAGTGGTACAAATCTGAAATGTCGTGTGGGCATAGATACTTCGCTTATTCCAAACATTTAAGCAGATTCTTTTTATTTGTTTTAAATGAAATCCTTCCATTCTTTCCTTTTTCCCGACGGTACTTAAGATCCTACGATAAAGAAAAATTGCTTAACGACTAATGAAATTAGCTATTTGCTGTGAGCGAATTTCTTGATTTTTTAATAGACTGTTAGTCTCATAAACTCTTAGTAATGATGTTTCCCATGACCAGAGAGAGAAATAGAGAGAGAGATAGAGAGAGAAATAGAGAAAGAGATAGAGAGAGAGATAGAGAGAGGTAGTAATAAGAAATTCAAGCTCTCTTGAAAGAGGTGTCACTTTGACAACGAAGATATGGCTACATCTGGGGAGTATGGCGATGCGAGGGTACTTCGGGATGCTGTAACGACACAAGCCTCTATGAGATTCTGACGAATGGACTCATTTTATTGAAATACTCAACATATAAAATTACACTCCAATATCAACATTCCAATATCAATCTTCATAAATGTAAATTACAGATATAAGAGATACATATAAAACTACGATATTCCTTGGCTTACCAACATCATACATTTGTATCATTTCTGCCTTTTAGAATATAAAACACAATTAAATATCTAATAAATTCACGATAGCTAAAGAATCTAAAATTCAATATTTCAGACTTATACTGCAATCAATACAAGAAATATATTTTACTGAATTTAATAAAAAATGTCAACATATTAAACGCTATTATTTAAATCGTATTTTATTTCTAAATTAACCATTACTAAGTATGAAGTTGGTAACGAACGTTGTTTTTTTACTATAATAAATAATATAATTACAAGTAATATACGTTCATCAAACAATTAAACTTTCCAGTACATTATATCAAAGAATAGTAAAGAAATGTTAATATAATCCAATGCTACAACATACCGATGTTAGATTAACATTTGAACACTAAAAATCCTTATACTATATCAAACAAATTGTACATAGACGATAATCTTACCTGTAACGCCACAATCCTCTTTGAGATTCTGACGACTGGACTGTTTTTTTCCACACATCGACGCTTTTTATACCAGTTTCTTAGGACATGGCCAAATATGGTCATACGTCTAGTTCTTGTGTTAAGCCAGAATGTCAAAGTGATGCTTTATCGTTTCTTACAGATTATCGTCTGGGTCTATGTATGTCATTAGGTAGACAATTTTGCTAGATCAGCTCATTCACCCATTTAGAAGGAATCTTTGGAATTTGTCTAGTTCGTAAATCTCACAACCTACCCTGTGTAGAATTTAGCTGACTCGTGATATAAGGGAAATGTATAGAGTTTTGCCTTTTGCTCATAAGGGCGCAATCTTTATTAAATACTATATAATTGTAATACCGAAATAAACAGATTTAATCTCAATCGATTTTAATAGAGAATCACTTTCAATGTAATTTAATGAAAAAACATTACTTATAATACAATTTAGATAAATTTCAATCTTATTACTTTTACTAAGAAGTTCTGTTCTAATAAATTTTTACCATTTTTCCTCTTCATTCTGTCTTATATGTTTATGTTCATCATTTTGGAACTAAGTTAGCATACAAAATGGAATAATGTTTCCAACGAAAATATTTTGCCAAACTACGAAAACCTGTAAATACATAAAACTTTAAGTTATTATATCATGCAGGTTTCTAAAATGAAAAGTAATTATAATCAATGGATACCGATTATCTCATCCTCACTTCATTACAAGAATGCGAGAATATATACTATAGAGAGAATATATATATATAATATTACTGCATGGGTACTATTTTTCCAGTGTAAGTAATTTACATAAATTAAATGATAACACAATAAATTCAGAGAAAAAATAACATGCGCTGCTTTAAACAAAGATCAGTAAAACATCTTTCAGCATATATATAACACCACTATTTTCGTCAAAATATCATTTTCTTTATTTAAATGGATGTGAGGTCAAGAAGTTTAGCCTGATACTATGATATCTTATAGCAGCAGGGAGGGCAATCAGACCTAGGGTTCTCGACAAAAAATAAATCCTCCACAGAAAACTTTCCCGTAGAAGGGCTCTATTTACCGAATAGAGGCTTCCTGGGGGAGGTTACTCGTTACTGAACCCTGTTCCATTAACGAAACCTTAGTTTGAAGATTTAGCTGAAAAAAAAATACTCTACGTGATTTTTGATTTTTTTGGATTCTATGTATACGACCGACTCTAGGTAGGTGCCCTCCTTGCTGCTATTATCTAATTGAGTAGAGTTGTAATTAGAAGATTACGCAGAAGATTATAATCAGAGAGTTTATATCCGAAAATTATATAATTAAAATTAATACTATTTTAATAAATCATGGATGTTGGAGAATCACTAAGATCAAGAATAGCACGAGAAAGACGAGAAGCTGTAAGAAAATATTTACCAACACGAGAGTCAGTTAAGAGAAAAATACGCGCAATTGAGGATGCAAAGGAAGGATTTACTGAGTCAACTGAGTTGTTATTTAAACCAGTAACTGAAACCACTGAAAGAGTTTTATTAGGTGACGTAGAAGATCTTGAAGCGAGAAAACGCGGTATTCTTCCTGTGCTGAAAAGAATTGAAGAACAAACTAGACCTCTACCTGTTGTACCTCCACCTCCACCTGGACCTCCACGTGGAAGGCCCAGATTTAGACCAATACCAAAACGAAAACCTAAACTCAAACCGAAACCTAAGACCGCAACGATAGCTGAAGATGAAGCTATTGAAGAAGAACCCGAAGAAGCTGTAGCTGGGGCTGAAGCTATTGAAGAAGAACCCGAAGAAGCTGTAGCTGGGGCTGAAGCTATTGAAGAAGAACCCGAAGAAGCTGTAGCTGGTGCTGAAGCTATTGAAGAAAAACCTGGTAAATAAACAGAATTATTCCTTCTCCACGAGAATATTTTACTGAATTTGGTTTAGATTATCTGGATAAACAAATTTACATTAACAGCAAGAAAGGATTAAAAAAAATTTGGTCTTTTTGCTGGTTCTAATTATCAAAATAAAGATAAATTTATAAAAGACGAATATGTTCAGAAAGTTAATGCTAATCAGTGGGAAGATCTATTATATAAAGCAAAACGAGGAATTGATCGTTTAGATCGTGTGGGAGATTATTCTTATCATGAATATAAAGATTTTGCAAGGGAAGGATTCGAATATTTGAAAGAGCAGAGAGAAGGAGAAAAACGATTAAAAGAAAAAGAAAAAATGATGAAAAAAGAAGAAAGAGAAAGAGAAAAAGAAGAAAGAGAAAGAGAAAAAGAAAGAAAAAAAAAAGAAGAAAGAGAGAGAAAAGCAGCAGAAAGAAAAGCAAAAATAGAAGAATCAAAAACAAAATCTAAAAAAGGTTATATAACAGTACCACATGTACCAGCCGGGCAGGTAGAAATAGAAGAGCAACAAGAAGAACAAGAAGAAGATAAACCCACGGAAGAAAAAAATGGATCATCACTACGGGATAAATCAAGTTTAGATCCATACCTAAGGAGATATACTCCGGAAGATATAGAAAGACATAAAAAAATCTTTAAAAGATACTATGACATGTTTACACCAGAGGGTATTCGTGATATTCAAATTAGCATGGATAAAGCAATTTCAGTTGCTGCGCATAATTATAAAAATCGAGGATTTTATGTTAAAAAACACCATCTTAAAGATATGCCAGAACATTATTGGCCTGAAATAATATATACTATTTTTAAATCAAAAGATTTTATTGATTTTGATGATCCTGGTATGTTAGATTTTCATTTTAAAGTATCAGCAAAACGTAATTTACATTCACCAGGAAAATCACCACCTAAAACAGGTAGTGGTTATAATTCTGTCTGTCCTGACAGTGTTGTCAATGACGTATCTCGATTGGAGGTTTTAATTGGAGGGAAACGAGCTGGAAACAACTCGCACGAGATAATCAACGAGGCAACCGATATCTGCCGAAGATTATTTCAGGGTGGTATCATTGACGTTACTGTTTATCGTGATTTTATTGATGAGCTAGTTGACTACCACAGCGATTAAACAATTAGATAATAATAAAATGATTATTCACAGGAGTCATCAGAGACCAGTACATGTTCATGTAGTTAACTCGCGGCTACCCGTATACAAATACAACTACGGGTCAGGAATAGGTGATTTTTTTCACGCGAATAGCTCCTAAAGTTGGTCCTATAGCTAAGCAGTTATCGATGAAAGCCATAGGTGTTATTCGCGATAAAGCTGTTAATGTCGTTGCTTCTGCTGCCAGTAAAGCATTTGATGCCGTCAAAGAAAGAATATTAAAATTAGGACGACGAAAAAAACCCGCTGTAAAATTACAGAGTACTGCTGAGATGCCTGCTGATGTTAGTAAAATAATAAATAACGCTGCTGATCAAAAACTAGCATCACTAGCGTTAGAGCAAGAAGCTGCTAATCTGCTAACACAGCCGTCACTGGCATTAGCACAGCCACAGCAGGAGATAATTAATACCAGCGCATACGGGGGGAGTCATCGTTTTAGAAGATAAATAATTTATAATAAAATGTTTTCACGAGCATCTAATGATGCCTTTAAGTTGGATGAGCCAGTAAGAAAGGATTTCTCAGTGCAAGATTATCAATATTACTCATATGATGCAAGAGAACCAAATGCTACTGGTAGAAGTGAATTACAAGTACACGATACAACTAGGTATTTTTTACCGTGTGAGGCTTTTATTGAGGTTGTTGGTGAAATTGAGAGAGTTGTTCCTGTTCCTGGTCCTCCTGTTGTCAGAACATTTGGAGCCGATTTTAAAATTGGCTTCGTCAACAACGGTATCATGGCATTATTCAAGAGCTCCGCTTACATGGAGGATGGAAAAGAAATTGAGTCAATTAATGATAACGTTGATGTAGCAACAACAATTATTGGCCTAGCAAGATACTCAGATGACTTTATCAGATCAGCCGGCCCCAGCATGATGTTTGCAAAAGATAATACTAATATTCCTGAACACAAACCATTTGATGTAAGACAACCAGTAGATCGTGTTGCTCCTAATCCTGCTCCTGCTGCTATTGAGAATATGATCATAAATACTAACCCAGGTTATAATCTCGGGTTTGCTACACGCCATAGTATGTTATCAGGTGTTGAGAGAAGATTTTCATGTGTAATTCCATTATCACATATTTTTGGATTTTGTAGAGATTTTAGAAAAGTTATTTTTGGAGCTAAACACACTATTGTATTTTATTGAAAAGGTGACAGCAACGATGCTCTCTGGAGAGAAGTTGGTGCTGGTGTTGGTGATGATGGTAAAGTAATATTAAGAAAACCAACGCTGTGGATGCCATCAATGACTCCATCACTACTCGAAGAAGATAAATTAATTTCTTTTATGGACCAGGGTGGTAAATCAGTAGTATCTTGGTTAACAACTGTTACTGATGTTTCTTCTCCTACTAATGTCAGAGGTAATTTTACTTGGTACATAGCATCACAGCAAGGTGTTTCTGCACCCAGGCATATATTTATTGCTCTTCAGCGTGCTGATCGAATAAATGCTCAAGTTCGGAGTCATATGATATTTGATACTCTTGAAGTCAGCGAGGTATCACTGAGAATAAATGGGCACCAGGAACCAGCTGAAGATATTCATTTGGATTTTGAAAATAACTCAATAGCACGCTGTTATCACAGGTTATGGAGCTATTTGGGACGAGATCAAAATACTGATACCGGATTGCAGATATCTCAGTTAGATTTTAAAAATTTCTATCCTATCTATTACTTTTCGCTGGAACATCTTGATCTGATGAAACAGTCTGTTGTTGATATTCATTTTAAGGCTAGAATAGGTAATCTGGCAAATGTTATTTACAGAGTAATTGCTGTTATACTTAGTGATAGAACTATGCTTCTCGAGGGTATTAGCGGTCGCATGAGAATAATTGATGTTCCTGTTGAGAAAATGTAATTTAAATCAATCGTTTTATTTATAAAATGCCATACGAACACGTTAGTGTGACTCTGACTCCGGGTCAGGTAAAAAAATTACAATCGAGTACAACAGAAACCTGAGGGACAAAATTAAAGTTGAAAAATAATCAAATTCAAGGTGGACCAAATAAACTATCTCTAACCAAAACGCATCTGGCACCTTTCAGTGAAGCTAAATCAGGTAGCACAGGAATTCAGGTTAATTTATCTGCTGGTGCCATTAAAGATATGATAAAAACAGGCGGAATTTTCCCGCTATTAGCTGCGATACCAGCACTACTCGCAGCAAAAGCCGCGGCGTTACCCGCGTTAGCCGCCGCGGCAGCACCGGGTTTAGCAAAAGCTGCTGCATTAGGTGCTGCTGGAATGGCAGGTAAAATGGCTGTCAAAAAAATAGGCGGTGGAAAATACGGTAAAAAGAAAGGTCGAGGACTTTATCTACGAAGATACCCGTACGGAGCGGGTCTCCGACTGGCAAGACCTTCATGGTAACGCCAATGTCAAATTTAGATCTAATTAACGCTGCTAAAAAAACAAAAAATAAAATTTTTCAGGGGTGTATTTATGCGAGATCAATTACCAGCTCGCCCCAATAAATATGAAACAGGAATTATAAATCTCGATAAAAACACCGGACCAGGTACTCACTGGGTTGCTTACGCGATAAATCCACACGAGATTATCTACGCAGATTCATATGGATTAGCTCCTCCTCGTGAATTTCTTAATTATGTATCTCAATTAAATATACCAGCATGGTATTCTACGCTACCAACATAAAAACTAACTGATTCTCCGATCTGCGGTGATGAAGCAATTAATATACTCGATATGATATCTAAATCTAACAAACCATATCATAAAACAGTCCACGAGTACACTTCAGGTAAATTAGATCCATCAGATTATAAAAAATGGTTGATATTTATGGTAGATCTCTGATATCACGCATGAGAAAAAAATCTGTTGATGTTGATTTATATAAATACGTAACAAAAGATTACATAAATAATCTTTTATCGATAGCGGGAGTAGGATCTGACGAGGTTGCTATTTTTCAAGATCAACACGGGAAATTAAAAACCAGCAACGTTAAGATAGGTGATATAATCAAATGAGACGAATACGATACTCACCTACGTGAATACAGTACTCACCTACGTGATTTTAATACTATCAGTGATAATACTAAAAACAATGATGATGCCATCAAAAAAAGCAAATGAAGATATTGGAATCACAAATAATTTAGCACGTCAAAAAATCGATATATCAGTATATGATGGAGAAATTAGCGATATTAATACAAAAATTAATAATCGTGTAAAAATTACTGGCGATACAATGTTAGGAGAACTCAATATGGGCAAAAACAAAATATCTTCACTAGGAGATCCAACAGCAGGTGATGATGCTGCAACAAAAAAATACGTCGATGATGTAAATTTAAAATTAGGTATCTTACGTGAAGAATATGATGAACACTTAAATACATTCGCAGCTTTTACAAGTTTTAGAGGAAATACTTTAGAACTAAACAAAATAACTATTGAATTTTTTGGTAGATCACCTGCAATCACTATAAAATATTCAGAAATTAAAAAATTACTCGATGAAGTCGTTCGTGTGGTATCATCATCTACATCTGTAACGTGGACGAGAACAAATAATACAATAAAATATACTCCAGCTGTTGCTGGCGTATACAGATTAACAGTGATTAGTCCAATGAAATTTAGGGTAATTATAGCTGGACTATCATTTGAATCGCCTCACCCGGTAACAGCTGAATTACAAAAAGATACTGAAGCAGTATTTGAATTACAGCCAATTGATAATGTTTTATTTGCAGCAACCTACTCATACGCGCTTGAGTTTGTATTAAAAGCATCCTAATTGATATAAAATGAGCGCGTCCAGATACCGATACGATCAGGCTCGTGCGTGGCAGGAGTCTCTAAAAAATATAATCGATAATTATCAAATAAAAATAAAAAAATATCAGCACAGATTAGTCGTAATCGATGGTACTGTTTATTCTGTATCTGCCGTTGTTGTCGGTACCGGAATAATATTATCCGCGTTAACAATGATAGCACCGGCAGCGATAAATATTGTTGTTTCTGTGACTACCACGCTATCCGGTGTATTCGGTATAATAGCAAAAAAAAAAATATCTTCATGTACCAGCGCAAAATTAACCGAATACAGGGATAAATTAAACACAACGATGGCGGCGTATTCAAGATTATCTTCGATGTTATCAGAGAGTCTTAATGATGGTATTGTATCTGATACAGAGTTCGCACTGATGACTAAGATTTACAATCAAACGATTAAAGACGTCAATATAAATAATGACAGAGTTATTGACGCAGATAGCGACGAACACAAATCCGCAAAAAACAACAATGATCTCGGCGAGCTCGACTAAGCCCGAGTTCAGTATTAATTTTCCAACACCTATTTCTATTAGTGAAATAGCACTAGCGCAGTTGAGAGTTTATCATAGCTGGCCTAATATCAGATCTAAATCATTTGGAAATTTACAGTCGAATAATTCATTTGTTTTTGCTAATAAAAACAAACCCGATGGAACACCTGATTGGACTGTAGTTGGATTGCCAACAGGTAGTTATGAAATCGATCAGATCAGCAGCGAGCTGACGTGGAGAATAAAAAATATAACCGAAGAGGATCCTGGAATAAAAATATCTGTGCACGAGCCAACACTGGCCTCGGTTATCGAAGTGAGTTCAAATTACAGCGTAGATATCTACGCGAGTTCAATAAGAACCATACTAGGTTGGCCTGAGGTTGCGCCGCCAACACCACCAGCACCACCAGAACCTAAGAAAGAAGATTTTAACACAGATAAACGAGCTTCAACATCAACTATTCTTGATAATGTAATGAATAAAAAGGATACATATCCTGATAAATATTTTACGTACCACACACATCATCCTGAATTTGGTAGTAGAACAATAGAATGGAAACTTTTAAGATCAACACCAGGAGCGGATTTTTCTATAACCATTTATTCTGGTGATGTTACTAGAAAGACTAATCACATTAATGATATTACTAGATCGTTTAATGAACACAGTGAATTCTATCGTTATGGATTAGATCATTTGAAACGACATTTTAATGAGTGTATTTCTGATGTATAAGTTTCATGTAATGAAATTATTAAAAATATTGAAATAATGAATAATTTAACGTCTATCTTAGAAGAATTTCACCGATTTTTAATTCAGATGATAATTGATGATAAAACAGGTAATAAAGAAAATTTTATGACAGCATATCGGATAACTGAGGCTGAGTTGCCAAATTATAAATTTCCCGGTTATAACGCAGATGAGTTAAAAAAATCTCTAAAAGATACTATTGATGAAATGTTTTCTAAATTACACGCTGCGTGGAGAAAAAGATTACCACCACCATCTATTCTTAAGCGTGATAACGCACCAGATGGTACCGGACGGCATATTTCACCTAATGTAGTGAATATAACTAACGTTGTTGCTGTTAATCTCAATTGTGATATCGTAGAGAACAGCTACAGCGCAGATGCTTCTGTGTCAAATCACGCTAAGCAAGGGTTTGTTTTGTATTCCTTTTCACCAAAGGAATCACCGGGATATTTAATTATACAAGAACCAATTAATCCGATTTATCTTCGATGTCACAATAATGTATTGTCACAGGTAAATTTCTCACTAACTGATCAATCCGGAAATCTGTTAGATATACGTGGCGAGACTCTAAGTATAAATCTGCTAATAAAATCTTAATCCCGTCATTAGAGCAACAAAAAAATAATAATTTTATTTTATATGTTTTTTTTCTGCTAAGTAATTTCACTAACACTCTATTAGCTTTCTCAGTTGCCTCGCACGAGTATCAATCATTTTTTTAGATTCATACTCGTCAGATAGTGCTGATCGAATCTTCTCAACAGCACGAGCTAACGGAGTAAAATCTGATATCTGCGTGTCGTCGATGTTGATGAGTGATTTGTACATTGATGATTGTATTTTCTTTATGAATCTATACTCGGACGACAGAGTATATCTACCCTCCTGTTTATTCTGCATTAGTGTTTCAAAATCCATAGTAATTTTATCAGCATCTAGCTCATCTGATAATGGAATTTCTTTGATTTTCAACGCCTCAATGGATTTAATTATATTGTTAATATTTTCTTGATTCATTATTTATATTAGCTTATTTCTAAATAATTTTATTCATCTAATATGAGAGGAAAATAACTAAATTTAACCCAACAACCAAATCGATACGAGAAGGTTGAATTAATTATTCCCTCTGCAACTCTGCGTACTGAAGCTGAACCAATACCAAAATATTTACCGGCTAATGTCATAGACTGAAAATATAATTCTTCGTTGGTCTCCATATCAACTGATTTATCTGCCTTAGAGATTCTTCTTCCGCCCGCATCACCTTTTCGTAAATTTTCACTTTCAGAAATAGCCTGAAGGTTATCTATGGAATTATTGAGTGTATTTCCATCAACATGATCAGCCACAAGGCCATTTTTTATTGGTCCATTAAAACACTCGAATATAAATCTGTGATTCAGATAAGTTTTCTTTCCGGTATTAAAACCAAGATAACCAAATTTATTGACTCTACCAAGCGATTTTTTTGTTTTAACATTTCTAACTGTTCCATCACATGATGCCTCATAGTTATCATAGATAGGATGCTTCTTGAATATCGTATTCATTATACAATAATCCATTTGTCTAAATCAAAGTTTGTTCGAAAATCTATCTATATAATCTTCTTCGCATTTGATAGCGAGATCACTATCTTGTGATTTTTTATTATAATATCGTTTTAGTTCTCTGTACCTTTTCCCACCGCATCTGAGCAAATACGTGTTTTTCCTCGTATTCCAACGTTACATCTGATACATCTCGTTGGTCCAACTCCTCCTCGCTTTATGTAAGCTAAGTGTATTCCACAGTATTCTTTTCTACATGACTGTTGCAACAATTTAACGAGCCGATCATCAGCCATTTACAGTTTTTCATTTTATTTATTAAACATTTGTCTAAAATATAATATGAAGATATTTGACCTCGATGATATTGAATATGTTGTTCCTGAGGTAGATCTCGCTAAGAAGGAATTCTACGATGATGGAGCAGCTCATGTGTGGTCCACGTGGAGAACAAATGATATTGATAATACCATGAATGATGCATGAGCTAAAAAATTAATTGACTTACTCGGTGATGACAAATATATACTCAGAATAAAATTTATTGTGTATAATGAAAATGACGTGTGGATCACTCGAGATAAACGTGATCCTGTAATTAGCGGAAAAAAATCTGCAACATTAAGTAAAAAATCTAAACCAGGACTACTAACAGGAATAGATAAGCCATACTACGTGCGAGCTTATCCTGTTACAGCTGTTGTCAATGGCATATATAAACTAAATAAACCCACAGTCGAGAATCTCGCTAAGATGAAAATGTCGGCGAAAATAAACTGTGTAGCTGAGCGAGTACTAGAACACTTTACAAACGCAAAATGCGGAAACGGTTTAACAGATCTACGACGAGAAAAAATAAATACCTTGGCTGAATCAGTTGCTGATGGAGCATCAGTAAGTGATGTTGCTGCTTTGTCAATAAAATTAAAATTTCCTATTACAGTAAAAACTATATCAGGTGAAATTTTATATTCATCTGCGTATAAATCCAGAGGAGCTCCCATCGAAATAATTGACCATAATTCTCATGCATGGAGTAGTGCAGTAAATATTTTCCCTCGAGAGCGTATTGTTAAACTTTACAGTGGGTATATTTTTGATTTTATTCATGAGATAAGTAAATCTGACCCGGTATCCGTGTGGTTATTCTCTAGTGATCAGAAATACGATCAGTTCGTGCGACCTAATGGAGAATTATATCGAAGTGAGTCTTTGCATGATTCTATGATAAAAATAGCAGAAAAATACTCTGCGAATAAAGATTCATTAGTTAACTGCTTTACGATTCCATCTGTTGTTGCTCACGCAGCGAGAGAGAAAAATTCGTGGAAGCCAACTAGACGCGAATTTCTTAAAGATATACAACAGAGTTGTGTCGAATACGGTCACGGCGGATTGTGGAATACTGAGTATAATCCTATGAAAATGATTTCATTTGGCATGATAGCGTGTTATCCTGGTAGTTTTCTCGGAATGGGTGAGTGCAGTGAATATTTTACTCAATTTGGTCACCCCTGCGATGAGATGACTCGTGTATCTATTAATGGATCATTGCCAGATTTTCCCCTGACAGGATTCGCTCGTGTCATATCGTTTAAGTTTAATGATGGTTTACATAAGATATGTTACATTTGGTTTGGGAAACATTTTTCAGAACAACAGTGGGTTCCAATAGTGTTATTGAGATATATGTTGGATTCTGCGATGCTGACGTCGTTGACGGTCAGCGAGGCTATCATATCATATAAGAAACAAAATGACGTTTGGCTACCAACTGAGCGTGATGATGCAAAAGATTTAGGAAGAAAAATAATCGGAAAGTTTATTCAGGGTGGAGCATGTGATCATCAACGACATCATTGCAGATTGATCATGGATGAGGCTGAATTAGATTTTATAATCGCTGATACTGCTGAGAGAGGTATATTTTGTGATCGAGAGAGTATTTATTTATCAGATGGAACAAAATTAGGTACTGTAGTTAGTTATCTCGAGGGAGATTCACCGCAGTATACTCATTTAAGATCATCAATGTTAGCGTATGCGAGTATAAATCTGCTATCAATGATAAACAGATTCCCTAATGACGCTGTCAGAGTAGCTACTGACTCATTCTATGTTGATGAAAAATACCTGCCAGAGTTAGAAAAATTAACCGGTGATGGATCCTGGGGTACATGGCGAGTAAAAGACGAAAATATTTTATGGTACTGTAAAAACGCCGATGTACCTGTTGAGGATAAATATTACTCTGATAGTGTATCAGAAATTTCGACAGCACCATCTGTATATGATCCTGTATCGAGATACAAAACAGTTTACGTGAATGGACCGGGTGGATCAGACAAAACGACCAGAATTATAGAATTATTTAAGAACTCTGATGTAATTGTACTGACGCCAACACACAGATTAGCACGAGAGATGAGGCAACGTGGTTTTAACTCATGCACATATCATAGTTTTTTCAAGTACAATGGTGGTACATGGACTCCTTCGCGAATGGGAGAAAAATATGTAAATAAAATAATTATACGGGACGAGATCTGTACTGTACTCGCTAAAACGTTAATGATGTTTCTAGATTGGTTGCTAACAAAAAATACTGCTATAATTATGTGCGGAGATCATGGTCAACCTAATCCTATTGATGGAGAGTCCCCTCATGAGTGGTTAAAGAATTTTGTTGACTATTATGAAGAAGTTATAGATCTCTCGATGGCAGATTAAGCGAATTCAAAAGATTAATTCGATTACAGTCAAATAAAACTCAGTGTAGTGTGATGACAGAAATAATTCCAAAAACATCTATGGAAGATTTCTTATCAGCGTGGACCCCAAATGATTTGATTGTTGCCAGCAGAAAAATAATACGTGACGTGCTTCAGCAGAGATTATTTAAGTTACATCAAGAAAAGTTTCCGCTGATGCCAGTACCGTTATGTTACAGGCCAGCCGATATCAGATTGCAGAATATTGACGTTGATATACCAGGACAAGGAAAGCAGAATCTTGTTTTGAATGATATTGTCGCCGTTGATATCGATTTCGTTAGTGATATGTTGAGTGCAGAAAAATCTCCGTGAACGTTAGGATATGCTATGACGATCCATTCTTCGCAGGGATTAACCATAACAGATACTCGAGTTTGGATTGTAGATGACTACATAGAGTGGTCTAATCTGGTGTATTTATCTGTATCTAGAGTAAGAAAAATAAATCAGCTAGGACGGATTGTATTAGATAGAATAAATATTAACGATGAAACTAACGAATATGTTATTTAAAAACAATTGATCAGCTATAAACAAACTGACAAAAAAAATAATCACGAATTTGATTTAGACGTCGAATTTATTTTATCGCTGAAAGAGAAACAAAAAAATCACTGTGCCGGCTGCAATTGTATAATGACATGGAGTTATCAAAAAAATGATTCCAGACAGTTCACCGTAGACAGAATAAATAATGATTTAGGTCACAATCGCGATAATGTTACTCTAACGTGTTTAGAGTGTAATCGGCGCGGAGTTGATTATTTAAGTGATTGAGGCGGTAATTGAGTATCAGCTGGTATTACTTGTAATTCTTCACGAGTAAATCCTCGCTGAGGCGCTAACGAATCGAGTGTGTAAATCGCTGGTCTACCTGATGATTTTGTCACTGATACTATCTTATATGTGTTCAGGCCGAGCTGAAAAATCGCGTCTTTTTATCGGTATAAAATCTTTCTGTATAGCAATTGCTGGTTTCATTGATATAGCTCTCGCTGTCTCGTTATTTATCGCAGATATAACACCGGGTAACCTGACAACCCAGTCATTAGATCTTTTATTCTGAATAAATTCCATGGCATATTGATAACCAAAAAGTCGCTGAGCTAATGTTTTATTAAATCTCTCAACAATCGCCTGATCGTTATGAATATTAACTTTACCGCGTCTTATTTTTGTATTTTTTTGTTTCATTAATAAGGTCACCGCGCCAAGAAATTCCCGTCCAGGATCAACTTGAAGTAAAATCGGATATGTTAGTGGTCCTCGTTGGTATATTTTTTCAAATGCATCAGCTACCTCAGCGGCTGTTTTCTTAGTTAATGGCTCAGCTTCTTTGTATCTGCTAGCAATATCTACTACGGTTAAAACATATTTATAAGTTTTACCGTCAACAGTATCGTGTGGTAAAAACATTATATTAGCCTGATGGACCTCATTTGGTACGCTAACATCAAAATGCGCGTATTCAATTCGTTTTGGTGGTGGTAGATAAATCTGCCATATAGCTTGTTTAGATAGCCAGGCAGCAGCTGTAGATGGTTTTACTCTAGCAGCTTTTACGAGTTTCTTGATAGCTGCTTTGCCATGCCAAAATCCTGCTGGAGAATAATAAATCGCTTCCATTATTAATTACCAGCACCAAAAACTAATTTACCCTTCATTGCGTTTTTAATTAACCACGAGTCTAATCTCTCTTTGATAGATTTATTTTTTTATAGAATTTATTGCGTGAATTAAATTTATATCAGCAAGATGTCGCTGTTGAATATTTTTATTTCTATATGCTATGTCATGAACTAAACAGGCCCGATCAATAGCATTAATTGGTTCCTCACCTGAATTAGGTTGATTCTGATTATTTAATCTGATATCGAGTCGGGTACCCGGTCCACAGTAGCTGTATCCTGGTAGGTGTTTTTCTCCTGAGTATTTAGCCCAGGGGAATCCTGGTAACGATGATAATTTTGAGGTGATGTCACCTCCATGGAATCTTTTTTTTTTAGTTGATGATATAAATCTAAACTTTTTTGTACCGCATTTTTCACATCTACCGGTGACGGCTGATCTGTTATTGCGAGTTGTAACTGTAGTTAGATCAGCAGTTGGTGTACGTGTTTTACACTTAACACAATATAAATCCATATTATAATTATATTATGAATGTAATTGATTTTTCAGCTACCAAAATATCTGTTCTGTTAAGCACCACGTAGCGTTACCTAATTCGATCAGAATGATAATAATTGGACCATCAGGGAGTGGAAAAACTCAATTATTATTGAATCTGATAATGAGATGGTTGAAGTGGGATAAGTTATATTTAGTTGCACCATCTGTTGATGATCAACACTGTTATCGGGTATTGAAAGAGTTTAATGATAACGCAGCGTTGCTAAATGACGGTAACGGTATTATTGATTTTATAACAGATATTGAGGAGGCTCCATCAGTTGATGATCTAGATGGGTCAGTTAATAATTTAGTAGTATATGATGACATGATGTTAGATAAACAAAATAATCCTGCTAGGATATTCTCCCGTGGTCGACACAAAAACACAGATGTTATTTATGTGACTCAGAGGTATACTCAGATACCTAAGGTTATCAGAGATAACTGTAATATTTTAGTTGTTTTTAATGGTGTTGATTCTCGTACGCTAAGAAATATTCATCAAACTTGGTGTGGCGGTAATATGGATATAAATAAATTCAGAAACTTTTTCTCACGAGCTCAATCTACTCCATATGGATTTGTAACAGTAAATCTATCTGATCCCAGATCAAGATATCGAGTGGGTCTAGATAAAATCTTTTAATGTTGATATTTATCTCTGATATAACTTTCTGATTATAATCTCCTGCGTAATCTTCTAATTACAACTCTACTCAATTAGATAATAGCAGCAGGGAGGTCACCTACCTAGAGTCGGTCGTATACATAGAATCAAAAAAAATTAAAAATCACGTAGAGTATTTTTTTCAGCTAAATCTTCAAACTAAGGTTTCGTTAATGGAACAGGGTTCAGTAACGAGTAACCTCCCCCAGGA
This sequence comes from Sinohyriopsis cumingii, assembly GCA_028554795.2. Classification (NCBI taxonomy): domain Eukaryota; kingdom Metazoa; phylum Mollusca; class Bivalvia; order Unionida; family Unionidae; genus Sinohyriopsis; species Sinohyriopsis cumingii. The sequence continues at coordinate 5,487,046 of CM068835.1, forward strand.
AGCCTCTATTCGGTAAATAGAGCCCTTCTACGGGAAAGTTTTCTGTGGAGGATTTATTTTTTTGTCGGGAACCCTAGGTCTGATTGCCCTCCCTGCTGCTATCTTATTTAAGAAAAACATAACTTTCACAGGACTTGGGTTTCATTTTGAGCTGCTATGAATTGATTTCAGTAGTAAATTGACAATGATTTTCTTCCATAATATAACACGTGTGCATTTAGATGTGTTCAATGCGTTGGGTGTTTTGATTGCTTTCCGTTGTTTTTGTGTTTCTGTGCATCCTTAATGTTGCTACCATCCACATCCATAGCTGCCATATGTACATCGGTAGCTTAAGTGTGACAAAGCCAAACAAACAGCTTTAAATCACTTGCAGTGTACAGTCCAATATCTTATGTTACATGATTTATATCAGAAATCATACTGAAAAAAAACACTCTAACCTGAAGTTCCATTGAAATCACTACTAAAACTTGCCGGCTTGGAAAAGGTTTCCACCCACGCCCCGAAAATGTAAAACGCTTTTTGTTTGGGTACAACACTAAGCTACTGCAAGTACTATTTACGACAAGTCATTGCAGTAGTTGCCTTTGCTACCCTACTTCGTTCTAGGGTCGCCCCTGCCTATTTGTCACTGTAATGTATTGTTGCCCCTGCCTATTTGTCACCGAAATGTATTGTCACCCCTGCCTATTTGTCACTGTAATGTATTGTCGCCCCTGCCTATTTGTCACCGAAATGTATTATCGCCCCTGCATATTTGTCACTGTAATGTATTGTCGCCCCTGCCTATTTGTCACTGTAATGTAACTCCCGCGTAGAAACTTAAGTCCAAAGTGCATTATATATCATTGTAATGTATCCTATGTACTAATCCCCCATACAAACTTTCCAATACATCACATTAATGTATCCTACGTACCAGTCACCTCGTACAAACTTCAGGCCGTTGATTTCCTATACATTATTGTAATGTATCCTACGTATCAATCACACCGTACCAATTTCAGGCACTGTTTACTTTACATCACTGTAATGTATCCCAAGTACCAATCTCCCCTACCACTTACAAACTTTAGCCCATTGTTTTCCAATATACCACTAGAATGAACCAAGTACTAACCGTACACAAACTTAATGTCTCTGTGTCCTACATTTTTAAGAGTCTTTGACAGGTCCAATGAATTATCGAAGTCTATTTTTTCTCTTTTGAATGCCTCCACAAAATATACAGCTCTACAACCACTATAAAATTAACTATAATAGTTGTTGTTGTTGTTGTTGTTGTGGGGTTTAACGCCTTTTTTCAGCACATGATAGGCTATGCATGGCGGCCAGTATTAATGGTGGAGGAAGAATCCGGGAAAACACCGGGAAGAACCACCGACCCACGAGAAGCAAATGGCAAGCTTTCTCACATACCAAACATTAGCCTAATCCTAGACTCGAACCCATGCAGACAGAGGTGAGATGGCAGTGATCCGTAACGGAAAGCGCTTTAGACCACTCGGCCAGTCGGGGCCCCTAACTATAATAGACATTATTGAATGTGATAAGGATACATACAAATTTTCAGTCACTATTACGTGTGTTCGTATGTGTGTGTATTTATGTGTGTGTGTGTGTGTGTGTGTGTGTGTGCGTACGCACACGAGCATCCATCATAAGAAAGTTATTGTGATGACATATTATGTAGTGTCATTCTTATATGTGATGAAGTAAAACAATTAAATGGCACTAGGAACGTGGTTTTATAGAAATATAAATCTTTCAGCGATGAATTTTTGTGAAGACATTATAATACATAGAAAACATAGACAAATATAGTCAGTCGCCATATCAAAAAAGAAATTTGTTAACATGCAAACTGGAATGAACAATGTCGAACATAAATAAATATATTTAACATTTTATTAAACTGACTAACAGAAACGAATTAATAATAACAGGATTTTACTCTCTCTCTCTCTCTCTCTCTCTCTCTCTCTCTCTCTCTCTCCTCTACTGTCTTGATTGTATGTTGAGCGCAGTAAATAAGGTCCACACATGTGTCAAATGTGAGATGCAAAAACAACACGTTTATTCGTAACAAAATGCCCATAGTCTTGTTTAAAATCATTACACAAAATACATGTAATTAAATGTTTTACGAAAAGCATTATATATTTATTACATGTTCATTCTTTCTCCGTTAACTTTACATTGTCAGAGTCGTTCAGTATTTTACGATATTGCACACCTTGATATTGCACTCACGTGCAGGACACGTGTGACCAATAGTGTATTTGGATCTACTTTGTAAACAAGTCATGTACACTCATGTAGCAGACGCTTTACATTTTGGTTGATTAAATTTGTTTCTGAATAAACTAAAGCATTGAAAATCAGAAAAAGCTCATACTGATCATGTAAGCCTTGGCCAGTATATATGCCAATTGAGTCGGTGTGAATATTGGATGAAATAAAATAAATCATAGCAAAATAAAGGCTTATAGGTTTAGTTGATGATATTATTCTTTTTTCTCCCTTGATAGTCAAGCTTGAGTCGGTCTTCTTTCAATCTTCTATAAATGCCTTTAATGTGCTAGTTTTATTTCATTCTATCATTAGAAATTTGCGAATCAATTTAGTTATGCTATTTAAGAAATTTAGCTATATTTTGCATCGCAATAAACTGCAAAGAACCTATTTTATGGTTTTTTATTTAGCAGGAAAGTTTCCTTTTCCGTTTACTGACCCAAAACTCATGATTTGGATATAATTTTGGATTTCAAGACTTTTTCACCTTAAATCTGAAAAATAATCACAATTTCGAATCAAGTTCTAGCAACATAAATAACCGTGCTTTCGAAGTTATGTTGAAACGTTGAGTAGTCTTATTTCGTGAAGAAAACAGTAGTATGATTATTTATATTATCTGAAGCATTCGAACCACCAAGGCTTTTTCTGCGAGAACAACATTTGTTTCAATTGTATGTGAGACAAAACCAGAAATTCATCGCAAAAAGAATCCCAACATCAATTCGGACCACCACGGCTATTTCCCCGCTTCGATTTACCATAGGATTTACCAACAAGTTACGAACAAAACTAATCCAATGCATTCGCAACTTGTGGGCCAAACCGTGCCTTTTCTTAATGTTCATGCCATGAATACTTTGACAGTACCGCGCACAAGCAGGCGACATATTGGACATTTCCGCATGGCCGGAGAGCAATCGGCACAGCATACCATGTGACCACATGGGAGGAATACGATACAAGAAGTGTTGTCCATACAGATCTTGCATATACTCATATCTCGGAGACGCTCATTCTCTTCTCTAAGTGTTTTTGCATCCACTGCAAAAAGAAAATAACGCAAGTTAACAGAATGAATTTGAAAACTGTCAACTTAATAGATACTAATAATTAAAAGAAATCGAGTTGGGGGGGGGGGGGGGTCTCCCCTATTCTTGATCATCTTATTCAGCCAGAAAAACCAGAAATATCAGCCATAGTCTTTCGAATTCGTAAACTAAAAAGTAGTCAGCTTTGAAGACTTTACATTTTTTGAACGAACAATAGAAGTAATCACTGAGTTTTAGTTATTCCGGCCCGAAAAGAGATTAATTAAATAACTATACAATAAACATTTATCAATGTCTTGAAAAATAATATGTTCTATACTTACATTTTGTATTATCTTCAACTTGTTTATATTTTAGTTGACGAAATGACTGCTTTGATGAAATTGATGTCGATGATAATGATGAATCTGTACAGCTCTCGGCTTCATTTATTTTCTCAAACTCGTTGGACTTGGCAGCGTTAGATAAGTCTTTATTTGACTTCTCGTTATCACCACAATTATCAATGATATCCATTAGTTCTACTGCATTGAAGACGCTTTTACCTGCAACAAAATATTATTTACTAAATTATTATTCAATATTCATCAACCACAATAAGTAACAAATCGTGACCATTTAGTCCCTATACGTCTTGGCGTTGTTGCTGTTGTGGGGTTTGACGCCATTTTTTAGCACACGATAGGCCATACATGGCGGTCAGTGTAACTGGTGGAGGAAGAACCCGGAAAAACACCGGGAACAACCAACGACCTACGGGAAGCTACTGGCGAGCTTTCTCAAATACCCACAGTGGCCGAGCCTGAGACTCAAACCCACGCAGATAGAGGTGAGATGTCAGTGATCCGTAATGGTGAGCGCTTTAGACCACTCGGCCACCCGGGGCCGCCTATATGTCTAGCATTGTTCCGAGAATAAATTTGAAAGTAGATTTTAAAAAGATAATACACATAATAGTAAGATGATTGTAATGAGTAAACCCAATATATGGTACGATTCGTCATCCGTAGAAATTGTTTCGAGGCACTTTCCCTGCTTTAGCGTGAGATGCCTTGATTCCATGTACCAAATCTGTGACGTTTTTTACCTTCCCATTTTTCACCGGAAATGTATATACTACCTCGCATGCAACAGTTGATCTGTTCACTCATCTATGCGTAGATATATATTTCCTTAGTCCTCTAATCATTCCAAAGAGAATCTTTATTCAGGCACATCAGAAATTACAATATGCAGATGGAAAGTTGTGATCGGTTCAAGTTTCAAAGCTTAAAGTATTTAAACAATCAAATTTCAGCATACAAAGTTGAATGCCAATAGCTGTTAGGTCATGATAATTCGTAGTCAGGAACATAGGGATATCTGGCAGATAATTCACAATCCAAAGTAATTCAAATATTTTTACGCGAATTTCAAAAACAAATTTATTCTTTGTTTATCTACCTGGAGAAACTGTGAATTTAGTGTCAGGTAAATATAGGTACATACTTGCTAAACCAAATTGATCTGACGTATCTACGTAATGCCTGAATTTTGCGAGCAATAATGAACATTATCGCCAGGTCAGTTAATACTCATAAATAAATAAACAAATAAATTAATAAATAAATACGTATGGTCTGCCAGTCTGAAATATCTGTTGTTTTTTCATTGTTGTTTTGGTGGTTTAACACCATTTTTCAGAGCATGATAGGCTGCGCATAACAGCCGGTTTAACTGGTGGAGGAAGAACCCAGAAAAACCCCGCTTTGTACCACCGATCCACTGGAAGTTATTGGCAAGATTTCTCACATTCCCACATTGGTGGACCCAGAGATTCCAATTCACGCTGACAGAGGTGAGATGGCAGTAAATGGTAACGGTGAGCGTTTTAGACCACTCGGACACTCGGGATCCCTTGAATTATCTAGGGATGATACGTATTAGGTCCAGGTACTATACTAATACCTGCCAGCCAAACCTTTCGCAACTAAACAAGGTTCGTTTGAGGTATATAAATGTATACTGAATTTGGTTTTAAATAACGCGTTATATACCTACAACGTTAATTATTGAGATATGTAAATGAATACTGATTTGTTTTTAAATTTCGCGTTATATACCTACAACTTATATTATTGAGATAATATTCACATATACCTGCTGCGAATTTAGCAAACCGTAGAGCAGATATAGTTTTGTAGCACAGCAACACCTTGAAGGTTATATCTTGCCGAAGCAAGACGAGAAATATGCCATGCACAAGGACACACCACAGTAACCAATCCGAGTAAATCCGATGGTGATAATCTAGTCTTCTACGTTCTGGTTCCAAATCCAACTCAAAACCCACTAAATCACCCCTGCTCCTTTGCGTCATATATTGGGGTGGGGTGGGGTGGGGTGGGGTGGGGTGGAATTTTGCTTACCATAGACCATATTTTAAGCTTTTGTGGTTTTTATTCAAATCGACAGCATTACCTTCCATCTAAGTACCTTCTGGCACAGCAATAAATATACTATTATTCTATGCAATAATATTTTCTTCCAGGGAGGCAAATTCATAAGTTCTGCACCATAATTGGTGAAGTTTATCATTTCTTTCAAAATAATTTTTTTAGCTTATTAGCTTGTAATAAAATTTATTGGTTTATAATATAAACTGAATTAGAAAACATCGACATGCTGCTTGCCATTTTTTATGATGATCTTCATATGACCTATTTACTCCGTTTTGTCTCCTCATTTGCAGTTTTCTTTATTTTTTGAAATTGCGAACCCCATTTGTTCAAATTGTAGATCCCATTAGCACAAGACTGACTTACTTTGAATATTTGTTTTTCCATCGTGATGAGAACATGGTCAGTGAGTGTGTCTACTGTAAGACCTTTTGATACATCGTGATGAGAACATGGTCAGTGAGTGTGTCTACTGTAAGACCTTTTCATACATCGTGATGAGAACATGATCAGTGAGTGTGTCTACTGTAAGACCTTTTCATACATCGTGATGAGAACATGGTCAGTGAGTGTGTCTACTGTAAGACCTTTTCATACATCGTGATGAGAACATGGTCAGTGAGAGTGTCTACTGTAAGACCTTTTCATACATCGTGATGAGAACATGGTCAGTGAGTGTCTACTGTAAGACCTTTTGATACATCGTGATGAGAACATGGTCAGTGAGTGTGTCTACTGTAAGACCTTTTGATACATCGTGATGAGAACATGGTCAGTGAGAGTGTCTACTGTAAGACCTTTTGATACATCGTGATGAGAACATGGTCAGTGAGTGTGTCTACTGTAAGACCTTTTGATACATCGTGATGAGAACATGGTCAGTGAGTGTGTCTACTGTAAGACCTTTTGATACATCGTGATGAGAACATGGTCAGTGAGTGTGTCTACTGTAAGACCTTTTGATACATCGTGATGAGAACATGGTCAGTGAGTGTGTCTACTGTAAGACCTTTTGATACATCGTGATGAGAACATGGTCAGTGAGTGTGTCTACTGTAAGACCTTTTGATACATCGTGATGAGAACATGGTCAGTGAGTGTGTCTACTGTAAGACCTTTTCATACATCGTGATGAGAACATGGTCAGTGAGTGTCTACTGTAAGACCTTTTGATACATCGTGATGAGAACATGGTCAGTGAGTGTCTACTGTAAGACCTTTTCATACATCGTAAGGAAAACATGGTCAGTGAGTGTGGCTACTGTAAGACCTTTTCATACATCGTAAGGAAAACATGGTCAAGCACAATCTCTACAAAAGCAAGATTGAACTTTTTGTACATCGTGAGGAAAACACGGTCAGTCATTGTGTCCACTGTAACAAGTCTGACCGTTTTTGCACACTGGCAGGGATTCACATCGATGCCTAGCCATCTTTTCTTAGAGTGGCCATAAGTCGTATTTACGCATATCATTATATTTAATCATAAGTCTTCTCAATTTGTAATTAATTAAACCCAATTAATATATGTACTAGTCTTAAAATTAGCAGGTCATACATGCTATAGACAATTATTGTGCAATCATCATGTGTGTCTTGTTAAAAATAAAACATAGTGCCATTGTGCGATGAAGAGTTCTTAAAATGATCATTATTAAAATGAAATCTTAATATGTTTGAAATTACTGGACTCGAAAATAACAGAATGCGAACGTCCTTTATCTATAGACGATATTTTGTGTTCTATTTGATATCCAAAAACTTTCTCTACTTACTCTATCTATACCTACTAGCATTGCAATAGGTAGTAATAAAACTGAAAACAAAGTCGGTGAATGGTATCCATGCGCTAAAACGAAGCAGAACAAGATCAACGTAGAACGAAATTTTCGGATCTTTGTCGATGTCAGCCAAGCTTCCTACTGGCTTCTGTCTATGTAAATGTCGTGTTTCAGTTAAATGTCAAATTTAAAAGACATTCTGTAACTCACTGTCACTGTCATGGAACCGCTTGAGTACTGATATGTTTCTTCTGATATTTATTTCAGAAAGCGGATGCCCTAGCATCAGTAAAAACAAGGATACAAAAAATATTTTAATAATCGTTCCAAAAATATATAGACACTCTTTACAAGCTTTACTATAGAAGTAGTCCAAGTACTAAGGGTTATTCGGTGAGTTGGATGGTGGAAAATACATATCTACTCAGATATGAAGGGGAAGTGATAACTTCAAAATTGGAAATTATGCACTGAGAATGTATATATTTTTGCAGCTATAGCAGTCAACAAATCTTAGTTGCTCCTATTCAAAAGAATTAAAGAACTCTTACGTACGCAAGTACGTATATTCATTCATACATACATACACACTCCAAATTGGAATATATGATTTCCGTAAGCTTTTGTCAAGCAGTCGTTGCTTAGATATCACAAATAATTACAATATCGTTTCTTTATTTATTTATTTTTTTGTTTTAATTTTTTTGTTGTTTCTTTACATACCTTTCTGTATCATCATATGATATACGGCCATCTTGATCTTCTCTGGTGAATAACCGAATTCCATAAGACTCTGTACAGCAACGCTTTTCATTGGATCTTCTAGATCTTGATCCTGAAAGATCCAATGCATCACATACTTTTCACACTTCTGCGTTTTCACTAGGAAAACACAAAAAAAAAAAAATATAATGCGATTTGAAATTGCTTCATACATCTCTCTCTCTCTCTCTCTCTCTCTCTCCGATAAAATCAAATAACTTTTCAATTACTTTTATATTCTGAATGGATATCCATGTAAATGTAAATTACATTTAAAAAGATTCTAGAACAGGCCAAAGCAATGCAGCAATTAAAATTTCCAAAGAACTATATAGAGTAGTTTTTAATTTTGACCTACAAATGATCGTTCGATTCTCTCAGCTGTAAATGTTACTTTCCTTTTTATTTAACATTTCAGCTGATGCATTATGAAATGGATGACAAAAAGCAAGGCAAAGTAACGATATAAAACATTACCACAAAGCAAGGCAACGTAACGACTTAAAACACTAGCACAAAGCAAGGCAACGTAACGACTTAAAACATTAGCACAAAGCAAGGCAACCTAACGACTTAAAACATTAGAACATGATTGAAATACACAGACTTGTATCCACGCTATTCTCCCCGTGCGACTAAATAGTGCATCATTTTCAAGTTACTGTTAAGATCGTCTCATTTATATAAATAGCGCTTAAGTTACTATTAATATTTCATATATATATATATATATTTCACGTAACAATACCTGCTTTGAGACGGAGATGGATTTTGTACTGTAAGTAGAATATTGTTGTTTCCTTCGTTTGACTAGCTCGCAGCTGGGGTAACACTTTTCGTGTTCGATTTCAGGGTTGTCTTCTGCAGTCCATGACGACAGCCCTCCCCCACAATAGTAACATACCGTTTGGTCCTTGTTACCTAAGAAAGACAGATTTAAAGATAAACAGACATATATTAAGACAAGACAGATATATGTTGTTTTGTATATTAAATTTGCATTGTTTGTAAGTTTTTTGTTATATTTCATTAGGTGCCATGGGTAATGTTAAATTGTATATAGTAGCTGACCTTCTCCAAAATCACTGACAATTTTGTAAACAACCTTGTTTATTTTTGTCTTACTGAAGAATAAATATTATGTTCATTATCTTAAGCTGAATCAACGACATTTGTATATTTTCATATGTCTAGACCTGGTCTACGTGATGATTGTTACGTGCTTTGTTGTGGTTTTGATAACATATCTTTTAATTATAACATAGATTGTTTTAGAACAATTAATGTTTTACTCTCATCCGGGTTCCCTCTTTATGTGTTTTTTAAAAATATAAATCTTTTTAATCTGAAAATTAGTAATTCCTGCGATAACATCTGGACAGAAGTCTTTGTAGTGTACAGAATCTTGATCTGATTTTTTTTTCTTTCTTCAAATTGTTCTTTTCTCAAAAAACAAAGTGCCCTAAAACAATATTCATGAACTAAACACTTGGATTTGTAGTGAAATAAAAGAAGGATATATTTTTGATACTATTATTGTGATTTATTTCGACTGCAAGAACAAACTTAAAGACCTAATAATGTTTCCTACCTGAAATATTCTCAGCATGTTTTTATTTTTTTAAATGTTTTTCTAATTTCATGCTGTTTGGTTTTGTAATAATATTATTATATGTTTTTTATCTTATAGGTGTTATCTAATGTTGTAAAGCGCTTAGAGCTTCTAAAGATTAGTCGCTATACAAAGTCCTCATTATTGTTATTATTATTATTATTATTATTATTATTATTTAACAAAAGACTCTCGGTACATCATTAGAATCCAGGCCACCACAAGCACATCTACACTTTCAGCAGTGGATTTTTTTTTAAATACAACTAAACATTATTTAAAACTGTATTCATTAGTACCTGTTTTATAAGTTATAGGATAATTTGGTATTTAATTCACAAGACGGTAAGATCTCTTAAATTTTTAACTTTGTATTCTAGGGAAATTTATTATTTGTTTAACTTTTTTTAAAAACATGTTGGTTTTCAATATTTTCTGTTAGTTTGTTTAAAACCATATAGTCGTAACAATTAAGACAGACACATAAAATGATAAACATACACAGACTGAATACCATACAGTTCTCTCTTTCCCTAAATATCCGTAAATATCTTTCTCTCTACACAGTAATGTTAATGGAAACTGACTTTGTAGTTGTTAAAAGTAAGACTTTATGAAACTACTGTTATTATTGTAGCCCCATTTTGTTGATAATTAAGTCCTAGTTTGTGCAGCAGTTTACGTGGAACTTCTCAAACTTTTACAACGTTGTTGGTCGAACTGAATGACCAGGTAATTTACCTCAACCAGTCAATATCTAAATTTAGCACACGTATTTCCCCACTTATAGCTAACCAGTCTAATTTTAGCCAGGAGGTGAAAATTTCCGAAGTGCCGACAATAATATCACATTAGGTAAGTTATCAATTTACTGTGTCTGGAATTTTGCCCCAAACTGACATGGTTTTTTATTTTTTGGGGTGGGGGTGGGGGGACTGCTAGGCCAATAATACTCCATTGATCTCAAATAAAGTATGATTGATTACTTATCATGTTTAAGAATAGTATTATTATCATAATGTTAGAAATAGAGACTGCCAGATAGATGGGTTTCATAGACAATTAAACAACATGACAGAGAAAAAAGCGTCGAGATATTATTATTTACATATAAGTCTTAGATTTGTTTAGATATTGCCTTTTTGAATGGAAAGTAATCACTAAATGAGAAAAAGCAAATTCCAGGACACAGAAAACTCCTATGTGCTTAAAATCGAGATTTTGGTCGGAGATTTTGATTTTAATAGGAAAAAACTCTTCAAACGATCCTCATTTTAGCTGTTTTAAACTTATCGTGAACTACTGGCAACATCAACAGCCATATGCTATCTTTCTCTGTATGTTGCGAATTCCTTATTCTTCTCTGTGTTCATCGTCCACGTACCGATATAGTAAAGTCCTGCCTGGGCCAGTTGTAGGGGTACAGGTCTCGCAAGTGGCCATTGATGAAATGTGCTGAGCCGAGCTGGTACAGAATTAAGTTGGGGGTATTTGGGGGAAGGCGTATGTGGCGTTAAGTCTGGTTTTATGTTGTCAAATGTATGTTGATTTGGTGAAGAGAAGTTGTCGTAGCTGAAATTCAGATTTAGCCGTCCACCTGTCTGATCATGACAGAGATCTATACCAGCTACAGTAGTCATTCTAGAAGACCAACTGAAAGACAAAAGCATTATATTCGAAATCAGCTATATAGGCAGATCGAAAGAGGTCTTGATAAATGCATCCGAAAGAAATACTATTTTAAGATCTACACAGATTCAGTAACTTCTAAAATTATGTTCTTTTTTGTCAGTATTTAGATATGTACTTTATCACAGCAAGTTCTGAACAGCATATTAACACAGACTTATATTAGCAAGCGTTAGCTGTATAGAGGTCCCTGTTGTAAATAAAGAATGTATACATCTACAAATGTCAAGTTTTATAGTTCGTTCCACATATCATCGCGAAATTTTCCAATCTGTAACTCTGTAAATTTTCAGGTCAGCCTAATTAAATATTGCTGAACGTACCTAATGTGTTTTACACGAGATATTTAGAAACGGAACAAACTGTAGCAGAGTGTTGGTTTATGCAATAGAGAACAAGTAAACCTCATATCGGCTATGATGTTGAAAGATTGGAATGAAAATATTTATGGGAATCAAATTTGGACTTCTATTTATTTTTGTGACAGTCGTTAACTTTATGCTTAAAATACAAAAATGCCATTTTTTCAGTTTTTAAAATAACATTTTAAAATAATAAGTAGGATTTACGAATGTCAACGTTACATGTAAATATCTTTAAAAATCGTTTGGTGGGTGCATCACATCTTTTAATGGAATGCAATATTCCAACTCAACAAAGCTACCACATTATATATACTATAATGATAATTTGAATAGAAGATCAATATTTACATACCTTAGGCTTGACTGTCGGGAGAAATGATGACTGATTTGTGACTATCAATGGCTTTTATATAATGTTAATCTCTTAGGAATCCCATTCGTGCTAATAATAGCATGCAACGTGCCCACTCACAGTGGGTAATTACGTACCTTTTCACCGCTTTACACCGAATGATAAAATTACGCTGAGGTTCCTGTAATAGGGTGTTCCTTCGTGACATAATGAAAAGCTATGTAAATTTTTCATAACAATAATGTCCTAATAATTCGCCAAGCTTAAGATTACGTCACCCTTTATTTTTTCGTGATCTTAATCAGTTTTGCGTGGGCATCTTTCAGATGTCCGTTGCAGTGCTGCCCAAAACCTTTTTGACACCATGGGACACTGAAAAATGTTTTTCTTGAAGCCGAGGGCCGCAGCAGAAAACTGAAAAGCAACGACTTTATAGCTGCTCGAGCTCTAGTTGGCGATTTAAAATCAGCCCGCGGGCCGCGGGTTGGACAGCGCTGGTCCGTTGTTTTGTTACCTACAGGCTGTCACCAATAGTTAACTAATGAATTTTCATAGAGTTGAGAAGAGAATAGGGCTCTGATGAGGGACGAATCAATGTCATGTGATGAATAATAGCCCTAAAAAGTACTATTAGGCCAGAACGCCAGAATGGCGTATTCTCTAAACGCAGGCTTGGTCATTAGTTCCACCTACCTTATTGCCGTAGTTGTTGACAGTGACTCGTATATAATAATAATAATAATAATAATAATAATAACAATAACACCAACAACAAATATTTCAAGAGGTAACACAGTAGAAGAAACATTAATTTCCTTGGGGTCTTGAAAATAGAAGACAGAAAATGAGTATGTATGTACGTATGTATGTATGTATGTATGTATGTATGTATGTATGTATGTAATGATACAAGATTTTCTTAAAACTCGTGCTTCACAAATGTACCTCTCCCTTTATCACACACGCACACACACGATTTCTGTTCAAGCAGATACTGGTTGCAATCAATCTTCTGTCTGTCTGCATCCATGAAAAAACGCGGGATGGGAAGTCCTCATCCCGCTTCTGGCTTCTGGACTAGCTTTCTCTTTTGCACACAACTTAGAGGGCCAGAAAAATCACGATTTTTTGGGCGTTCCTTACAAGTTTGTGTCCTTTTCTTTTTTATCTCAGCTCGACGTGGGTGTCTTGGTCTGTTTTTTTTTCTTTTTTTTTCTTCTTCTCTTTAACTGTATTTTCTTTGCTGAGACTGTATATGGTCACAAAATAGAGGTAGTATCATAGCTATTAAGGATTGTCGATTAAGGTCGCTATTAACCTAGATTATAAAATTCCAATTAAAGTTTCAACAATTAGAAGAAAGCAATAAATGACCAAACCATCGATATAAACCAAAGTTTGTGAAATAAAGGGAATAAGCACACTACACAATATATTGCCAATCACATCAGTATACAACATTAATTAGAAGTACATGGGGGGAAAAGGAACTGATCGAAATATATCAAGAAAAGTTTTCAGCAGAATGGAGAAGAAGAAAAATCTGTATTTAAGTATTTAAATAATTCTTCACAAATTTGAATTTGACTAAAACATCATAAAATGGGTAATTATCTTATGAAACGATTCTGAATCCGTTGTATACATCAACGAAACCAAAACCAATAAATGCATACTCGATTAAAGGATATAAAATGTGTCTTGTTTATGTTACATGTGATTGGAGTAGGAGCATTAATTATTAAAATAAGAAGAAACACAGGGGTAGACGGAATCAAAACACCAAATTTAAAGCATGTCTTAAATTTTTCTCGACACGCAGATCACCGAACTAACTGATGTATATCTAACCTTTATTCATGCACAAACTAAATAACCGAATACACAATATTTGGAAAAGCGTCAGGATGACAGATAAATCATGCTATATAGAATTGTTATTGATGCGATATGGGGGTGGGGGGACCACCCATAACTGATTCCATAAAATCGAAAATAAAAGTGAAAGGTTTAGGAATGCCTGTATTCAAATTCACTGTAAATATATTTTGTATATATATTTTCTTAATGTAATTAATATAATATTTATTTTTTTTTAAATTATTGAAATTTAAAAATCATTGTTTAACCGTTTATAAAACATATTATTTATGACAGGACCCTAGTAAATATTGCCAAAGCATATGAAATTGAATTTTATGTGCTAACATTACAGGACGTGCCTTCTAGGGATTAAAAGTATCACCCTCGCGAAACCAACATCACAAGTTACGAGTTTGAAAACTTGTTACACTATAAATTGCTTGAGGAAAATGATTACACAGTAGAGACATTTATCTTTACTTCACAGATCCTAATGTATGTGTGATGCTTAAATTACACAAATATTTGCATGGAACTAGTAAACTTCGTGGGAACGAAACGTCAAAATTTTGCTCTCTGTTATTTGAGCTACACTTTGTGATTTGAATTACATTTTGTGATTTTAATTACAGTGAGTGATTTGAATTACGATATGATTTGAATTATACTGTGTGATTTGAATTGAACATTATGGAATTTGAATTCCACATTGTGATTTGAATATAATGATTTATATTGTGTAATTTGAAATACACTGTGTGAATGAAATTACACTTTCTGATTTGAATTATACTTTGTTATTTGAATTACACTGTGATTTGAATAACACTGATTTGAATTAGATTTTGTGCCTTAAATTACACTAATTGATTTTATTTTCACTAATTTGAATTACACCGTGATTTAAATTGCACTCTATGATTTGAATTACGCTTTATGACTTCAATTACACTGTTTAAGTTGAATTACACTTTGTGATTCATATTACACTGTGGGATTTGAATTACACTTTTTGATTTAAATTACACTGTGTGGTTTGAATTACGGCGTGATTTAAATTACAATGTGATATCTGAATTAATCTATGAGTTAAATTACACTGTAGGATTTGAATTATATTCTGTAATTTTCAATTACACTTTCGGATTTAAATTACACTGTGGGATTTCAAAACTGTTTTGTCCTGCTATTTACTTCAATATATTGAGGTAAAAAGACCATTACGACTAAGGTCGTTGTGTCCATTGTGTCCAACATATTTCTTAAATGTCACTATGAAACATGCGAGATGTGGTTTTAAGAATACAGAATAGCATTCTACATTAAAAGGGCTTGCCATGGGATTTGAAACATCGAGTTCTGAATCCCAAATAAGTATATAGACATGCTACCGATTTTATTTTGAGTAACACCATACGTAAATCGTCAGTTAGATCTTCATGAACCTTTACTTTTCATACATATGTACCTACATGTATGTAAAGATTACCAAAATAGTTCCCAACACTTGACTCTATTCCTTATTTAATTTTATCACTTGCTAAGGTCTTTCTGATATATATCTTGATTGTGATTTAAACAAAGTTAAACCTTTTATAAACAGAATATGTTAACATGTTTTTGCAATATGTAAAATTGACAATGCTTATTGAAGCCCTTCTGTTGTCAAATCTTCAATCTCTGAGGTGCGTAGTTTTGCACGCAAAGTTCTTTAATTTCGGAGGTAAGTACATCGTGCATATAGTCCCGGGTCCCATAATGTCTGATTAGAATGGATCGGTTTTGAAGAAGAAAAAAAAAACACAAAAAACAAAGGAACGTGTGAAATTTGAAGGCGTGTGACCCGTGTCTAATAATAACAGGCAAAATCCCAAAGTGGTATATGGACCCGTAACACAATTAATTTTATTATATATTTTCTACATTTCTGTCTCAGTATATATATATATATATATATATATATATATATATATATATATATATATATATATATATATATTAATGATATTACTAATAATAGCAAGATGAATTGTAGTATTAGTACTTCAGTACTCTGTTAGTATTATTTGCCACATTTCTATGAAGTGAGACAATACGTGTGATTTATAAATAGAAACTCATGTGTTGTATTTTCCAAGTCTAATGTAATATTCTGCCTTGGGATTTTGCATGTTATTATTAGACAGTTTCCAAGTCCTATATTTATATTCTACAGTGGGATTTTGCATGTTATTATCAAACACAGTCACGCGCTTGTATATAAAGCCCGTTAAATATAGTTCATTCTAGTATCATGCTACAGCCAAGCGTGAGGTATGTAAACAGTGATCTTTTAACTGTCTAGCTTCATCGGTTGTAAACAATGCACCACATTTAATGAAATGATGCACTTACTTAACGCCTCTAAATTATACGTATTTTCAGCATTTTAGATTATGTATCTTCTAATTTAAATTAAAAAAATTAAAAAACGAAATGTTTTTTTTTTGTGTGTTTTAGAACACCAAGTCACAAGTTAAAATCTGAAACAAAAATGTATTAATCCATCTTCGATCTCCATCTTTGATCTTCATTTAAATATAAGATGTTTTCAGTGTTTGCACGTACTGCATCAGATGACTAAAATCTATAAAGAGAATTGATAGAAATGGCAACACAGCTAAAGCAACTTTTACAGATGTATACATGACCATATCACTAACCCAACCCCCTGCAACGTATGTTCTAACGACGTATGTTCAGTCATGTTTGAGCATGGATGAAAATAACTTCTCAAGATAGCTTCCAACACCTTTTCGACCCGTTGCAACGGTATCCAATCATCGTTTTATTGCTATTACCGTTGTCAGAACAACGGTAAGTTTATTGTCCAACGATATTTGTTGTTGTTGAAACGCAGTAGTTGCCGCTGAGACGATAAAAATACAGTCGTAACAACAAAAAATACTGTTGCAAAAACAAAAATGTACTGTGTCAATGATACTGCTGCAACAACACTTGTGTTAAAATAACGTCGAAACGGTAAATTGTATCAATGAAACACTAAAAGAACCATTGAATTTTTAAACAAAATTGCAACAATAATTGAATAGTGTTTCAAACGATACTTGGATTTCATTGCAACAGAGTGTTTTGTTTTCGTACCCTATTCGTGCACCATAGTTGTGACCATAATAAGTAAGTGTGTGTGTGTGTGTGTGAGAGAGAGAGAGAGAGAGGGAGAGACTCATCCATGAATATTTAAAAAATAATTTAGGTATGTGATAGAAAATATACTTACTAAATCAGCTACTATTTAAGAAAATGGTATGTATATATTTTCATATTAATTGCTTTAACTGCTACAGATATTGATAATGTACTCATTTTTTCATTTCCTCATAAATGTGATATTGTTTCCTTCTTTCTACATTTTTTAAATCGTCTCCATACTGTATGTCATTCATATCTGGATGCATGCATCTAAGGTTTTGATAATGATTAATTCTGCTTCATTTTCAATTACACTTTGTGATTTGCATTACACTGTGTGATTTGAATTACAATGTGTGATTTGAATTACACTGTGTGATTTGAAATACACTATATGACTAGAGTTACAATGATTTGAATTACACTGTGGGATTTGAATTACACTGCGATTTTAAATACACTGCGTAATTAGAATTACAATGCGTGATTTAAATTACAATGTGTGATTTGAATTACACTGTGCGATTAGAATTACACTGCATGATTTGAATTACTCTGTGTGATTTGAATTACTCTGTGTGATCTGAATTACACTGCGATTTTAATTACACTGTGTTATTTTAATTGCACAGTGTTATTTGAATATACTGATATATATTGCATATTGTTTCATATATGTATACCGTTACTTCACTTTGGTATTTGTTAATTTTGTATATTGTTTGCAAATGGCCGATAGGTTCATATTCAGGAAAGCTTATTTTATATGAAATTCTAAAGTCGCTTTTTCTTATCTACTATTTTAATGTAATGAAATCATACACCATAAAAAGGTTATATTGTCGCAGGGGCAACTGAAGTATTTGGTACCCGGCGGATCCTTCCTTTTGCACCCCACAGATAATATTAAAATGTAAACACACAGAAAAATATATTCTGTTTGGAAGTAGATTTTTAAACAATACAGTGGTGTCATACTCGAATTGGAAATAACATTTACTTTGGCGAATGTTTTATTTTGTTTGAAAACATGCACTGGTATTTCAACTCTCCCGATGGCACCCACCCGATCCCTCCTCTGGCTGTCACCTCGGGCGGACCGCTCCCCTCACCCCCCCCCCTCTTTGTATGCCACTATATTGTCGTAAGTATTACTTGAATAAAATGTAATGACACCTCAGTCTAAGACCTCTTTGGCCCGGGACAAACATTTATATACCAGACGAAAGCCGATGTGTCCGATACACATCCGACATATATGCAATAAGCTCACACCAGTCAAAGGTCGATGTGTGCGATACAAATCAGAAATAGATGCAAAAGTCACGCCAGTCAAAGGTCGGTGTGTGCGATACAAATCAGAAATATATGCAAAAGTCACGCCAGTCAAAGGTCGATGTGTGCGATACAAATCAGAAATATATGCAAAAGTCACGCCAGTCAAAGGTCGATGTGTGCGATACAAATCAGAAATATATGCAAAAGTCACGCCAGTCAAAGGTCGATGTGTGCGATACAAATCAGAAATATGTGCAAACGTCACGCCAGTTAAAGGTTGATGTGTCCTGTCTGCTAGTAGTTAGATACGTTGGAAAGACATAATACACTTAACAGAGTCCGACTGGAAGAGAGAGGGGTCCTTGTTACAGATTCCTGGTTTACTTGCTTGCGCTCCTACTCACCACCCCAGAACCAATCCAGCGATATTCAGGGATCCGCCCCTGCCTATATTTTATTTTTATATAATTAAGATACTTGCCAGACTAAGGACGATATGTTCCAGATATTTTTTAACTGTTTTCAAGAGACATAACACATAAGGCCACATTGTCAGAATCATTATTTAGATACAGTGTAGAGACATACCAGTCTAAAGCTGTTTTGCCTTAACATTAACTTCAGTACGTTGAAGAAACCATTATGTGTCCTACATATTTTAAAATGTTATCATGAAACATGCAAGATGAGATTTTAAGAATAAAGAAGGGTATTTCTACTATAAAAAGACTTGCAATGAGATTTGACCCCGCCAGTTCTGGATCCCGGCTAAGTATATAGACGTGGTACCCAATTTATTTTGTGTACGAACCGTAGGTAGATCGCTAATCAGAACTTCGTGAACATTTACTGCTTAAACTCATATTTCGCTCCATATTCGTCAGAAGATTTACATTGGAGAATATTTAGCAAACGTGGGTATCGCTCTGTATTATATACCACTCTAATGTATCCTAGATATGTATCATGTGTATCACGGTGTAATGTATATCACTGTAACGTATCCTCGGTGTTAACCATGTGTATCAGTGTATTATATATTACTGTAATGTATCCTAGATATTAAATATTTGTATCACGGTGTATTATATGGACAGCGTTCTTTTGCACACCAGGGCCCAGCAACCTGGAATGAATTGTCCACTGAACTTAGACACAAAGACACAGTGATCACATTCAAGAGAGCACTCAAAACTCACTTATTTCGACTGCAAGAACAAACTTAAAGACATAATAATGTTTCCTACCTGAAATATTCTCAGCATGTTTTTTTAATGTTTTCTAATTTCATGGTGTTTGTTTTTGTAATAATATTATTATATGTTTTTTATCTTATATGTGTTGTCTAATGTTGTAAAGCGCTTAGAGCTTCTAAAGATTAGGCGCTATCCAAAGTCCTTATTTATTATTATTATTATTATTATTATTATTATTATTATTATTATTATATTACTGTAATGTATCCTAGGTATTAACCATGTGTATCAGAAATTCTGCTGTACCCTACATATAATTAAGTAATAAAAAACGTACATAAGAGCATTTTTTTCCTACATATTACTTGATTATAATCGAGAAATGTACCATTCAATAGCCACTGTTTTAGACAACGTCAGAACGTGTAATAATAATTTTTACAAAGGAATATTGGCATATGAGGATCCAAATAATATGAATAATCGCCGGTTAAAGGTATGTGTAATCCCAAGGTCGTGCATTATATCCTTCTGACAAAACGAGTTCATATTTTCCCATACAAATGCAGTAACCTTTTTATTATATGCTCATTTTCTTATTCTACCCAAGGCTTAATTATATAAACAAAAATACACTACAGGAAACAAAGTAACTGAATTTATGTCGTTTTCCAAACTAAATACACAAGCGCAGATTCATCAGTACACAACAAAAACGTTATTAATGCGCACATAACTCCGCCCAGATAAATTTTAACTTAGTCGCGCTCTATACATAACTTTCGAAAATTGCGTTTTTGTCTACTTAAAATTGAAATTTAGATTCATGTTGTGAATGAATGCGCATTGCAACAACTTTCCCATTTAGTCTGGAATGAATAGATTTTGGTATTTTGTCGATTCTGCTAAATTTCGTGATAAAGACTGGATTTATCTGGTCAATTCGACATGAAGTACATTTGATTTCAGCAGTGAGGGAGCAGCGTGTTAACATCTGCAAGTGTGTTTCTGTTCTGTCATTGAATGTTTGAAATCATAATGTGGGAAAAATATGAAGTCTTTCAATTGAAATTATCAAAAAGACGCTATGGAATATAATGTTTATTTTATTTTGAGTGCAGTAAGGAGGATGTTATTGCACTTGGCATATAGTCGAAATTACAGTACGATTTCGAAATGTGTAATCAAGCTTGAGAACCCATGACATGGATCATGTAATTTGGATACTAAGAAAGTACATTTTCAGGAAATTTAGGATGTAAAACTGTAAGTATATTTTTGCCATTCTTATTACCAGCTAAAGAAGACAGTTTATGCCTTGTTACCTGCATGTTATTTGTAGGGATCAGACCTGTCTGCGTGTTATTTGTAGGGACCCAGCCCTGTCTGGTATCTATCTCTAGCCGAAATCCGAAATACTGTATCAAAAATGTTAATGCGGAATGTGGCAAAGCAGCTGCTATGTAACAGTCCACGAAACAATTGCTATAGTTCATTCAGAACAAATTTAATCAACCAAAACGTGAAGCGCCTACTACGTGAGTATACATGATTTATTTACAAAGTAGTTCCTAATACACTATTGGGTACATTTGAGTGCAATATCAAGTACACGTGAGTACAATATCGTAAAATATGGAACGATTCTGACACTGTAAATAAACGGAGAAGGAAAATGAGCATATAATAAAATTTTATACAACGACACCCCGTAATTTAGTCAAAAGCTATCTTGTGTAATCGACCGCAGTCAGCCCGCTGGTATTACTAAAATTATGAAATCTCAGTTTCAGAAGGAGCAAATTTTATTGCATTGCTGAAAGACTTAAAGTTTTGATAGCTTCTTGCTAGCGAAAAGGACGGCTAATTTTTTTTTAGCATAAAACCGTGCAAACAGTTTTCTCGTTATAAAAACTCTCTCTCTCTCTCTCTCTCTCTCTCTCTCTCTCTCTCTCTCACACACACACACACACACACAGTGTATAATGTCTTTGTCTGCAGAACGCAATAAATAAAGTCCACCATGTATTAAAAGTCAAATCGATTTATTCTAAATTTTGATTAGTAGCATACTGCAAAAAGTCCTGTGTATCAATATTACATACAATAATATAATTTATGATTACGCTTTTTTGAAAACTAGTATATAGACTAAAGTTAAGAAACCGGTGTTTTTTTTATTCAAAAGAAATTTCAGATTGAAAATACTTTTCACGTTCGCTTTTCCTTACACATACAGAGATAAATACTAGATCACTAATATTAACCGTAAAGTAAGACTATTCTCTGTGGATTTGTTACAACAGTAGTCGCAGAAATGTAGGCCCCATTACTTTCATATAAAATAGGGCAAACTACCGGTATTAAGAAAATGAACAACAAAGAAAAAAAAACATACAAATATAACATTCATTATGTAAGCCTTCACCAGTATACCTGATACATCTCGAGTAAGTCAATGTGAACCATTGATGAAATAAAATAAATCATAGCAAATGGAGGCATATTTTTTTTTGTCGATGGTACAACATCTCCTTTAGACAGTCAAGTCTGAGTCGGTCTTCCTTCATAAATGCCTTAAAATACTAAAGATTTATTCCATTCTATCACAAGCTGCTTGGGAGTCAATTTAAATATTATAATATATAGAGTTTAAATTTACTTCTCGTGGATGTTGACTGCAAAGAATCTATTATTATTCTGACTTTAGCATGAATGTTTGTTTTACATTTGCTGCTCATAAAGAGAAGAATTGGATACCAGTTTAGATTTCGATATTATTTCCATTTTAAATCTAGATAAAATAAACAATTCGATTTCATAATTTTAAAGAAAGTTCTAAGAACATTAACAAATGTGCTTTTGGAGCTATCCTGATATGTTGGGTTGTCTTTCGTATGAAGAGAACAGAAAGATTTTTGTATTTGATGAAACACGTGAGGGTCATTTTCCTTTATAACTGTTTTCAAAGTTAAAGACATCGAATATAACTAAAGCTGATTAAACAATGTTTAACTGTTTGAAGTTTTGTCGTTCTAACACATAGATACATACATAAATGCATACATACATACAGACATACATGCATGCATGCATGCATCCATCCATCCATACATATATACATACATAATTATTGGTTAAGACGTCCATTTATTGTTGTTGTCTTTTTCATGCCATAAATGCCTTGACAGTGGCGCGCACAAGCACGCGACATATTGGACATTTGCGCATGGCCGGAAAGCAGTTGGCACAACATACCATGTGACCACATGGGAGGAACACGATACAGGAAGCATTGTCCATACAAATCTTGCATATACTCATATCTCTGAGGCGTTGGTTTTCTTCTAAAAGTACTTTTGCATCCACTGCAAAAAGAAATTAGAGCAAACTTAAATAATGAATTTGAAAACTGATAACCTAATATATATATATATATATATATATATATATATATATATATATATATATATATATATATATATATATATATATATATATAACACAAAACGTTTTTTGTCTGTTACCTTTCATTCAGTTTATTATTCAGCCACCTCAAACCACAGATCAAGGCCTTGTGCGGATAGATAGATAGATAGATAGATAGATAGATAGATAGATAGATAGATAGATAGATAAATGAATAATTATACTATAGACACGTCGTTGTAAACATTGAAAAATGTATGCAGTCACCAAAACTATTTGCCTTTCGGGGTAAGAATCAGTAAGACTGACTATGAACTTTGCTGGTATTTTTTGTTTCTTTTTTTTGGGGGGGTCTATATTTTAGGTTATTTTTCTTTTTTGTTGCTAGCATTATCAACATGCATCTCTATTGCGAATCCCATCAAATTATGTGCACAGTTGAATCCTATCTTAAATTATCAACATATCATGCACCCCTCCCCTCAAAAAAATGTATAAATCAACAAAACTATCAGAGGAAATTTATTATTTTAGCTGTTTACAATCCAACCACAAATAATATTAACATCTCTAAAACGAAACGTATGACAATTGGAACAAGGCAGCGTCTATCTACTAACATGGATTTACTTCTAGCTCAAAATGGCTTGTCAAAAATCAAAAACTTCTTGGTATCTACATTGATCAACACCTCAGCTGGAATGCGCATATCGATCACTTATGTGCAATGGTAGTCAAAAGAATAACTCTATTAAAATTGCTTTCAAAATTTCTACCTCCACAATCACTTGAAATTTATTTTTCGGGTTATATACTACCACTGATATATTACGGCTGTACCATATCGGGAAACACATCAAATTATAATCTGTCCAGAATTGATAGACTCCAGAAAAGGGCAGCCCGAATAATACTGAAACTTCCTGTTATGACTCCCTCAAATGTTTTGTTTTCACGTCTGAAATGGCTACCTATACAAAAACGTATTCTTTATTTTAAAGGAATCATGACATACAAGTCTTTAAACGGTCTTTCTCCAGATTATATCTCTAACATAACTGAACTAAGATCATCAAATACTGAGCGTAATCTCCGATCGACGACAAACAACGATCTCCAGATTCCTTGGTCAAAAATCAATCATTACAAAAGCTCATTTTCTGTATCAGCACCTACTGTATGAAATTCCTTACCAATGAGGATACGTAAATTCAACATCCCTTGCTTCTTTTAAATTATCATTAAAGAAATTCTTTCTAGACCAGCTGGAATGATATATTAAAAGCTCTAAACAGAACACTTTAAAATCATATCCATAATTGATATATATTTGTATGTTTCCCAGTATAGTCACACATAGTCATTCATGTCAAATATGTACGAATGAGTGTGCGACGATATATGGTTATGTGCATGAACTTCTATTTTTAATATTTTATTACTAAAACTGAGGACCACATGGCAGATGGGTCAGCCATGACCAAATGTGTTATCCTCGTTAAAGAACGTTTATTATTATTATATTATTATTATTATTATTATTCATATACCTTTCTTGATAATTACAACGAATCTAGTCTGAGATAAATTGTGTAAGTCTTGGGACCAATTACAAAACAAATTTTCAAGAGTTCCTGTCCCTATTTATTTGCAACGCGGGATTTTACTTTCCAAAATTCATTATAGGTTAAAAGCATGCAAATATCAAATCGATAGCTAAAGAAAATCTTTCTTAGCTCTTCTTATGTATTTCTCCCTGCGAGCTTCAACAACTACCGAACAAAGTATTACCATGCCACCAGTATCAAGTATAAATTTGATTTGCTCCAAAAGCGCAAGTTGCATGCAGTTCAGGACAAAATAAATGCACTCAGTGATATGTTTCACAAAAATAAATAAAATAAAATCTTCTTAGGGGATCTAGAAAAATATATTTGATTACAAATAGTTATTCACGCAAAAGCAAAGAATATATTAAATCTTTACACAATACATATTTCTTAATCTCTTGAGAAAATATACAATATACTTACAGTTTGCATTATCTTCAACTTGTTCATATTTTACATGGTTAGATGATGGTACTAATAAGGTTGATGACGATGACAATGATGAATCCGTGCAACTCTCGGTTTCAGACCTTTTTTCAGACTCGTTCGACTTCACAGCGTTTGATAAGTCTGTATTTGTCTTTTCTTTATCATCAAAGTTTTCAAGAATCTCCATTAGTTCTACTGCATTCAAAACGCTTTTACCTGAAAATATTGAATTTTTCACAAGAATATCAGTCAACGTTCTACAATCACAATAATTAACAATGCTTGGACAAATATGTCGTTTATTGGTGGGAAAATAAATGTGAAAGTCGCAGTTACTTTAATAAATGTGAAAGTCGAAGTTACTTAAATAAATGTGAAAGTCGAATTTACTTAAAAAAATGTGAAAGTCGAAATTACTTAAATAAATGTGAAAGTCGAAGTTACTTAAATAAATGTGAAAGTCGAAGTTATTTAAATAAATGTGAAAGTCGAAGTTACTTAAATAAATGCATCAGAGTATAATCTATAATTAAAGGATGCATGTAATTAGTAGACTCCTTTTTACGATATCTGGTACGATTTGTCATGCCGCCATGTATAGCCTATCTTGTGCTGAAAAATGGCGTTAAACCCTAGAACAACAACAACGATTTGTCATCACATGGGACTTATCGTGCATAGGCGCCAGATACTTAACTTTTGACCTTTCCCATTTTCACCGGAAATGTCTTTTCTGCGCATGCAACAGCTGAAGGAGATTATTTCACGGAGGTAAACGTAACACAGATATCAATTTACTTGTTAAACTTAGCCCAGATATCACACAGATGCGATGAAATAAAATAAGAAACACACAGTAACATTCTTAATTACCCCTGATACGGGAAATTAAGCATCCAGGGACCCCTGTCTTTTACCCACCACCACTACCGCCATTTTTCAAACATGGTTGAACGCCTCCCCGGATCTATCAATTTGGTCTATGATCTAACTGCTGATCAATCCATTATTCGGTGCATAGATATGTTTTTCCTTAGGCCTTTATTAATTCTGAAAGGATCCTTATTCAGGCGCATTACAAAATACATTATGCAGAAGAAGAGTTGTGATGGCTGCAAGTTTCAAAGCTAACCAATTAACTAAACTTATCCCAACTAAACTGGGTTTATGAGACGTACATAAATTATTAATGATGTTTTTCCGATCTTCTTAATTAGCGCTATATACCCTACAGCCTAAACTATTGAGATAATTCACAGATATCTGCCACAAATTTAGCACACAAAAAACAGATTTATATTTTGGCTTTGGTTTTGATATTTTTGGCACAGCAACACATTGAAGGTTATATCGTGCCGTGACAAGAAGAGAAAGCTGCCATTCCCAAGGGCACATACGGTAGCCAATCCGATGATGGGAATCTAATTCTCGCCTTACTAAATTAAACGCCTTAACCACTAAACCTTTCCGGCTTCTTTTAAACAACCATGTAATATATATTTACCTTCAGATAATATTAATTTTGGTTCAGGTAATTTGCAGATACTTGCCAGATAAACTAGGTTTATTTAAATCAACTAGATATTACGTGATTTTTTCTTCTTCTTGCTCTTTTTTTAAAAAGTTTGCTTGTATACCATATTTTAGGCTTTTGTTGTTTTGTGTTTTTTTTTTTCAAATCTGGATTTAGTGTTTTTTGTCCTAATGTTAAATTTAATTTAGTTTAATTGAGATTATATTTTTTAAAAATATTTTGGTGTATTTGAATTTGTGTCATGATACCTTATTTGACATAATTTTCTATTGATTTATCCTGACTTGAAATCACTGTGCACTATAGTGTTCTTCAATTAGTTTGAACCGTCGTATATAGCGGCATAAGGAAAAGATGTCGCGACATCGTTACTATCCTACAACAACAATAACTACAGTAATAATGTATGCAATAACAAGTATTTTCGGGAGAGCAAATTCACAAATTCTGCATCATAAAACTATCATTTCTTTCCAAAATAAAAATGTTGGTTCATTAGGTTGTATAAAAAGTAATTGGTTTACATTACAAATTAAATTAGACAACAATGACCCACTACGGCCATTATATTTATTTGCGTATGATCTTTATTTGACCTATTTACTCTGTCTCTTCTCTTCATTTGCAATTTTCTTTATTCTGTGACATGGTAGATCCTCTGATTGTCAGAACTTTTGGAGGGTATGCTTCCATCGCAAGTTTTTGGGTATGTTTCGATAGCACAAGACTGACTTATTTTTAATATTTGTATTAACTAAGCGAAGAAAACACTGTCAGTCATAATGTCTACTATAACAATTTTGACCTTTTCGTGCAAGAAAAACACGGTCAGTCATAATGTCTACTTTAGCAAGACTGACCTTTCCTGTACACTGGCGGAGACCCACATCTACGCCATTGCCATCTTTCCCGAAAGCGGTCATACGTCATGTTTAAGCATATCGTTATATTTACTCAAGAGGCTTCTCAATTAGCAATTAATAAAACTAATTAACTTACGTAATAGTCTCAGTTACCAGGTTATATATGTCATAGACAATATTATTTTTAAATTATACATTTCCTTGTTTAAAATAAACCAAATCGCCAATGTGCGATAATATATTTCTTAAAATGGCCTGCTTTAAAACAAAATCTTAATATATTTGAATTTATTGGTGAATAACAGGATCAGGAAATCATTTACTGACAGATGGTATATTATCATCTACCTAATATTCAAATACTTTCTTCACTTACTCGATCTATATACTTATTAACGTTAATAAAATTGAAAACAAAAGCGGCGAGTAGTTTCCATGAGCGAAAAAGAAGTAGAAGAAATTAACTCAGAACGAAATTGACCGTTCTTTTTATATATCCGCCACACTTCCTACTGGCTTCCGTCAATGTATATTGTATATTTCAGTTAAATGCCAAAATTAAAGACATTTCTTTAATCCACAGCGACTGTAAGGAACCGTTTGCGTATATTTTGTTTCTGCTAAACACTATTGCTACTGTAAATTAAACATTAAGATCATTCTAAAAGGTTTTTTTCCATTAGGTAACATTTTGTTCTGTTTTTAGAAAATGTTAATTTTGACCTGAGGTCAGACAGAAGACTATACAATCTTGTTACTGAAAAGGTTTTTCATTCGTGCTTTAAGATCTAAGAAAATCAAGTTGTATTTACATGTCGTGTATAGTAATTAATTTTTGGGCTGGAATTTATTTCTTCAAATTATTGTAGTCAAGTGATTATTTTGACTGGTAACACAAAAGGGATCTGGTAACATTGATGGACAGAGACATTCACTGGAATTTATAGTAAATTCAAAAATAGAATTATATTCAACAAAAGGCTGTTGACACATCAGCATCATACAGGTTATGACGGACACATCAACACTTTCAGTTTTGGATTTAATTTTGATTTCTACTAAATTTGATTCAATCCTTTAAATTATTAGGACTTGTGTCTGTAGGATTATTGTGAGATTTAATTCGCGATACCGTAAGTTCTTTTATTTTTTTCATTTTCACTTTGTATTCAAGGGATATGAATTAATTGTTGAATGTAACAAGGCTTGTTGCTTTCACTCTTTTCTATTACTTTTTTAAAGAGCATAGACTCGTAACATACCTACCTACCTACATATATACATCCATATTTCAAACTGGATTATATGATTTCCGTAATGTTTTATCGGGGAGTCGATAGTTAGATATGGCAAGATATTATAATATCGTTTCGTTTTTCCTTTTTTGAGATTTTTTTTTTTGGTTGCTTTACATACCTTTTTGCATCGTCAGTTGATCCACGGCCATCTTGATATTTTCAGGCGTATAACCGAATTCTATAAGACTCTGTACAGCGACGCTTTTCATCGGATCTTCTAGATCTCGCTCCTGAAAGAAACAATTTAATTTATAATTTCCACTCTACTGGTTATTTTCATTAAGAAAACACAGAAAATGAAAATGCTGTCTGAAATTAGTTTATGTTCTCTCTCTCTCTCTCTGATAAAAGCAAATGAATTTTCCCAATACTTTTAGATTCTTAATGGATATGCAAGTAAGTTATATTTAGAAAGATTTAAGAACTGGCCAAAGCAATGCACCGCTTACAATTTCCCAAAGAACTATGTAAATCATTGTGCAATTTTGACTAACAAACGATCTTGCTTTATTCTGTCAGCTGTATGTTATTACTTTTCTTGCATTAATATTTCAGCTGAGATATTAACAAGTTGAGCACAAAAAAGCAAGGCAACGTAACAACATAAAACATTGGGTCAGGCTTTAAATGTGTAGGCTTGAAACCCCTCGATTCACACCCCGTGCAACTAAATAAATAATGTATCATTTTTCAAGTTGCTATTAAGGACACCTCATCCATACAAAGAGCACTTACCCTAAGTCTATTAAAATAATTGTTCAAGTTACTAACATCTCTATTTCAATCAATATTACCTGCTTTGAGACAGAGATGGGTTTCGTACTGGAATTAGCATATTGTTGCTTCCTTCTTTTAACGAGCTCGCAGTTAGCGTAACACCGTTCGTGTTCGCTTTCAGGGTTGTCTTCTGGTCTCCATGACGACAGTCCTCCCCCACAATAGTAACATACCGTTTGGTCCTTTTTACCTATGAAATAAAGAAAGATAGAAATACAGAGATATACAAGAAGATAGATAAACATACATAGATAAACAGACAGATACATTCATATACAATACTCTTGACCTTCTCACGTAAATCTCTTCCTTTCTACATGTGTTAATGGCAACTGAATTTGTAATTGCTAAAAGTAAGACATTATGAAACTACTGTTATCATTGTAGCCCTTTTTGTTGATTCCAGTATGATTAATTCCTAGATTATACAACATTTGACGTGGATCTTCTCAATGTATTTTTGTTGTTGTTGTTGTTTTGTTTGAGTTTTTTGTGTTGTTTTTTTTTTTTTTTTTTTTTTTTACAAAGCTGTCGATTTCATGCTTGGTCGGAATTGAACAGCCTAGGAAATTTCCTTCAATGTGACTCAATTTCTAAATTTAGAATCAAATTCTAAAATTACCAGGCGTATTTCCCCGCGTATCTTCCGTCTAATAATAGATAAAAGTGAAAATTTCCAAGGTGCTGAAAATAGTATCACTTCAGGCAAATTATCAAATTACGAAGTGTGGAATGTTGTCACAAAACTGATTTGCCTTTTGTAGACTGCTAGTCCAATTATGTGTTCCTTTGTTCCTAGCGAACGTATGATGGATAATTTATTGTGTATGAAGATAGTAGATTGATCATAATGTTAGAAATACTGACAGCCATATAGATAGGTGTCATAGACAAATAAAATAGCTTACAGAAAAAACGAGTCCATTATAATATTATCTGCATATATCTCTTAGATTTAATTTTGAATGTACAGTAACAACTAAAATATCATAAAGCAAATTCCTAGACACAGAAAACTCCAATCGAATTTTAAGCTCTCCTTATAAAAACTTAGTCGGACATTTCGATTTTAATAAGACAGGACAAAACTGTCTAACGATCATCGTTTAAGCGGTTTTCAATTTCTCGCGAACTACCAGCGACACTACATAACTGTAGTAGATATTTTCTCTGTTATCAAATTCCGTATCCTAGTATTTGATGAGTGTCCACGTACCAAGATAGTAAAGTCCCGCCTGGGCCAGTTGTAGGGGTCCAGGTCTCGCAAGTGGCCATTGATGAAATGTGCTGAGCCGAGCTGGTAAGGAATTAAGTTGGGGGTATTTGGGGGAAGGCGTATGTGGTTTTATGTCTGGTTTTATTCCGTCAAATTTATGTTGATTTGGTGAAGAGAAGTTGTCGTAGCTGAAATTCAGATTTAACCGTCCGTCTGTCTGATCATGGCAGAGATCTATACCAGCTACAGTAGTCATTCTAGAAGACCAACTGAAAGACAAAAGCATTATATTCGAAATCAGCTGTATTAAAAGAGGTCCTACTAAACATCGCAAAGTCAGGCAAAGTCATGTAAAGTCAGAAAAGCCTGTTTATGTTTGTTTTACTAGTACATATTAACTTTAGTTTGACAATGTTTTAATTAAAATTTGTATAAAAACTTCGTTCTAATGTTGGTTGAAAGTAATATTGGTATATATGCAACCTTCGTTGTTTGCCTTTATTTTGCGTTGTGACGTATGCCGACAATTGTTAATAAACGTTCATTAACTAGTTGTTTAAAAATAATTATATTATTGAGATATACTCATTAATATTATGACAGTATCATACTGCATAAGTAAAATATAAATATTTAATAGTACAATGACAGAAAAAGTATGCCAGTCAGGTAACCCAGCGTATGATAAAGACAGAATCAATGTGACGAAGCCAGATTTAATAATTTTATAAACTATTATCTTCTTGATACAAATAATAATAATAATAATAATAATAATAATAATAATAATAATAATAAAGTTATATATTGCATAAGCGTAATATAAGTATATGTAAAATAACAGTTATGTATATAATAATGATATAAGTATTATAACAAAGACAGATAGAAAAATCACGTATGACTATAGACAGATTCTATCCTACAAAGATATATTTTCGAACTCGGGACATGGGACCCGATGATGGCGCAGTTACTATCGGAATTGCCAAAAGGAAATAGTAAATGAGGTTTTATCAATTTTGTTCAAAGTGTTACTAAGGGTTTTCTACTTTGGAAAAACTTTCGTATCCCAATTATATTGTGATATTTGTTAAGTATCAGTCGTAATTCACAAAGTTTGTTTCAATAAAAAATATAAGTAATTATTATAAATACAATGCAATTAAAGCATACCGAAGTCAATGTATGTATATGTATGTTTTTCGAAAAACATTTTTTTGAAATTTGTTAAGCAATTCTATCTACTAAAATTATTAAATTTGTCTTTGTGACATTTAATCTGCCTTTGTCTGGTTAATTTAAGTCTTTGCCAAACTCTATCTGCCTTTGTTCCATTAAACATTTATATTAAACTTATGCAATATCATACTTTCACATTGTTATTATTTGTCTCTCAATAATGTAATTATTTTATAAAATTATTAAATCTGGCTTTGTCACATTGAGTTTGCCTTTGTCATACGCTGGGTTATATGACCGTCATACTCTATCTGCCTTTGTCATACGCTGGGTTATATGACCGTCATACTCTATCTGCCTTTGTTCTATTAAATAGTTGTATAATACTTATGAAGTATAATACTCTCATAATATTAGTGTATGCATCTTAGTAATATAATTATTTTGTTAAATATCTCGTTAATAAACGTTTATTAATAATTATCGGCATACATATCGTCACAATGTGAAATAAAGGGACACAACCAAAGGTTCGTATGTACCAATATTAAGTTCAAACAACATTAAAACACGTTTATTTTAATTACAGTATTGGCAAAACAAGTTTAATGTCGTACAATGGATACAAATGTATGCGAATTAAGCAAAACTAAACGGGCTTTGTCTGACCTTGCAGTGTTTAGTAGGACCGGTATAGAAGACAGGTTAAAGAGATCTTGATAAATTAATCCAAAAGAAATTGCAATAAGTTAAGAAATACATACAATAACTTGCAAAAAAGTCATTTTCTGTTTCATTTGACTTAAACGTGTATTTTATCACAGCTAATTCCATACAGCATATTAATAGGTTTCTGTATTACCAAGTGTTAGCTATATAGGTCCCTGATGTAACTGGATCATGTAATCTTCTACAAATATCAAAGTTTAGTATACTGTTGGTATATGTAATTAATTGCAAGTAAATCTTAAAACCGTTATGATGTAGAAAGATCAAAGTTAAAACTGAAGATATTGGTGGGAATAAAAAGCGAGCCCCTATTTATTTTTGCCGCAGGCGTTGACTTTTGGGCTTAAAATGAAATTTTTTCAGTGTTTTAAAATATTTAAAAAAAAAATAATAACTTGGATTTACATATGCCAAGATGTTACAAATAAATATATTTAAAATCGTTTGCATCATTTCTTTGGAATCAGGGGTGTAGTGCTGTGGGAACAGCGTTCGAATACTTTTTGCGCTTTCACTTTGTCTGCGCCACAGGTGCTCGACGCGACCTTGATGTTGAGAAAGAAAAAAAACAAGAATCTAAAGAAAAAAAAATTATACAGAGTGACAAAAATACCTTAGATTGCCCCCATGACCCGTTCTGACATAGGACCCTCTCTATCATAATATATAAGAGAGAAGGTACGGAACTTCAAAATACTTCATTCCACCCATGGCCCTCGATTTCCTTCTGCTATTAGATTATTGTTTTGTTTTTCTCAACATCAAGCTCGCGTCGAGCACCTGTGGTCTGCGCTCGCCCAATCTGTCCCCACCCCTCACCCGCATCTGTGTAACATGCGTTCCCTCACTTCTTTATTTACCACTACACCACTGAAAAGAATAACAATATTTCAACTGAAAAATTCTTGCAACTTATATACTATAATGATAATGTAAATAGAATATCAAAGTGTACATACCTCAGGCTTGACTGTCGGGAGAAACGAAAGTGGGCCGTTTGAGTCTTTTTATACTGCACTACCCTATACGAATACGATTCTTGGGATCCCAGTGACCTGTGCTAATAATAATAATACTACTAATAGGCACATTACCAAAAGGAATTTATTGTGGGTAATTACCGATCTTATCCACATGACCAGATTGGGCACAGTTTCCTGTAAAGGTGGGTTCATACGTGCCAAAATGAGTGTCTTGCATGAAAATCATAAAGAAGAGAGTTGTTTTGGTACTGAGCTTACATTGTTGTCCTAATAATTTCCCAATCGTAGGAATAAATTGCCCTTTAAAAGTGCACATTGCATCAGTTAACTAGCAAGAAACTAACATCTATAAAAAGAACAGATATAAATAGTTACAGTTTGAACACGCGCTGAATGAAGTTCATTCCGCTGCATGAAGTACATCCCTTGGAGTCGAATCACGGGCAGGGCCGTCTTAACAACATTGTAGGCTCTGGGCAAAGCAATGCACTGGGGCCCCCTACCGGCCCTACCCACACACAGGAATTCCGCTAGATGTCACTATTTTTAAAAATTGGGAAACGTGCTTCCCACTGCACTTTTTAAAGCAAATTAAATTGCCAAAAGATCTTTCAATATTCATTAACAATATGGGCAGCATGATGCCCCTAGAAGCGTGAGGCCCTGGGCAACTGCCCAGTGTACCCATGCTTTAAGACTGCACTGATCACCGGCACCACTGCACTAAATTTTAATGATATCTCCAAAATACAATAATGACCTTTTAAGAAATAATGCTTTGAAAATTATGCTAATTCCGTAAAAGCTGAGCTTTAGTTTGCTTTGATGAAACCGACCTTACACCATACCTCTCAACTTTAACGCCCGAAGGAAAAAAAATCCCGAATTTTCGGGTCGTTCCACGCCTACCTCCCGATTTGATATCTTCCGATTTTTGCAGAGAACTCCCGATTATTACATTTATGTCTTCCATTTTCATTTCTCCTAGAAATATTTGTAATATGTAATATGTAATATGTAATCCATGAAAGCCATGTCCTGTTGTATCACCTCTGAATATTGTTGCGACGAAATAATTACTTGACTAGAAATAATTCGCTTCTTCACTACACAGAATGTTAAGTTTAAAAATTCAACGTAAATTTGTGATTTTATTTACCTCTATAACAGTACAAAAATAAAAAAAAAATAAACCTGGACAAAAAATAAACCACAACAATAATATTGTCGAAAATTAATTTAAATCCCAAGAATGATCTCTATGAATGGTGTAACTCTATATGCTATTGCGCGATTCCCACCAAAGAAACTTACAGGAGTGAACACCTGACATTTTTAAACCGTATATATAAACGTTAATTACCATCGTTAAATTAAAACGAAGGAATGAAAAATACATACTACGCAGCATATGTGTCCTCAAAAAACTAATTCAAAACACATATGTTTTATAGTAAACAATACAAGATGCTTTACGGGTTGCCAATAAATAGGGAAATAAAGTCAGATATACAACGAGGGGAGAATAGTTACCACATGTACAGTGCCGTGAAGCTACCTATTTAGGTACCTTTAGTTCAACAAAATTGAGCATCCTTTATTTGCCAAAAGATTCCTGGTGCTGTCATAACACACACTAGTGCAGAACATGAGCAACAGGGAGGGCGAACCCTATGGCATCGTTTTGGTATTTATTTTGTAAAATCACTGCTTCTACTTTTATTTGTCCGTTATTGTACTGCGCTGCTATGTCTAGACGTTTCTACAGACTGTTTGTTTATGGAAATCGATACAGTTATTCTGCCGGTTCGCCCTCTCTGCTGCTATGTGAAAACAGAAAACAACTGTAAGTGAAATCAAACCCAATACAATGCTTGTACAGCGAGCGTAAAAACGCGACGGTCCCTGGTATTTGTAATAAATACATTATTTTCCCACGCGCCGAGTACGTCTATTGGCTGCCCGGCTGGTCGTGTAAACCAGGTCAGTTTTAAGTTATTGCAGTCGCGTTTGTTTCTTATTTTTGCGAAGTGTGTCAAGCGCGGCGCGGCAACTTCTCCGGCCTTAAAGTGTCATTTTTGTTGTTGTTGTTGTTGTGAGTGTGCGGGGAGGATAAAAAATGGTGGGTTGCTGTCTCAACCAAAAATTGTATCGAGACCAATGCGATACCTCGATCTGGGGTCATGTAAATTTATCGTGACAATCCATGTGAGTTCGCCTGAGCGTTTGAGAAAAAGTTTTTAAATGTGTTTATATCCTTGTCACTGGAGCACCAAGTCTGATGAATATTTTGTAGCGTGTGTGTATCAAACCCATTAAATACTGCCAGAAGATTGCAGTTATATCTGATTTCTTTAGGTATTTGAGTATATCCTTGAGTAACATAGATAATATCGGTGTTTTTATGTCTGCCTCGAGAAAATATCCGAGCTAGATGTGTTTGTTTGTCTATCACCACATCATCATTCACTACAAGATTAATAATATCTCCGTTAAGACCATCGACCGACCGAGCTTTAACGATATCAGTATTAGAATCAATAATATCATCCCCGGCTGATTTACTGGCTGCAATCTCCTTTACATTATCATTCAAATCCTTAAGAACATTTCAACATCGCTGATCATCTTCAGATGGCGCCACTAAATATAACTTATCCCACTTAAGGCATCGCATTATCATGTTGAGTAATAATTGAGTCTTCCCAGACCCAGACGTCCCTATAATAATTGCTCGAATAGAGATTGGCAACGCTGGATGGTGCTTGACTGGTTATATTTCTCGTATCGCTGAGAAATCAATGACATCCACATTAAGGCAAATATAACGAATACTATGAATTTATATTGTGTTCAGTGCAAGGGATTTACTGATACCACTGAATTAACAACACTAATGACGAAGAATAAAAGGCGTGCACTTACAGACAAGTGCATGAAATGTGGTACCCAAAAACATCCTCCTGGGTATAATTATTGTGGTCCTGGAACCCGACTTGATATTCAACTCGATGAGCGAAATCAACCTAGACCAGGAGAGTCTCCAGTGAATGCAACTGATTAGGCGTGTCATGTTCATCATGTCGCGTATAAAAGTCCAGATTTAAAACATATCGTAGACGTGAAGCTGACACACACGCTAAAGTCAGTAAACAAAAAAAATATATGTAACAATCACTAGCTAATTGGCTGGTAAGATCTGCGATGAAAGGTAAATTAGTTTTAGTGGCTGGGTAATTATTCGGCCGATAATTAAAATTATAATAATGGAGTCGATTTATTACAGCCCAAAGGGATACTGGAGGGGTATGGCTGCTATTAGTAAACTTACTGGCGCTGAAAGGGTTACATGTTCTGCAGCTGAAGATTGGTTAGGACGACAGGCAATATGCAATTTAGCTAACACCCCCGAAACAAATTCAACATGGGCATTTTGATGTCAGTATCCCCAATGAAGTTCATCAGGCCGATATATTGTTTTTACCCCATGATACTATTAAAACACGTCGACGTCAATCACGCACATGCAAATATGCATTAACTGTTGCTGACGTTGCAAGTAGATACAAAGAAGCAGAACCGTTATCCGCTTAAACACCACCGAAGTTGCCTCTACGTTTGAACGAGTTTATAGACGAGGGCCCTTGCAATGGCCACAGTTACTACAGGTTGATCCTGGCAAAGAATGTCTTAGTGCAGTAACATCGATGATGCAAACCATAAGGTCAAAATCAGACGAAGGCATACCGCAATTCATCGTGATCAAGTAATCTTTGAACCATTTAATCGAACACTTGCTGAGCGATTATTTGCATATTAATAGGCTCAAGAAATTTCCACCAACACTCGATCTCGTGAATGGGTTACAAGACTGTCAAGTGTGATAGCCGCATTAAATAATGAAATTACACTTGGAATTTCTATGAAACCCGCCAATGCAATCACACAAAACCGCATACCAATACAACAACATGACTCTTTCTCAAAACAAGCAGTACTAGGTAATGTGACTGTCAGATATTTATATGAGCCTGGGGATGTCGAAGGAGGGGTTAAAAAAGAGCGACTAATCCAGTCTGAAGTGTAACCGCACATAAAATTTCCAGCGTGGTAAGATCCACGTGTAGACCTGCAATCTACAGATTAGATTCGACTGCTCCTCAACGTAGATTTGTCCGTGAACAATTACAGATAATTCCTGAAGATACTCAATTACCACCGCCTTCCCAAAAGTGAAGGTTCACTGCCCCCACCCCCCCACCCCCCACCCCCAGGAGCTAGCGCCTCGACGTCGATTACACTCAAAACATGTCACCATCACATTTTCACGTGTATGGCCACAATTTCTATTAATTCTATCAACGCTAAATTGTCTTGGATTATTATTCGAAAACTGCTGCAATAGCATTACGGCGTTACAGGTCGGACAGTGATTATTTTGTTGTTGTCGTAACCTCATAATCGTCGACACATCAAGATCAAACTCACGTTTATTTTATGTCACTATGTTGATAGCCAGCTAAAAAAATTCTTATTTCATCACCATTGGCCTGAGTTTGATCCTTGTCCGCAATGGTGAAGTTATCCTGAATAAGTTCAGGTATAACCGTCCGTAATTGAGACACTTTTGTCACCTTTGATACTGCTAAATAAACTAAATTTGACCATTCGATACGGTCATCGATAATCCAAATCGTAGTATCTGAAATAGCTAATCCCTGGCCGCTCCGGTGGCCTAGTGGTTAGAGCGTCCGCCTCGGATGCGGGAAGTCGTGGGTTCGATCCCCGGCCGAGTCATACCAGAGACTTAAAAAATGGTACTAACAGCTGCCTCGCTTGGCGTTCAGCATTAAGAGGTTAGTGTTAGGACTGGTCGGCCTGGTGTCAGGATAATGTGACTAGGTGGTACATCATGCTATATGTCTGCGGCATGATGCCCCAGTACTAGACATCACTATAAAC
Organism: Sinohyriopsis cumingii; assembly: GCA_028554795.2. Classification (NCBI taxonomy): domain Eukaryota; kingdom Metazoa; phylum Mollusca; class Bivalvia; order Unionida; family Unionidae; genus Sinohyriopsis; species Sinohyriopsis cumingii. The sequence goes on from CM068835.1 coordinate 5,525,936, forward strand.
TGCCACATTGCAGACATCGTAGCGATATCACTGAAAAATTGTTAAAGCTGCGTTAAAAATAAAAAAATCACAAATCACAAATCACAGTTAATCCCTGGGATAAATGAATAGTTATAGCACATCCTTGGGTTCAGCATGATGCTTCAGCCGCGAACGCTTTCTCAACTGCATCCACATCGACGACAACAATTTCATTCAGTACAAGTTTTTGTTTCTCATGGGTTCCAGGAATCCAAGCGTCAGTATCTAGTTTACGTGTATGTGCTGAGCGGTAACACAATTGGACACGTAGGTCTGGCTTTTTCTCTCGATGAAGCAAAAAAAATCGCTGCTGCAGTGAATCACGAACACATTTGCTTGATGCAACTATCAGGTTACTAGGATGCCATAACTTCCAAAAATTCTTCGTTTGTTTTTTTCTGGAATTGCTTGACGCATCCTCGAGCACTGGACGCTATCCAGATGTAGCCCTATCTAAGTTTTAAATTCTTTCAACAACTCATCGATTGCCCTGTGGTCCTCAAACATTTCTTCATAATAATCTACAGATTCTTTCACCAGCAGTGTGGAGATTCGCCGACAAAGGGGGGGGGGGGGGGAGCGTGATTTCCGCACATAATAACGATTGTATTTTTCGTCAACTGCCATTGAAGAAACATTTTTAACACGTCCACCGACACAGTGTATATCTCATCCCAGATCATAATCTTAGGCATACCGTTCTCGCCCATCCGATCTGGGGTCCAGGCGTTTCTCTTCCATCGAAAGAAACTGTGATAGATATGTGAATTAACCCCTCGTTGTTTCATCTCTTTTGCGAGCAGGTGAGTCGGACTCAGCACCACCATATCATTGTTCAGAAATAAGTTTATTGCGCGTGTCGTCTTCACGGCACCGCCTGGTTCATTAAGATAAACAGTTTTATGCTTAGCAACAGGCTCGTGTACAGGTGGCGCTGAGGACAGTAGTGACAACTGTGTGTTCCTGTAATATTCAGGTAGAGTCTTATAATCTGCAGATTCCGAATAATCAAGTATCATCTAATTCGTGACTCGCCAACAGTGTTGTGTCTTTGATTATAAATTCAAGTTCAGTCATGTCGATAATTAATCGTGTACAGCTTCGTTTATGATGCGATGAGCCTCCTTATGTAAATTTACCAATGATTTTTCTGCCCGAATCTTTTACAAATGACGTCCTGCAGTTGTCGCCGGGTTCTGGCATCCAAACTTGTCATTGCGGTCGATAGGAAATTATTGCCTCACTCACTGTCAGCGATAACAATATCGACGCATCAAGCATGTACCGTAATAATACTATTGAGACCCAGCCATGTTCATTTTTCGCACAGTAATCGTTGTGATTTCGCCTGATTAGGTTTATTAAAATGTCGGCCAAACTAAGCCACAATAACAGGATGAATCCCCTTAGCAAATTCAAATGATTCAAAGAATGAAAATCCTATCTGGTCGAAATCGGGTAGGGGTCCATTTATCGATACCCTAGTAATCTCATGGTAAGGATGCCCAAATCGCTTAAAATACGGGGCACAGTCATCCATCCCAAGAAAACTTCCTGGGTAACATGCAACCATATCAACGGAGATAACTTCATTGAAATTATTATGTATATTTGATTTAATTTATATTTGATTTAATTAAATTGTTTGTAAGTTTTCAAATATTTTTTATTTTAATTTCATTATATGTCAAAGTAATGTAATTTTGTTCACTAGAGATTTGACATTTTCCAGAAATTAGTTTGACCTGTCTGTTAGTTGTAAACACCGAACATTGTATATTATGCTGACCTAGTTCCTGACCTTGATTGACAATCGAGTAAACAATTTTTTTAAATTCAGTTTTAATGTGTAAATGATAATCGTGAAATCGAGGCTGTGCTGGACTACGTGCCATTAGACTTGTAAATATCTTCTAAGCCATTCTAGGATGTGATCAGGTGGCCCTCATCCGAGAATCTGTTTTGCGTCTCAAGTTACTGTATAACCTTTGTCTATAGAAATATTTCTCAGTCGGGCTTCTAAGCACTGGGACGTAAAGTTGTTCCTTTTGTTGTGACAGTTTGGATTTATGTTTTAATTTTTATTCAAATTATTTGGATTCTAAAAGATAAGTCTTCTTCCTGGAAATATTTTAGTGCTCATACAGAATTTTTTAACAAAGACTTTTCTTTAAATTTTAATCGGAAATTCAAACACCGGAATATTGTCTGTGGAATAACAAAGGACTGTAGACGATACAGCGCCATACAGGCTACAGTATACATCATCGCCTTCCATTTTGGATATTTCGTCGGGACTCGAACTTGAATTCATTAGAACATTTCATTACTAGGACTTCTAACATTTAATTCGTGGATCATTCCTGGATTATTTTTGGATTTGATTCTTAAAACCGTAATTTCTTTTTTTTAAATCATTTTTTTACAGTGTATTTCAAAGGAAATAAAAATTTGTTAAATGTTACAAAGCTTGTTGTTTTCACTCTTTCTTTTATTACTGTTTATAAGAGCCTAAACTAGTAACATAAGAATATCACATTTGGTATTACACAGCCCTCCGTGCCCATACTCGGCACACGATCGCTGTACGTCTTCCAAAAATTATTTCGACCTTGGTCTCCATGAATGTTTCTTCTGGGCAAAATGAGCGACCACAGACAGAACAGTAAAACAATTACTCAGTAATCGTTATATCTCTTCGTTGTCGTTAGTATATCTTCTGGCAAGTTCAGTCATCGTTGTATGAAGAGATTCAGGTTGATAAAGATCCCTGCACGTCGTAGCTGATCATCACTCTGAAACAACCATACTGACACTGGATCAGGTTTACTGATCTCACGAATATACTCAAATATATCATCACCCCACCCCCAGTGTTGACACCAGTGCTGTAAGCACCAGGAACATATCTAACTTGTTTATCTCGTGGAAATATGGTTATACTTGAAGTCCAAGCGTGAGCATTATGGTCAATTATTGTGATCGGAGCTCCATTTTTCATGTCCTTAGCGCTGTACTAAACCTCGCAGGTTATTGTTTTAACCGTTATGGGAAACTTAAGGTTTTTCTTCTAATTCAGCTATATCGCTAATTATGGCCACACTTGACCGCACTTTAACCTCCCTTTGATTTATTTTATCACGTCGTAACGCTGTCAGACACTTTACTCGTAATGCGTTCTTAAAGTGTTCTGTGATTCTCTGGGCGACACAATTTAAAATGCCACCCCACCCCCACCACCCGGGGTCGCTAGTGACCCTTGCATTGGCGCAAGTGCGTTAACATCAGGCTCATTTAACGGATGAATAACATAAATCACTGCAGTCATCGGATATGCTTTCTCGTAATAAGGTTTGTAAACCCCAGTTAACATTCCTGTTCCAGAACTTCTATCTAAAACAGTCACCAACCCCAACCCCATCTCTGGTGCCCCCTCGGTTTCGTGAAT